>VWZL01002638.1:1403077-1565521 GCA_013396915.1 Stercorarius parasiticus | reverse complement strand
CAAAAAAACCAAAAAAATCCAACAAACATCATCTAGCCTTTCCAGGCACAAAACCATTTGTCATCAGTGAGGCCAACTAGTGAGCCAAGGTTTGAATATCTAGGTCAAGACTATCTGGAATATTTAATGTCAAAACCACAAGTATTAGAATGGTTTGAAAAGTTACATATCTGGGACTTTGTGCACTACTGGATTTCATTAATGCCTTATTTTTCAGAAATATGTTTCAGTAGCAATGTAAACTTTAAACAAAAGAGACAAGTGGCTCAATGTGCTGAACTTAAACTTCATGATATAGGACATGATCCATAGAGATGATACTGTCTTTGCATGATCTGCACGCTTGCCTGATAAACCAGTTGCTTTCATTTGAAATCTGTTGGCTTTTTTTTTTTTTTCCAGGAAGAAGGGAAGTCAAGTGAAGTTACCACACTCCTGCGGTGCAAAGCAGCAGCACGACCTTCAGAGACAATGCCCATAGTACCGAGCGGCCTTAAAAGAACTAGTTAAAAGCAGGAAGGGGAACTGTTAATTGGTACACGCAACAGATGGGCTGTGAAGGCAACTGACAGGCGGTAGGCAACGTTTCTCCTTAACTTCTGCCCTTCCACTGAGATTTGCCTAGATGTTGCGTTGCGTGCTCAGCTTTCGTGCAAAAATCCCATTTGCTGAAATAAGTGGGGAGATCGTTGTCCTTCCCATACATTTCCAGTCAATCCGTGTTGTGGTTGGTTGGTTTGGAACAAACACCTAAACATCCCATAGATGTTTTCTAATCCAAATTTAGTGAATCATTAGTGCCTCGAGTAAGCGGAGTTGATGAGGAAGTGAATCCATCCATCTTTCTGTTTTCAAAACTGGAATAACTGGAAAAATGAATAGAGAAAAATAGACAAGGCTAATAATACAGCATGATTATTGGCATAGGGATGTTAAAATATGCATAATATGATCATACTCTTTTTGATTGTGGACAAGGATACGCTGTGCCTTGCTCTCTGTTCGTTAAAGGCAGGACGAATGTTACTGCGGATCCCGGCGGGTGGGGACGGGACTAGCTGCGTGCAAAAGTTGTTTCATTACCGGTTACGTTCTACCTTCCTTTTCTTTGATTGCTTCTTTTAAGTTTTAGGAGTTTTAGGAAGCGGCTGGTCCGTCGCCGCCCGGGCAGGGCCCTGCGGCCGCTCGCCGCCACCCCCGGCCGCGGCGGGAGAGGGGACCCGGGAGCGCCTGGGCGGGGCGGGGCCGCGTGGCGCCATTGGCCGCCGCCTGCCGTTTGATACTGAAAGCTCCGCGCGGATTGGCGGGCCGCGCCGAGGGGGCGGGGCCCGAGGGCGAAGCNGCGGTTGCTCAACCGGGCGGGAGTGCTGTGCCCGCTCCCCGGCGCGGGGGAAGGTGTGGGCAGCGGGGCGGGGGGGCCCGGCGGCGGTGAGCGGGGCCCCGCTGCGCCGGAGCGCCCGGCGGTAACGGCCGCCGCGACAAGTGGCCGGGCTGGGGCACGCAGCCCGGGACGGCGGGTCCTTGTGCCCTCCCCGGCCGGGCCTGGCCCCCGCCGAGAGCGGACCCGACGCCTGGGGGAGGCTGGGGGGGTCCCCAGGTGCTCAGCGCCGGCGCCCCGGGGAGGGTTCGCCGGACAAGCTCGGACTTCGCTTCGTGCCTGGAGAATTTTTTAAATATTTCTTTTTTTTTTTCCCCCAAGCTGGGCGCTCTTAGTGATTGCCTTGTGATTTATAAGGGACGTTCAGATTACTCGATACGCCCGGCTGTTTCCAGCTAAGTTTCTGAGCGCTTGTTTTCCTTCTGAGCCACAGGAATTCGTGTGGAAAAGCAGCCTTTGGGAAACGTATTGCCAGCGAGATGATCGCTCTCTGTGCAGCCCAGGGCGGGCGATGCACAGAGACGTCCCTTTGGCAGCACGCTCTCATCCTACGCCTTCTCCACAGGCAGCTGAGCGCTTCCACAGCTTGAAGACCTGTTGCTGTGTAAGGGGGGAATAAATCTTCATTAGTCCCAAAGAGTTCCTGAAAGAGAAACGGAAACCTTTCATGCCAGAATCCCTGGTTTGTCTAGCTCCAGAGCATCTGTGCTTACAGACTGATGCTGGATACCTTCCAAAATCAAGAAAGCTTAGGATTTCTTTTTGCCAGAACTTTCTGCATTTACAGACTTTTCTCGTCACCAGATAGGTTGATGAGTTTTGTTCATTTGGAATTGACAACTGTAGGTAAAGTAAATGTACTCTCTAGGTCAGTGCTGCTGCTAACACTGTTGATGCTGCACTTTATTCAGGCTTAGGAAGTTCTTGAAGCTGGGCATTACTGGAAACCCCAGTAACACATTATTTATGTTTTCAGGACTGTAGTTTAGGCTTCAAAGTTACGTGAATACGTAGGACGTCATAGAAATTTGGTCGGCCTCTGGTCTGTAATATTAGTTAGAGACTCCCACAACTGTAGGTCTTCAAAGTTTAATTAAAAGGTGAAATAAAACTTTGTAATACTTTTGCTTTTAGCAAAATTGCACATAAATAAATATTGAATGTCCATACACTCGTCAAAAGGTTGTGAAGTCTAGTGGAATGCATTAAGGTGGATGGGGAATCAATCGCCAGGTCATTTGGAAACTTTGGTCTAGAAGCTTCAGTTCAGACTGGTGATGGTTTTTCAGGTTTTGGAAGTTTTGTGCCAGCAAGCAGTGCTTTTCAGAAGAGTGAGAGAAAGAAAAGGATTATTGAGCAAAAATTTGTTGTTAACTCTCTTTTTGGCCTTTTAAAAAAGAGGATCAGGGATATCAGTAATATCAAGAATGTTTTGTTGTGGACTGATGGTTGGACTAGCTGATCTGTAAGGTCCCTTCCAACCTAGGCAATTCTATGATTCTATGACTTGGAAACGTGCTTGGGTGGGGTTTCAGCCTGTAATGAAATGGATTTTAAAAATTTAAAAAGGAACTTCCTCCATACATTATCTTAAAATATTTTTGTTGATATCTATTTAAATATCTGTTTTTCCTGAATAAAAATCACTTCCGTTAAGTCAGGTTTCACTTCCTCGGAATATCTGATGTCATAAATTTGCTAGTTCTCCAATTGTCTATAGACTCGTGGCAGAAGTCCAAATTCTAGTGTAGGAAAGCCTTCAAAAAAAAAAAATCTTTCTTTGGTTCTTGTGATATAGTAAAGTGAGAATGTATCTTGCGTCTTCTCCCTGATTTCACTACTCCTTTCCCTTTTTTGGAAGTTGAACATAGAGGCAATAGGCTTGTGAAATGTTGCACACTTTTTTTTAAAGTTTGCATGTCTGCACTATGCTCTGTTTTGCAAATGTGAAATTTAAAAACAAAATCCAGTAAAAATACAAACTGTCAGAATGGCGTATATACAAGGAGGGTGTAGGAAAAATGCTATCTGTTATTATTGAGAACTCGGGTGGAAATGCGGGCTGATGTTCGGGCTGTTCAGCTGGAAAGCTAGTGTTGCGTCTCAGTGACCAGAGGCACAGAGTTCAATAGCTGAAGTGCTTTTTCATAGATCTAGAGATACACATGAAAGTTTTGCCCTCGGTTCTCTAGAAGTTGCCACCGTTCTCTAGAAGTTGCCACCGGTTAACTTATCTGAAAATAAATAGGTGGGTGGTTGGGCTGTGGAATGTGGCATTGTGTTTTATGCAAAGTCCATGGTGCTTCTTGGGTTTGAGGTGGACCTTCTGACTCCACACACTTGGTAGCAGCAGCAGCAGCCCCTTCAGTCCTGGAGTTAACCCTTTTCACAACTGGCGGTTTCTGTGACAGCAGGCCAGGAGAGAAAAGTCTGCAATAGACGTCATTTACAGAGTTACGTAGAAAAGCTTGCTTGTTTGGTTTTGTTTTTCAGTAAATGTGTGCTTGTACTCAAACCGATACGCTTGGAGCAGTGACACACGTGGTGTTACGTACTACATCTCAAATCTCAATTCATTTGTCTTAGAATATGAGGACTTTGAATTGCAGAGGGCTAAAAAGAATATTCAGTATTAGTGTCTGAGTGCATTAAACAATTTGTTTTGTGGCAGTGCTGTTAGTCCTCACTGTCACTCAGCATGTGAAAGTTTCAGTGTGTTTTGTTTTGATAACTTCATCACATGAGGTGGCAAAAATCATCTTGCATTAGAAATTAAACATTTTTTTAAAATAAATTTTTATAAATCAGAGTAATAACTTGTAACCGGGCAATTTTGCTTTGGGTTGGTAAGGTGTATACTTACTGTCAAGGATTAAC
This sequence comes from Stercorarius parasiticus, assembly GCA_013396915.1. Taxonomy (NCBI): domain Eukaryota; kingdom Metazoa; phylum Chordata; class Aves; order Charadriiformes; family Stercorariidae; genus Stercorarius; species Stercorarius parasiticus. The sequence continues at coordinate 1,561,266 of VWZL01002638.1, read as the reverse complement.
AGCAGGTAACAAAGTGGCAGTTGTGTCAAGAAACCACAAATGGGAGATTCTGCAGGGTTAAGGTTACATGTTTTTGTATAATGCCTGAAGTACCAGTTAGTTTATGTGCAACATTGACCAATCTGTTTTACAGTCTGTCAAATTTACATAGGTAAATCTTTGTATCTCAACCTTAGGTGGAAATAAATTCAGGAATGTGGTCGCATTTACATATTTTAAGAGTTGCAGAGTGAGGCCCTCATATGCAAATGCTTGTGCGTATGTAGCTACCAAAATAATTGAATTTACATACTGGCTTCAGAAGATTAAAGAAACAAATACTGACACTGATATGTCAAAAAAAGCTTCCTTTGAGAAGCAGGATTGGAGCAATTATACTGTCTCCCACTGATAATTTTTTTTTTTGGAGGGGGGAGCAGGCACATTGCATATTTGTTTTGGTTTTGGCAGTTTTAGGTAGCCAAAGTTTAATTGCTAGCATGCTACAGAATATGGCCTTTTGTAAATATGGTTGTATGCAAATAGCAGACCCAGGCTGTCCTTGGGTACCTTCTTTGCTGCTTCCACTTCACAGCTTTGGCCGTTGGCCATGGGAGGAAAAATGCCCCAAATCTTTTCCAGTTGTATTAAAAAGGGGAAGAAAAAAAGAAGGGCGGGCAGCTGTGAGAACTTTGATTATTCAGTTTCTTATCTTAGATACTCTTGATTTAAAATTGTGAATTAATTGAACTTGGGAGTAATTTTGTGTCTTTGGAGCTAAATCTACATATATAAAAATATTTTTGTATATATTTTAAAAAGAGCATAAGAGTTATGAGTAGTATAATTTTTCTCTTGATGCAAAATATAAATTTGCTACTCATAGCTTACTTTTGTTTCTTCCAAAATTGTCAAACTTGCATATTTTTGATAAGTAGTGTTGTGTTAAATTTTCACTGTGAAACTGAATTGTAAAGGATGCTCGTCTCTTCCCAGAATATTGTGCTGTTGTTTCCAATAGTTATTCTGATTTTTAGAGTAGCTTTGTGAGTTCTACATCACAAAATATCTTAAGGGAACTCCATCAACGATATCAGTGTGTAGTTTTATGCTTGTGTAACTTAACTGTACGTGTTGCTGTAAAGCTGAACAGTTTTACTTCCCACTTTAAGTTGATAAATCATCGCCAGATTTTTTACTACTACTGTTTTTTTTTTTTGTTTTGGTTTTTTTTTTTGTTTTTTTTGTTTTTTTGTAACAGAATATTTGAACAAGTAGGGTACAGTTCCTTGGGGCAGGGGTGTGGAGTGAGTTGACCTGATGGGATAGGTCTGCCTCTAATAATAAACTACTTTTGAGATATCATGAAGAATTTTGAATCTTGCACATAAAATAGCTGTGTAAATACAATTTTTTTTTTTTCCCCCCACAGAAACTATGATGATTCACAGGGAAAGGTATGCCCTGTAATGGAAAAAAACCAAAACATCTGTGTTGTGGGTTTAATTTTTGTGCCTGTATGTGATGGTATCTTTCCTCTTTGCATGAGTTTACTTGTAAGAAGGGAGGAGGCGACAGCCCTGTGATTTCTAATTTCTTTTTATGAGACCCAAGTAATCGGTGTGTTCTCATTACTATCTCTTGAAGATCAATTTTGGGAGCTACCAAGGATTTAGACTGAAGAGTCTAAACTTCTTTTCACAATGTTCTTCTGAGGCTTTTGTTCCTAGATTTCTTGTATCCAGAGCAGAAAGCAGAGGCTTTTGTTCGTGCATTAATTTGGAACTGATGAACATTTTTAAGTTATGTGGAGTCCATTAGGAGCTTGCACTGTTTGGGTCATTCTTGTCATCCTCTTGCCCCCAGACACTGTATATCCACTGGATTAAAAAACAGCTATGAGAGGATTCAAAGATGAGTTAGACAATGTAAGTTTTGAGTTTGCATCAACTGACAGTATGTGTGCAATAGCTTGTTTGGATAGCAGAAGTAAATAGTTCTGTGGAAGTCACGGGTGTGTTTGTGGTTTGTGTTGTCAGTTAATAAGAATTAATAAGAATATTAGTGTGTCTTTGGTTTTACGATACAGTATTGTTGTGGAGCATTTGCTAATTTTCAGTGTTTCTGAAAGTACTTTGTTGACTGAATGCACAGAGGGTATCTTTAACAAAGCAATGAAATGTTTAAAAAAATAAGCATAAGAATAGTCAGTTGTTTATGAAAGCTTTTGTGTGGAATGTGCAGTAGCTGGCATTCTGTAGGATTGACCTGACATTGGAAGAGGCTCACAGTCCTGCTGTCAAGTGGGTTTGTGACAGATTTAATGCGGAAGACTTGTGCTTGTATGCAGCTACAGAGTGCTAGAAGCAGTTTAAAAACCAGAGTAGATGGTTTGGACAATATTGTAATAAAACCTCTAGAGAATAGAGTAACTGGTAACATTTGTAGTGCTTGAGATTCTTGTGGTAGCTACCTGTTGAGCAATGCCGTTTTTATCTTTTATAAGTAAGGTGCTTGAGAGATTGATTTTGATATTGCTGCATCGTTTTATTTTCTAAGAATGAAACATGATATTTTGAAATGTTATTTTCAGTGAACAATTTAATGTTCATGGGTATAGAATGCTAATAACAGAAGAATATAAAGCATACCTGATTTTAAAGACAGATTACATTTGTTTCACTACAAATAACTCCCCAAAAGACTGCTTTCGAGTGCTGCAGTGTGGTGGTTTTCTGTCGCTGTTGTGAGTATTGCTATTTAGCGTTGTGTCCTCTGGAAGGCTGTGAGTTGGCCTGTGGTTTGTGCACGCACACGTGGGGACAGACACATGTACGCACAGAGGAGAACCAAGTAAACAAATGTAAATGTTGTCAGTAAAAACTCGAAGCTAGGTACAAAGTTGATGTGGTAGAAAGAAGCCCACAAAATGTCATTTAAAAATTATGTTGGGCACTGTATCCCCTTCCTGATTAGCTTCATGCTTCAAATTCCTTCCTCTGTTTTTGAAAAGCACTTTGGTCCTTAAGCCTGTACTTTTTCCACTTCATCCACCTTTCAGTACTCTTGTTTTTTTTAAAATTTTTAAGGTTTTTTTTTTTCTTCTGTAGTCTGTCATTAAATACACTCCTCTTGGCTTGTGCCTTCTCCCCCTCCCAACCCCCAAAGAAATGAAGGACCTGTGCGTTAGCCCTGTGTGAGTCTTCTCTCCATTAAGTGTCGTGTCTTTTTAGGCCACTGGTTTTTGGAGGCACAGGCTGGTGTTCCTTACAGTGCCCTGGGGGTCCTGGCCTGAGGGTGCCTATTAAAAATAATTTATGCTTTACAAAGTATAACATTCTGTAGGGTGGAATCTGCAGAAGGCAGGACTCTGGTGCCAGCTGTGGGTGGGAAGGAACCAGCAGTTCCAGGCGAGGCGCAGGCTGGGAAGGAGGGGACGGCGCTGGTGAGGCCTCAACAGCCCGGGGCTGGGGGCGATGGCAGGGAGATGTGGGCTCAGGGTGGCGATACTGGATTGTGGTACTGAGAGGGCTGCGGTTGGATCACATTCGTTTCAGTGCTTGAAGGTGGCTGGAAATACTGTTTGGTCTCTGCTGGTGTTGAATTGTTGGGATGTTTTCTTTTCCCCCGATCCCTTTTGGACTTAAATGGGTGTTGCTAAGGGAGGCAAGGCCTTTGGGATCCTCCATTTTGTGTGATGTTCTGAAACTCATGTGGGCTTGGAGTACTTGTGTTTCTAGCCTTTCGTGCTGAGTGTCTTCCTTTTGTTTCAGCTGATACAGGGGAGGACCTCTGAATTTGCTCTCTGGTTATCTATATGCCCTGCTAAGGATGCAATTCAAGATGTCAGTGAAGATGTTTAAGGAGGATTGCCTGAGTCATAACCAGGGATCCTCTAGGCAAGGAAGAGTTAGTGCTTGGTGTACAGACAGCAGTAAACAGAGGTCGCGCGTCTACGTGTATGCAGTCTGTGTAGGCATATGAAATGGCCAGACATCAATGAGACACAGTAGAATATAAGTCCTGTTACTAATTTAACAAAAAAACCCAATAATGAGTCCAAACCTAGTAGGAAATAAAATTTTAAATGTAGCTTTACCTGAAAGGAGGTTGTAGCGAGATGGGGGTCGGTCTCTTCTCCCAAGTTACAGGTGATAGGACAAGAGGAGATGGCCTCAAGTTGGGCCAGGGGAGGTTTAGACTGGTTATTAGGAAAAATTTCTTCACCAAAAGGGTTATCAAGCATTGGAACAGGCTGCCCAGGGAAGTGGTTGAGTCGCCATCCCTGGAGGTATTTAAAAGACATACAGGTGCAACGCTGAGGGATATGGTTTAGTGGTGGATTTGGCAGTGCTAGGTTAATGGTTGGACTCGGCGATCCTAAAGGCCTTTTCCAACCTAAACAATTCTATGATTCTGTGATTTTGTTCTTTCGGTTTTCTTATGTCACATTTGAATGGAAGTTTCATGGGAGTCTTACGTGCACCATGACATCACGATTAAGCCATAATATCAGGAGGTGAAGAACGCGTGTCTGCATCTGCTGAGGTATTTTAAATTATTTACTTGCCATAATAATTTGTGTGAAGAGGTGTGTGTATGTGTGTGGAGAAGAGCTGTCTTGTTTTTCTTTTCATGGGAGGACTGTAGTTGGGAAATTGTGATAAATGCTGACTGGAAAATGAGTAGTAGTTTCTGAACCCTCTTGAGTGAAGAAAAGCATCATTAGCCTGGCAGATTGTCAGCAGCAAATGGTACATTAATTTTTGGCACAAAACTCTTGCTAGCAAAAAAAGAGACTTTCCTTTCTGTTGTTAATAATAAAAATGATGAGGAACTGATTATCTGTTCTCAGCAGGCTGGTGTTCAGCTTCTTTTTAATATCCACATAAGACAGATGCAATGCTTTTGACAAAAGTCCTTTTATATTTTATTAAAAATAAAAAAATACTTTCTAATATACAAAAAGTCTACATCCATCTACATAACTAACTCTTCTTTAAATAATAACTTCATTACGATTACAAACTATTACAAACTATGTATAAACTATTAAAAAATTTCAAACTTTATTTAAAGATGAAGGGGTACCACTATTAAGATGTGTATTGAACTGTATGGAATATGGTGAGTCTCATCCTAGGCCAGTTTTACTTCCCCAGCGCTTCAGAAGTACTGTTTCATGTCTACACTAGTGGTAGTAATATAAGGAAGTCGTATTTTTTATTTAAAATGTTTATTTACACTTGAATTAGGTGATCTCAAGCTATGTGGAAAATTTTAGTAAGCTCAACATAATGATCTAACTTTATTTTTTACCTGAATAATAATAAAAGCATTTTTCTTTAGTAATTTGTTGCTTTAAGTGTTAGGGTACCATTTTTTAATGCTCAGTGTGATTCTGCCTAAGTTCTTAGAGTTCAGCTAATGCAAGTACATAAAAGTTGTTTATTTTTATATGGCAGTCAGTTTTGATAATGACAGTAATTTCTACTTCCTTTGGGTGCTGTAAATAAATCTGGTATATGAAGAGCTACAGTGATTAAGAATAGCAGAAAAGTACTACATAAAAAGGAAACGTTATTTAGTAGGAATTGAATTCTTCAGTAAAAACAAGATTTGCAAGAATGTGAAGATGTAATTAAAAAGTTAGAAGTGATGTTGAGACCATAATTAAGTCTTTTCCTCATTTCTCATCTGAATTTATAGTAGTTTCATCAAGATTTGCAGTAGCTCTGTATCTTTTGAAATTGAATGCGCATATTGGGTGCTTTCATAATTTCTATGACTGCAAATACCCTGGATTAAAACTCACTTTGATTTGCTATTCACCACAAAATGACAAAACTCCTGATCTGTTTCCACTTTTTAAATAAAGAACTTCTCTCTCTGTATTTTTTTCCTTTACTCCATTTTGTTTAGCTTGAAAGCTTCAACATTAATTTACTTGGGTGAGAAATACTGTGAGTGAAGCACTGGCTATGGGTTTGTAATAATTATATTCTGTTTGCAAGTGTGTCACCTGGCTGCTGTGTGAGCTTAGAGAAGTTTGGTTATCATGTATGTTTTCATATGTGCGTTGGGGATGAGGCATCTATTTGCTTGGTAAACTTCATGTGTTTATGTCCTTGAACATACATAATGTCAGCTGTCATGGACCTTTAGGATAAATGCAGAAGATTAATTGAAAAATACTTTGTAGCAGCTATGGTAGTTAAAATGGATGGCAAGTATAGCAAATAGGTTTTATGTGCTTTATATTAGGATAGAGAAAAGGTAAATGTATTTTTAAGTGGCCCCATTTAAAAGAATCCATTTAAGTGGCTACATATAATCATCTCAGCTGATGCACAGCCTCACTTTGCCTAGTATCTGTGAAAATGCTTTTGTTGAAAGAAAATCTTGTTTATTGTATTTTTTTTTTTTAAAAAAGGAAATTATTAATAAGAAGTAGGTAGAAGCAGACTAGTACCACAGCTAAAGTATTTTTAATGCATCATATTAAAAGATTAAAAAGTTAAGACTCTTTAGAGTATGGTTGTCATGGGAATAGAAATTTGAATGATTAACCCCCTTCTATTTATAGCTGTTTTCTGAGTTAGTATTCCTGTTCCAGTTAATTTCTAGGTAAGTTTTATGAGAAGGCAGAGCAATTCTTGCCTTAGTATATAGCTGCAGCTGATCATTTTAGCGTCCTCAAGTTACTTTCTTTTTAATATGAATTTCACAAATCGTGCTGCTGTATTTTCAGATTTATTTGTACTTTGATAACTTGTCAACTTTTATTGCATGCAACTACAGGATTTAAAGTGGCCTTCAGCATTTTGTTGGCTTCTTTTGTCCTCCCATCACTACTTGCTGTTTTTTAAAATACTGGTATATCAGTGCTTAAGACTGGGGTTATGGGCTCATGAAAATGAGGGATGCAGGCTGTGTGTGCTATGCTGATAAAGCTCAAAAGAGCCAGACCTAATATATACCAATTATTATGAAAAATTTCCACCCTCTTGATGCCTGAAGTGGCTTCTTCATTGTTAATTTAATTGGGGCTTGTTGGTCAGGAAAGTAGCATGCTACTTTTAATGTGTTTTTTAACTCTATTTGTGGAGTAACAATGGGTTTCTACTTATGTAATGGCGGTTTTCTTGAAAAACGGCCAGTGTGGTTGATTAGACCCTTGATATAAGGAGTCTTCGGAAATGGCAGCATTCCTGGAACTTTCAGCTCACGCTTCTACATTTTGTTGATTAGCAAACCCAGCTAACCTGAAGAAAGTTTTCTTGGGGTGCGGTGGCAAATGAAATGGTGTCAGTGGTGTTTAATTTTCTGTTGTTCTGTGATGTATTGTTTTTCCTTGTGATTTACTATGAGAAGTAAAATAGGATTATAGAGGGGCTTTGTTTTCTTACTGACTTATCATGGGAGAGAATTTGAAAGGAGTTAAGGCAAATATTTTTCAGGTCTTTCCTCAAGACGTGGACCCCCTGGTAAATCCCTCTTTTGCTGTTAAGTGTGGTGGTGAGAAATTTTTATCATGGTCAAACCATTTTTGTTTGCGTGAACACTGAAAAGCCTTTGCTTTCATTTGCCAGAGTTGCTTTTTTGATTTCTGATTTTTATGGCATATTTTAAGACTTGCTTTCTTAACTACAAATGCTGCTGCTCGAGTGCTCTTGTGTGTGCCCAGGTTTATATACCTTGTATATTACTACTACTGTTATTTGGAGGTGAAGCAAGTTGTTGTGACGTAGTGAAGTGGTAAAGTCTCTTTGGTGGTCTGCTCTGGAAGGAAGAGGAGCTCATTCTTACTTGGCAGAGAAAGAGAGAGATTTTAGGTGCCTATTGCTAGAAACTGCTGTAAATATTGATCTTGTAATTCAGTGGTAGCGGGGGGATAAATACATTCTCCAGTATGCATCTGCTGCCTCTTCTCTTCAGTCCTTCCACACCTTGCCTGTGAAGAAGTCAGAGAACGCATCATTTCCAGTCCAGCCTTTGTCAGGTTCCTCTTTAGCCTTGTGGCTTTAGAGATGTTACACAGAACGTTAAGAGGGCTGTATTTTATTCTTTCCATCTTGCTGGTCATGATTCAGCTCAGCGTCAGGAATTACTTTGCAGCTTGATCATATGGAACATAGAATTATTCTTAATCTGATTAGAGCAGTTCTATTTACCATAGCATCTACGATACTACGGGTAAGAAGTCGCTCACCTGTGTTAGGGATCTGCCAAGCAGATTGCTCTCTTTATGGAGGAACCTTATTCCCCAAGGATTTCTGTGCTCTGCCAGTGCTGCTGTTGCTACTCTTCCTGCAGAATTCATGGCCATGCACTGAAAAGGGTACTTAGAGCAAGTCACAGGTCTAGCAGTTCTATAGCTCAATTCCTTCTCAGAATATAGAAGAAAATCATGGAATGGTTAGAGTTGGAAGGGACCTTAAAGATCATCTAGTTCCACCCCCCCTGCCATGGGCAGGGACACCTCCCACTAGATCAGGTTGCTCAGACCCCCATCCATCCTGGCCTTGAAAACTTCCAGGGATGGGGCTTCCACCACCTCTCTGGGCAACCTGTTCCAGTGTCTCACCACCCTCAAGGTGAAGAACTTCCTAATGTCCAATCTGCATTGACCCATCTCTAGTTTTAATCCATTCCCTCTAGTCCTACCATTACCCAACATCCTAAAAAGTCCCTCCCCAGCTGTCCTGTAGGCCCCCTTAAGATACTGGTAGGCCACTATAAGGTCTCCTTGGAGCCTTCTCTTCTCCANTCTCAAGCCAGTCACTGCCCAGCCTATATCGGTGCTTGGGATTGCCCCGACCCAGATGGAGAACCTTGCACTTGGTCTTGTTGAACTTCATGAGGTTGGCATGGGCCCACCTCTCCAGCCTGTCAAGGTCTCTCTGGATGGCATCTCTTCCCTCCAGCATGTCAGCCGCCCCACACAGCTTGGAGTTGTCAGCAAACTTGCTGAGGGTGCACTCTATGCCACTGTCCGTGTCGCTGATGAAGATGTCGATGATGAAAATTTCTCACTGCAATGTTCCCTGGCGCCACAAAAAGCTTTTACTTCTGCCAGAAATAAGAAAAGGTAGTTCTTTAATCTACTGAAACCTTTTCATTAATGAATGAAGCTGAAAAATGCCGTATAGTCTAAATTACTATGCTGAGCATTGCAGCTGAGGGAAATAAAGGGTTTGGGGTTTGTGTTTTTTACATCAAGTGTTCTGTAATTCTAGGTGATACGTCTAAAAGCAGTGTAAAATGTATGAATACTCTTCAAATCTGACTTTTGGATCCAAATACTCTGAGCAACCTGAGCTAGTGGGAGGTGTCCCTGCCCCTGGCAGAGGAGTTGGAACTAGATGATCTTTAAGGTCCCTTCCAACCCTAACAATTCTATGATTCTATGAAATCCAGATTTGAACTGTTGATTTAATGAGGAGGATTGTGGTTTGTGTGGTTTTTTGTTTGCTTGTTTTTTTAAACCAAGCACTCCCCTGTGTCTAGCCTGGGAATAGTGCAAATTTGGGGTTCTTAAATTGTGTGACATTATGTGTTGCTATGCTGAAATTACGCTTGATATTTTTACATTTTTTTCTGAAAAAAACCCAGCTTCAAAATACCCACCCAAAACTCAACCAAACTTCCATGAGCAGAGCCTGGTAGCTGCATACTTTTTGAGTTATTCTTCCTGGTTTTGATATGTAGTAACTTCCATAAAGAAACATGATCAAGTTTATTAATATGGAGGGGAATATTTTTTTTTTAAATAAATAAAAATTGTTGGTGGTGCTGAGAGTTATTTGTCAGCTCTAAGAAGGCAGAATTTTTGATCCTTTTTTCTTGTGGATGTACCAGATGATCGAGAAAGTTATAGAACCTCTACGTAAAGAGGCATTAAGGAAGACAGTCTATCAATATATATTGCATTGCAGCACTTGTTATATTGAAGATAAAATAGTTAATGAAAGGGATAAAATAATCTTGCTATAAATGTAGATATTAATGCAAAGGATTGTATTAGAACGTGGGAATGTGATTGTTTAATTTTATATTAGAAAATTTGGTCTCAAAGTCACTCCTAGATATGTTCTGTATTGTAAACTGTGCACTGATTATTGCCATTGTACCACCAATCTTAAATTCATACATAAGGGCTATAATGAATAGGGATATCGTAAAGCTTCTGTCTTTTCAGTGTTTCAGAGGAAGTGTAAGAATTAAACCGAAAGCCCAAACTTGTATTCAGGCTTGCTACTAGTTTTCTGATCAGTTCTGCCTGTTTTTCCCCACCTCTTTAAATGCACATCAGGTTTGCTGTTGAGTGGCTAATATGAGCAGGAGGGGGCTGTCCTTGCTTTCTTCACACTCTGCTCATCTTGCTTCCATGTTCCCTAGTGACACTCTCCCTTTCTGTTTGGTAACACAGCTGAGGTTCTTGGAGGCCTTCAATGCGCACATCGAGAACCCAGATTTGTACATTCTGGCATATAACATGCAACTCCTTTGGGAACACCCTGAGTTTCCAGCACTGAAGTATGAGGCAACAGAAGTCTTGCTACCTGAAAGAGGAGGGAGTGGGGAGCAAGAGCAAATTAAAATGCAGTGTGTTTCATTACCTAAGAGAGCTTAATAGATTTGCTTGTGAGTGTTGGATGTAGCTGAAGGTGAACTCTGTTTGTTAGATGCTTGAATTTTTCCTTCTTCATCACAAGAAATATTAGTGATTACTTTTAGTTTCAGATAGTATTTACTATATATGTGATGTTAGTGATGAAATACTGTTAATATTTATCATATGGTAATATTTGGAATCAAACAGCAAGTTGGATCGCAGCAGCATGTCTTTGAAGTACACTTAGCTAGACATTGCTGTGCTCGTTCATAATCTTTGCAGTCCACGCTTTGGAGTTTGTTTTAATCATTAAGAACAAAGCCTTTAAATTGGTATCTAGAGCAGAGTGGGAAGTAGCTTCACAAAATGACTCATAACAATTAATTGCTGGAAAATCAGTTGTTTAGTCTTGTTATTTAAATCTAAATATGCACACAACAAAAAGCAAAATTTGGGGACTAAATAGAAGTAAATTTGTGTAGTTTCACCATATTAGGCATTTAACAGAATGTAAATGGGAAGCGAAACATCAGCATGTGAAAGTAGTGAAGAAAATAGACTACACAGAAGAGATCACAAGAAACAGAAATCACGAGTAGTCCTATTAATAATGTTTCAAATAACTAAATAATTGTGATAAGATCTTTGCAGAGCCAAGATGAAGACTTACTGTTTCATTTCTCTGCAAGTAAATATTTATTCATTTAGTAATTTTGGGGTGGAACGAGTAGTTTTTTTTTTTTTTGCAGTGCTTTGACATCTATGACACAGTAGTAATTCAAAAATGCATCAACAATAAGGGCCGTATTCAGGTGTGCTGAATTGTGAAGAAATGCCTCGTCAGCGAGAGCTGTGCACCTTCAGTCTGTCAGAGCGAAATCATGGAGAAGGACTTGATAAACTTTAGGATGTCTGAAAATGGCCTCGAGCTCATTAAATGAATGTAAGATTCCTTTATCAAAACCCAATGTTGTGGAGGTAATTTTTTTCCTTAACAAGTCCTTGTGTTCCCTGTTATGCCCTGTAATTAACTTAGCTGCAAAAGTAGGTTTTGAAACAAAAGTGTGGGGCATAATTGTGGTGTGATATGGAACCAGAAGAACCAGTGCTTCACTGGCTCTTTAAGGTGCAGGAATTGCTGTGCTGCTGGCAATTAATGCCCCCCTCCCTGAGACTTCTGTTTTCAAATACTGCTTTAGAAGTAATGAAAATCCATGCAGAATCAATTGTTTTTATTATTGCTGGCAATCTATTTTAGTGTTCAGAAAGATGAATTTTAGTAGTATGACGGCTGAGGGTGCGCACTGATTGCAGACCAGTTGATGGGCAGTTTGTTAACTCCTGCAGATACCTCTGTAGATGTCACAAGGGCTTGTGCAGGGTGGTGGATTTGTTTGCAACTGTTCAGTGGTCAAGTCAGCTCAGCCTCAAGCCTTTGAGCTTCACACCCTGTGTGTGTGTGCATATAGGTATGGATTTCTTGGAAGAGGAGCACTGCTCTGTGACCACCGCTTCTAACTCTCCACTTCTGAAAGCCAGATTTAGTGAACCAGATCTAGAAGAGCGGCAGCAGTGGCCTGGAGGTGTAAGTGATCTCTGGGCTCTGGGAGGTGGTGGAAGAGCTTACATCTTCACATGGATGAGTCTGTTCAACCTAAACTATTCATTTCTTTGTCACCAGCTTTGGAGCTACTGAACCAGTTGGGTAATCACTTGTGTCCTAAACTGGGTTGAAACTGGAAATGAGCTGGAAAGTGTTACTCATTTGACTCCATGTTTATCAATCAACATCAAGCAAATCTAAGCACTTGTTTGTGAGTTATCTGAAATAATAAAAACACTGCTGTTTTTGTAAAAGGGTCACATGCAGCCTAGAACTTTGTGCTTTTTGAACTCTAGAGTACCCTCAGATCTAGTACATCTCCAGCCCAGACTCTCTCCTAGGGTGTTTTGGCGTTCTGTGGTTGTCGTCATAAGTTACCAGCACTGGCAGCCAGCCCTCTCTAATACTAAGTGCCTTTGCAGGGTCTCCCGCTTACAGAGACTTTGCTAATCATGATTTCAGCAAACTGCTTGCAAACCAGAGAACGATTGCTTGTCTAACAGAATGAGAGAGGAAAAAATTGCCATCTACTAGAGTCTTTTTTTGTTAAGCTTCATTAACAGTGATGTGTTCCCCTTCTGCTTTGCCCAGAGGCGTTTCTTTTGAGGGTGGCAGAGCAGAAGAAAAACAGTTGAATCATTTTAGGAAAGTAATAATAAATTATTTTTGTTTAGGTTTTTGTTTGTTGATCCTAAATCATGCAGGTGATGCCTTGCCATCTGGAATTAGTTGTTCGTTGCTCCTTTAGTTGTAGGTCCTTCATTTTTCAGTGCCAGTAAGAACCCAAAATCTTCTGCTCTTTTGTTGACTTCATTGTAAGGACAAGAGATTGTCATTTGCCTCACAACCTCAATCGAACTGAGTGCAAAACTGCGGAGTAGGAGGATTGCTGGATTACTTAACCCTGGGCACCATCAGGATATATCACTGTGAAAGAGGGATTCCCCTCTGCCTCCCCCTCAGAATTAAATCCAAATGTCAGTAAATAAGACCTTGTTATAAATCAGTATTTTCAAAATAAAGAGTTGATGAAAACTTGCAAGGTCTTTTAAATATTGTCTTACAGCTCTAAATTCAAAGGAGTGTGTGTAACCAAGTAAAAAAAAAATATTGTAAAGCATATTAGTATGTGCTTGTGTGAGTATAAATTTCTATTAAACAAGGCTGTTGGACACTGATGGGGATTTCGGAGAGGTGAGGCACAGCTTAGTGAGGCTGGCTCTTGGGGCAGGGTGAACGTGGCTTTGTTAGAGGGTGATTCTTAGCAGATGAGTGCAGAGCTCCTGCTCTGAGTCACCCACTGGATTAATGTAATTATGATATCCAGTTCTTCTTAATGAAGACATGTGACTGAATTTAGCTTCAAATTATGTTTCTAACTGTTATCCATTTAACTTAAAGAATAACATTGACCTGCATTTTTAGTTAGTCATGAAAATGCTTTGTGGTCTTTGTTTTGTCCGTCTTAAGGAAAAAGAAAGGCTGTAAACAGACTTGTAGTTCTGACATAGATCTCTGTTTGCAACTCATTTGGCGTAGAGCTTGGTATTCTGCAGTTTCTGTCTCTGCTTGGTTTTGTTTTTTGAGTTTTTTTTTTCTGTGGGTATTTTTACAGAATGATAGATTGTAGCTACGTGCCTGTTTTGGTTGAAAGGTTTTGCATGAGATAGGTGGTTTCACAGAGCAATTGTGTTCTGCATTGTAAAGAGACACATTTCAGAAAAGCTTGAGGCTTTTTTTTGAAATTGGTTTTTGACCAACCACCAACACCTGTGTAAGTAGAACACAAGGAAGAAAGAACACTGCTATGTCTGTAGCAGTACGCTGTCCATATGAATAAAATATTTTTACTCTTGATATTAGTGCAGAAATAAGTGCCACCTTAAAAAGGTCAAAACTGGTCTCTGCTGTTGAAGAGACTGTGGGCGCTGCGTAATGATGCTTACATACAGTTCTGCTGTGTGGATCAGTCTGCACGGAGCACTATGCAACATATAAGAAATAATTTTTTCAGATTCAAGCTTTAACTTGCATTTTCAACATCTGCACTAAGATGCCTAGTATGTGGAAGTCGGAAGTTGCTGAGATTTAGCCAAATGTGCACTGCTCCAAATTCTTTTTCTTACAGTTTTAATTCTTGAGTTTGGGTTGTAATGGCTTAATTACTGATAGTGAAAGTTCTTGAAGAATTCTGTGCCTGTTATTGTTAAAACTTAGGACTGAGGAATGAGGGAAAAGAATGTTGCTTTATATTTCTCAGTGGTTTTTTGATTTGAAGATATTTGGTGTATTTACTGATGGTTAATCCGCTCTTGTCTCAGACTCTGTGAAATGGTGAGTTTCTTGGTTGACGAGTGGCTGATACAGCAGCTAATTCAGCTTGACATTCACTTGTCTGGTCTTCAGTGCTATTGAGAGCATGAAATGCATGAGACAGCTTTGAGGTAGCTGAAGAAGTGAACCAGAAGCTATAAAATGCCCTAGCGGTACGTTTCTCTATGTGTCAATGTCCAAAACATCTGCTCGTGCTCTCAGTGCTGGTCCTGATGCCTTCCTCAGTGTGTCTTCCAGAGTAGGAGGTTTATTTGCAGAGAGGAAGATACTCCAGAAACGGCTGTATCATGTCATTCAACCTACTCGGAGTTCCTTATCCTAAAGCAAACACGGAGTATTCTTTCTAACAAACAGTTTCCTTGTGTGCTCTGGCAGAATTCACAGAGGAGCTTGTCTGATGGGTTCAGAAATTGTTATAGAGGAGAAGACCATAGGGCCACAATTAGCCCAGTAGTTTCTGTGTGGCATCTTATATTGCTTATGAATTAATTTTTCTTTTTTATTTTTTCTTTTTTTTTTCTTTCTTTGTGAGTGGGTTACTTCTCTGGCTTATAATTGTTTCTGGTTTACATTAGATGCCACACAGGAGTTTTAGGCAAAAGTTTCTTGTACATTTTCCCCCTTTCTTCCCTTCTGGTACAATTTTTTTGGTCATACATTCATCAGTGTTTCTGTGGACATAAAGAAGTATAGAGGGTACCTATGGAACTGTAGAAAGTTTTACTATATTGTCACAGGCATTTTGATTGCCACCACACAGTTCTGTGATTCCTGAATTATTTAAGATTGTTAATGTTTTCTCTAAAACAGTTATGATTTGCATAAAACCAGTATCTGTGTAATAAAGGTGTAATGAAAGGATTCACGAAAATTATTATTTTGCAAAACACAATTTCTCATGCAGAAGTTGCAAGCTGAAATGGAATAGGATTTCTGTTAGGTCCCTGGTGGCACTTTCTATAGAAGTGGTATGGGGGTGGACCCAAGGGCAAGTGCCCAAGGTGGTTTTGTGTTGTGTTTTTGGCTGAGCTCATGGTCAAGAGTGACCCATGAAGGAGGCCCCACTGGTAACATCCAGGTGACAGTTCTAGGTTTCCCATGTTCCCCAGAGAGATGCAGTGGGGGAAAGGTGGGTGCTCATCAGAGTTTGGTTTGTTTTCACTGCTTGAGGGAGTTGCTTCAAATCTTTTCTGATCTTTACTCTATGCCCAGAGATTATGCTTGCACGTTTCCTCTATAGTTGGAGTTCTCACTAGCTGTTCATGGTAGTTAAAAGGCCAGCTGGGTTTGTACCTTGCTCTGTTAGGTGACATAGTCACCCGCCTTTGAAAAATTTTCCACTCATGCTTTGAAGGTAGAAAGTGTACTGGCATATGAAAGGTTGACCATGATGTGATCTGCAGTTACACTGATAACCATCTCTCATAACCTCTGTTCTGCTGGTCTGAAAAACAAGAAAGCTTGGTTTGCTAGAAAAAAAGCTACACACTGTCATCCTGTACTGAAGGGTTTGTTTCTAATGCCTGAATATAGTAGTGGGTAGTTTGTCTGTACACACCAGAAATGTTGTAAGGTCTGGAGGACTAGTCATTCCCCTATCTGTCCTCTGTGTACAGCTGGTTGCAGAGGACCAGCAGGAAGCCTGTTGTCAGTGTCATGTCTGAATTGCAGTGGAGATGCAAACTACTGCGAGAGTAGAGGGGGCAAAGGACAGAGAGCCGTAGGGAAACCAGCAGAAATCTAGCAAGCAAGAGGCTGTGGAGAACACGGGACCTGATAAACTGTGACAGGAGCTATTCACAACGTACTGGTTTGTTCAATGTGTACAGTTTATGGACCCTAAATATTTTCTGGGCTTCATGCATGTGCCTGACCCCCAGTTTGGAAGCCAGTGCATTTTCCACTGTGCTAATATAAGTTTCTTTCATTTCTCACCAAATTCTGAATAAGGCATGAGGAGCGTTAGCTCTCCTTGGCTTGCCAGTGGCTTAGAGAGGGATACAGTGCAGGAGGTTGACTGTCCAAACCAGGAATGATTTCAAGCATGACAGGAGCCAAGCAGCTGTCTCCTGTTCCAGGTCACGGTTTGCACTATATGGTGTGAAGAGAAAGGAAAGAATGACACAAAAGAAGGCTTGAAGCAGAAATTGCAGCACCAAAATGACTGCCTGCTTTCTCTTTTGGTGCTTGAGTTATTTCACAAAGTGCAGGTTTGTCTTTTGGGGTGTTTTTTTTTTTTTTTAGTAGCAGCCTTGTTTAATTTTCTTTTTTTTTTTTTTTCAAATGCAGTCTTAGTCAAAAATCTAAGAAACACATCTGTGTGACACATTGTTCCCATTTATGAACTTAATAAAATGGGCAGGTAGTATGGTATAGGGAAGGAAAAAGGTCACAATTTTTTCCAGTGTATCAGTGCTGATATTAGAAAACTAGTATGGTGTATTTTGCCTGTGATTCCCACATTGCATTTAGGAGGCCTTTCTGTGGTTTGCCACCCTCTGTGGAAGTGGTTGTTGTTCTTAGGGTAAATTTATATCATATATACCAGGAGAGACAGATATGCAATTTCAAAACACCATTCTTTGCTACATGGGTGCTGTTAGGTTTCCCATGAAAGGTTTCCTATGAATTTGGAATGGTGTGTTAGGCTCCCACCGTCTGATTTGTCATCAGGTGACTAGTTAGCCAGAGACCTCTAGAAGGTTGAGATATCCAATTTTTAGTTAAAATAACGTCCTGTTTCTGCCCCAGGGTGTGGTCCTTGAGGCATACGCTGTGTCCCCCACTTTGAGGGGCAACAGATCACGCAAGATTGTTCCCTCAGGTGGAAGTTCTGGAAGTAATGACTATTTATCTTGTATCTATAGTATGATGCATTTCACACCCCCTCCCAAGCTCCTGCCTTCTGGCCACTCACTTTTGATTCTGTTTTTTGTGACTCCATAAACACAAATATTGACAGGCTGTAAAACATTAATGCCAGACTGGTACTTCAGCATTGGTTATGAGAGATTCACACTGTTCCTTTGTCGTTGCAATTTCTACATTGTGTATGGCTGCCTTCATTTTTCTGTAGTCTTCCTCTTTGGCTGTTGCTTGCTGTAGGCTCCTAGGCTTTAATCATGAGAAGTTTCTGGACTAGTTCATACTTTTATGCACCACACGGTTGTTTTCAAAAGGTTGTCCACGGAGCGGTAACTTAATTTTTTCAGACTTAAGCAAATGGGGCAGCAACTATTTTTCCCTCAAAGCCACTGAAGAAATCTAAGTTGCTTCACAGTGCTCTATGTGCTGATCCCCAGAGGGGTTCTGCTCTGTATGGGACAGAGGGAACAACGGCCCTTGTTCCTGGTCCCTGTACTGTGCTGAGTCCTCCAAGCACAGTGTGGACTACTTAGTGTGGTTTAGAAAAAGAATTGTTTATGGGAGGAGGAGCAGAGTTACATGCCTTGTGTTTTGTGGCTTGGCCTACAAACCTGTAGATAATATCAGCGCAAACTGATAGCACTGCTTTGTTCTCAAGGGTATTTTAAATATTTTTCCTTTATTTCACTTTGCTGAGAGCCTGGTTTGCAAGGCAGAGCTAAATGGAGATGGTGTCTTGGCCCTGTGGAGATATTTTGTCCTGTACATCTGGCAGGATGTTGGTAAGAGCAGACCTATTGAACCTCTCCCCTGCTGTTTCACAAGTTGAAGTATGAATAGGAAGATGGGATCATTTGTGTCATCAAATCAAATTCCCCACAATAAAACTAAAGATGGCATTACACTCTTTTTGAAAACAAAACAAAAACCAGCTTACAGCCAAGTGTAAAAGAGAAGATGTGGTTAGGAGAGTGACAGCAACTCTATTTCCCTTTCTTTTGCCTTTAATTGCAGTGGGCATCTGTTGATCTGATCTAAATTGAGTGTACAAAAATTTAAAAATATTTGTAGCGGCTAAAAATGTTTTTGTCTGTGTAATTCATGACTATGATACCTATATTGTTAGAATAATTGGCATCTTCTACATATTCTTTCCTTTCCTTTTTTTCTTTCTGGTAACCAAGAGTTTGAGGATTTGACATTATTTTAATTGTTAGATTGTGTAATGTGAGCATGGTACTGTAGTGTTAGAAGAGAATGGAAATGTGTGGTTAATTAGATATTTCTGCACAAGAAGTTTATGGAGCTATTGAACCAACTAACTATAAATTGCTTATTTTCTCATTTGATTAATTACAATATGTTGTGTTCTGCTTTTTTAGGTTACGTTTAGTTCATCTTGTGGAACCTTCCGAGAAAACAAGGGTGATAGCAAGAAAACGATGTTTAATAAAAGTATCTTCACTACACAGTCAGACTGAAACAGGAACGGGTTCTCTGGAGTAAGTATTACAGTTACTGGGTTGGGGTTTTGTGCTTATTAAAGTCAGTAGCATGGTTATTAGGCTGTTATTCTATTTAACTTTGTTATAGTTGCATTAAAAAAAAATGAGTGACTCCTTATTCATTTCAGTTGATCAGTTGGTGATGGGCACTCTTTTGGACTCTTATTGAAGCCTCTCCCATCTTGGAAGCAATTGCACCTTATGAAATTTAGATGGCCTTCAGATGTTTCTCTTGGCTCCTATGTATTCTGGGTATGGTTTTGAGCAGGAAGTGGCCTGGTATAGGTGTAATTACATATCACCCCTGATTTACTGGCAAAAGTTGAAGCTCTGCCTGTGTTTTCCAGGCAATTTGAAAATATAATCGATTTTTTGGCTGTAGCATCCCACTCCTGGCACTTTCTCTGTGACTTTGATGTTTTTGTTGTCAGTATTTTAGTATTTGTCTTGTATTGGAGCTCCATCATCCATCAAACTAGCATAAGCCTTCAATTTATGGATCTCAGATATGTCTTTTCTTCACTGTTTCTAGTTAACTCCTAACTTTTGTGAATTCTAGGCTGAGACGTGTGTCTCATTTATGATACAAGAAGCTTAGCTACCTAACTCAGGGACTGTGGATTGCACCTTTTGGTACTAGATACCTAAATGTTTATATACTAATACAGTATAATTCTTAATTTCTGTGTGCTTTGCTTGCTTGTGATGGGAAATGTGATCATTTTTCTGTCACCTTGTTTGTAATATGTTTAAACATATTCTTGTAGAGGATAGAAACTGGGAAAAATCTGCATAATTTTCTGTCTGATGCAGATTTTGCTCATGCTTTGTGATATGTGAATGCAATTCTGCAGGAGTCATTGGAAATACACTTAAATGCATACTTAGAAATGAAAAATATCTGGCCATTAGAACTGAAAGGGGGTGGAAAATGGTTTTAGTTTACAACAAGTAGATTTTGGCTTATGGCTTTATTGCCAAGAGGAAATGACTCTTCTTAGCTTCTTCTTTAAAAAGGGATGTGTACATGGTGTCATAATTTGGGTAGAAAATGTCTGTGAAACCTAGTCAGACAAGCTAAACTTTTCCTACTTGGTATTTTTTCCAAAGTGTTTTTAACTGTCAGAATAACACATTGGGATTGATAATTTTTTTTTTTAAAGGCAGGAAATAAATTATTATAACATTTCAATTAAACATGATGTGTGTGTTAGTTCCCTTTCTCTAACTACTTGAAGCAAATGCTACAATTTTAAGTCAGCATGTGTAAATTTGTATCAGTGCCTGATCTAGGCCGTATGTCAGGTGGCCGGTAAACATTCTTGTAAAAGGTTCTTGTAGAACCTGATAATTGAATTCTGACCTCTGAACCTTTCAGAAACTGGGTTGTATGAAGTTATTTGTCTTCTACTGACTCGCGAAACAACACAGTAGAAGTACAGGCACCTGTCACAATATCCAAATAAAATGATACTTAATTGCTGCTTACACACTTACTTTGACAAGTTAATTCTTGACTCTGGTAATCAAGTTACTGAAACAGATGAGCAATGAAGTTGAAACCGAGCTCTCCAAAGAAATGAAATGAAAAGAAAAATGCCCACTAGAGACAGCTTTTATTAACTTTCAAATCATTGTGTATACAGGCTGATGCCAGGCACAGAATTTGCTCATGTGTTTAGTAGCCAGTAAACTTGTGTTTCCCCCGCTCCTTTTTTTAAAGGGACTTAGAGAATTCGGATGTTTAAACCTAAAATTGATTCTATTTTGTTCTTTTGGGGAAATATTTTTGAATCCTTTTTTGTTTGTTTTGATTTGGACATTTGTGTATGCTTGTACAAATTTCAATCATCACAAAGCATTTTGCGATTCGAATCCTTCATTAAAGTACTAAAAACATTAAAATAAAGTCCAAGTAGTGTCTATATTCCCCTCCACTCAGGACCTCTAAAATTGCATCCAGAACACTGTTTCCAGTTCTGGCCCCTCAAGAACAAGAGGGATGCTGGCAAACAGGAGATGCAGAGGTGATTAGGGGGCTGTAGCATGTGGCATTCGAGATGGGGGTGTGGTGTGTGCAGCACCTTTGGAGAAGACAAGGAGAGAAAGATCTTAACTAGAGTTTTCCACTGCCTGAAGGAGGATTACAGAGAAGATGTGGCCAGATGGCTGAGAGGTGGAGGGAAAGACAGAATGCAAGTTGCAGAATGCACAAGTTACAAGAAAAGAAATTTGAATTGAGCATAAGGAAAGAAATTTCGCTGGGAGGGTGGTTAAGCACTGCAGTGGATTGCTCATGAAGGCTGTGGGGACTTTCAGAATTAACCATGCAACTCCTAAGCAACATGCTTTAACTTCAGTATTGAAAATAATCTTGGGACCAGATGACTCCCGGAGGTCCCTTCCAACCTAAATTAGTCAGTGATTCTTAGATAATCTTAATTATTTTTCGTCCTTATGATGAATGGCCAGGACTACTTTTGGCTTTATTACCATTAGCTTAATGACAAAAGTATTGATTGTGTGTGATTTTTAGGATTATTCTTTTCTACCAAATGGCATTGTACTTCAAGTTATCTTTTATGAATAAGCGTCATGAAAAAGTTGTCATAAAATACATCTAGACTTGAATTGTTGGATTTCTGTCAATGCTTGTTCAGCATTGAACAGTCTTGTTCATATTAAAAACGTCTGTGAACAGCCTCTGAATTTTGGTAGTGGGTGACATTGAAGCTGGTGTTGGAAGAAAACTAACTGCAAGCTTAACCAGATTGCTTTGTGTAAGAAACTGACCCAATCAGGAAGAATGTCTAGTCTGATGAAGCATGTAATTTTTTTTTTCTTCCCCTTGAAGGGCATCTTTCTAACTTTCAGTATCCATGGCATCTCTGTATATGAGACTTAAGCACAGTCTGCTTATGTGATAGCTCTGGGTTTTGGTCTGTGTGCCCTCCTTTTAGGAGAAACTTTCACTCCTAATTAATTTTCCACCATTTTTAATTATTTCACTTTTTTACCTCTCTTTCTAGATGCACAGAATCTGACTGCTGGAGAATAACCTTCTTTCCTAGAGGTTTTGATTGAAACATCAGAAATAATTGAAAAGTGAATCTGTTAGTCCCTGTGTGAAGAGGTATCTATATATAGGAAAATCTCCATTTCTGGTCTTAACTTTTTTTTATAGTAGAAAGTCATCTAGCTCGTAATTTAGAGAAGTAACATTTTAGTAGCTGAAGGAAACAGCTGCCGGTGAAATTTGATGGTCTAGGTTCATCTGTACAATTCAAAAGGAGAGGAAATATTAACCATTTATATATTTAAACGTCTTGTAAGTGGAATGTTTACTCCTTCTTTCCTCTGTGTTTACAGTGGAACAAGTAATTACTCTGACTGGTGGAACATGCAAGAAAATATGAGTGAGCAGAACTAATACTGATTTAATAGTTCCTAGGTTATTTGTTAGACTATTAAAAATTCTTGGATGATTCTTCTATAGCAGTGGGGGAACAGGGACCCTGCAGTTTACTTAGTACAATAAATTGATAAAAGCACGACTCCAGATTATTAATGCATCTTCTCAGGTTCATGACAGACACATTACGTAGTCTTTTGAATAATAGCTTGGGCTGTTACAAAGCCAGACCTCTAGGCTGTAGTTTTACCTACATTTTTAAAAACGAGCTTAAGAAGTGTGAAGTGGCAAGCCAGCCCTGGGGCTGGAAGAAGCTGTCACTCTTCTTCCACCACTCATCTTGCTTCTGTTTACATCTTCACTTTGCTGGCACAAGCAGTTACGCAGCTCTGCAGGAAACTGACTCACCTGTGTTAAAAGACATCTTTATTCTTGTTTAAGGTTCTTCTGGGTTAAAGTTCAGCTCTTTCTCCTCCTTTCCCCTTCAGTCTGACTGGCCAGTCCTCCTTCTTCCCTTGTGCCAGCTCCATTCACCTGTCTTGTTACGTTTGATTTTTATTTTTATTTTTTGTTTTAAAATATCCATGGAAGCATCCCATCATTTAAATGTTTAGTAGGATCTTGTTCTAATATTAGAACTCAACATATCCAAACATTTCATGCTAGCCTTCCCCTAGTACATAAAACATCCAGTGATCTGGGTTATCCGAAGTGAATTATCTAGGTTGCGAACTAACCAGGTCTAGTCTTCTCCCAAATCTTTCATCTCATTTTCCTGTCCTGGAGCATGCTATACAGAATGCATTGGTCTTCATGTCAGGTCCCACTTTGCCTGCTGCTATTTAAAACTTACCAAAATATCTGAGAGAGCTTTTTACAAATTTTCCTAAAGGTGAATGTACCAGATACGTTCTCACAGCCCAATTGGCGTAGAATACTGAATTTATTTGACTGAGCTTTTTGCTTCATTTGAGCGTTTCTCCTCCTTTTCTCCCTGACTCTGTTGGTCAAGGTGTCAGATTAACTGTTACTTAGGTGGCAGTGCCTTTCTAATCTGCTGTTTTCTTCCATTTCTTTATTTTCCCTTCCATCTTCACCATGCAGAACTGGATTCCAGTGAGCTGAAATGGGATGTTTTATTATAGTGGCCCCAGCTTCAGTGTGATCCGGTGATCAAATGCTTCTAAAGACAATATCAGACAGTAGCATTTAAAGGTGAAAGGAATTTTTCTTCTTCCTGCAACTCGCTTTAACTGTACAATACAAAAAGGTGGCCTGAAACTCCTTATTTTTATATCTAGATTTTAATGTTATCTATATAGTGATTTCAAGATACAGCAAAGGATAGTCATGAATTAGTCATGAGAAACTGTTATGTTACTTTTGTATTTTGTGTTCATTGTGAGTAATGTGCTCCCTGAGAATTGTCTGAAGTCTATCAGAAACCTGGGACTAAGTTTTGTTTGTTCATTTGGTTCATCGTGAATAATCTTTGGAGGGAGCGGGAGCTGTGTTTACTTTCTTGCGTGTAAAGCAATGAGGAGTAAGAATTTCCTTTTATCTTCATTGTTCAAACCAGTTCTGGTAAGTCTTCTGAGTCTGGAATACCAATTTAATAGTGGTGTTCTCTACCTGTAGAATTCTTTTGCAGAAAAAAAATTTCTGAAGACAATAATCTCATTTACAGCTAGCTTTAAAATTACTCTTTCATTAAATCATAAAATAATTTCCATAAGAAAGGAGGACCAGAGGTAATCTAATCTAACCATCTGTTCAAATCAAGTTGCTTAAAATTAAATTAAATTTTAATTTGAAACCAGTTAACGTTTGCCTTTTTTTCCTATCTCGAAGTCCCATTGAAGTCAATTGCAAATTCAGATGCTCAGTATTTCTTGAAAACTGGGCCACTTTTATGTAGAAGCATTAATATCAAAGTAGAAACTCCTTTCATTGTGTTTTTAAAATCCTGGCTTTGGTTTTTAAAACGTAGCACGTTGTAATGCTATGGGTACAGCAGAGGTAAAAAGCTACAGAAGATGAACAGGCCATGGAAAGAGAAGATAATCAGGAACCATGGAAAAAAAAACTAATTAAGTTATCTTTGTTTGTGGAAAATGAGCTATATTTCATGACGAGAATGAGAGAATCTAGACTTGAATAGCTGAGAGACCACTTTCGGTACCAGTCTGAGCACTGTGAGGGAATGACATTTAAATAAGATCTTTCATGTTTTCTATACGTAGATATTTTTAGAAAACTAAATGGTGATATTTTTATTCTGATTTCTGGAGGAATCTTGACTAAATGGACACTTAATTTTCCATTCCATAGGGCCAGCTCATGTGGCATTTGAACTAAAACTGCTGGGAAATATTTATAGTACACATGATCTTTAAAAATAACTTCCCAGGCTACACTGTAGATGTCTTGAATTCTTAAAGTCTTTGCTGTTATAGATGGATAACCATGACATTCCTGGAGTGGAAAAATCCTACCTTTGGTGATTTAGGCATTTGTATTTATAATCGAGTTGGTTTTATTTACTTTTTAAATTTGTAACCGCTTTAGGTTGAAATTCACCTGTGCAGCTGCAGAAGGCCAGAACCCTGAGTGGGTTTGCTCTTTAGGGCAAAATAGGAATTTCAGTGGCATGGTATGAAATAACGTACAGAATAAACTTCGTTAGTGCATTAGGTCCCATCTTTAGAAGAGGGTCACTCTTGATCCTGCATGAACTGTGAGGTCTAATGAGCAGAAAATACACTTTGTAGTAATAGTAAATGCGTTGCTTAGCGTAGGTGCTTCTTCTTGTCACATTAAACCTTTAAACCAAACCTAGCTTGCAATTCCAGGTTACACCTAATTTAATCCCTGTGAGTGCTGCTGGAGAGTAACAAGGGTGTTCTCACCCCACCCTTGGTTTTGATACGGTGCCTGCTTGTCACAGGGTGAGCCAGGGACATGAACTGATGGAAAACTAGTAGTGTTTGTTCGTGTTGTTATTCCATTGTGTGGCTGGGGAGGTGGGGGATGGCCAAGAAAGGGGAAAAGCGTAACAGCGCTGCCGCTGACTGTAGGCTGCCCTCAAAGTCAGCTACAGATAAGGTGAAACTGCAGGAAACAGTGACTTATGGGGGTCAAGCTGGTGTCTGAAGTGATCCTGTTCTAGTCACTATAAATACAGTGGAAGTCGGCAAAATGGGAGTCCCATGAAACACTCTGAAACTGCTGCCAGTGTGTCAGCTGCAGAACAGTCATCGCGGCCCTGTGAGCTCACAGGCTGCGGCAGCAGCTCTGAGTTTGTTACAGTTTTAGGAATAGAAGAGGATGTAGTTCTACAGAGCCATGAACTGGCACACTGATCTAATGTATATATTTGACTTCAGGGTCTTCAGAAGAAATCAAAATTCTTCTAAATAGGAAAGAGGAAGAATTTTTCCTTTGTTTTTTTTTTTTTTTTAAAATGCCTCCAAAGTTTCACAGGACACAAACCTTGCTGCATACTCTGACTTTCTATCTTTGCTGCTAGATTCTTTTCCCTTATTTGTTCTCAAATATTTCCTTTACAGTTTGCTCATCTTTTTGTAGTATTAGATGTTTATGTAGTTAGAAAAACGATTACAATGATTATATTGTGTAAGTGCTTAGTATTTCTCCTACTTAGACTACGAGATAGGCTGCTTCTGTTTCCTAGAAGATTACTGTGGTCAGATTGTCATCTAGTCTCTTCTGGACAGTAAGATATTGTTTAAACACTGTTCTTGTGTGTCTGGATAGGGTGGCCCTTTTCAACTGCTTTCACTGCTGCAAGACTTTTTTTTTTTTTAGCCCCTTGACTGCCACATGACAGAGGAAGCAGTAGATAAAAAGCTGTATTGATCACAGTGACGATCATCTGGAATGTGATGCTTAACAGTTGTAATAACTTATTATAGAAAGCAAAAATCTGGACGAGCAGAGTGCTCTTAGTTTTTGCATAACCAAAATAAATTAGTTTCTGATATTTGTCCTTTATGTAAATATTCATGTTTTTAGTGGAAAAAAAAATAAATTCAGGTTTGTACTTAACCTGAAGCGCTGTAGATACTTATGTGCCCTTAAAATGCACCCTTGTTTGAAAGAGGTGGTGCTATGAGGCAGCCCAGGAGAATAAATGCTATGAGAGATAACAGGACACTAAAATTTTGCTCTAACACTGTGTTATGTGGGTGTTTGTGTTTACCAGCTTCCTTGCAGCTTCTTTTACTTGTCTTTTATCAGTATTATTTTTGATTATGCTTCAGGATAATAGATTGAATATTGCATTGGATTTTAAATTGGTGTTCTTTTAATAATAGAAAAATACACCTCAAAAGATGAGTGTTAGGAGATTTGTGGTGAGTTCACAAATAAAGGAGAGTTTCTAACCTGATGACATAGTATGAAATTTTGTAATTGGTGCATTCTACAAAATGTTGGTTTTAGAAGAATTTACTTGACACAGATTAATATTGGGCGTTGATAATCCATGTGAATTTGTGAGTACTTTTTAAAGTCTACGTCTTTTGCTGCTCTGATGAATTATTTTCAAAGGGAAGTTCATTGCATTGTTACTCCATGTCTCATTTTTGGCAGTGCCTCCAGACAGACTGGCTCTCTCTGAGCATGCTCTTGTTCAGCTCTTAATTTCAGGATAATCTCATGCAATCTCTCCCGCGCTTCACTTTGGCCTTTGTACCTTCTTGGTCAGCACTGTTTTATGTCAGATATTCACACCTCCTGGATGTAACTCCTTTACATGAGCAAGTTAAATATTCAATGCAGATAAAACTGAGTTTGCCAACTCTTACAACAGTGGTGTGAAGCCTTTGCTGCTGAGTGGTCCTGGGCTCTCAGTGCTGTCTTGTCCTGAAGTACTCACAATGGAATTGAGTTTGCGACAAACTGGTCTTGCTTGCCTTCTCAGCAAAATGGGATTAGCTTGTGAGTGGATGGTTTAGTAAGCCCAACTTGTAACCACAGCTTCTGAAACCCCGATCCTTTAGTCTGAAAGATGTCTTGTAACTCTTGGGAGTGTTCTGAATGCCTGGGTTTTGTTACTTGATAGTGTGTGATGTTCCAGTGGTTCTGCTGGTGACTGACACTTGCTGGAAGTGCTGTCTGCATTGTTTTTATGGACTAATTTTGTACCTGCACTGTATAGCCCAGGCACGCGTGGTTCTAGTTCCATGTTTCAATTAGGGGAAAAAAAAGAGCGGGCTGCAACTCACAGAAAAACTTATGTAGCTTACTTTTGACTGTCATCTTTCCTGAAACCCTGATAAAAATCACTGAAGCAGCAGCCTTCTTCTGGTAGTCCTTTTTTTGCTTGTTTGTTTTTTCCTTTCCTAGTGGTCTCTTTGGTTAGATGATGGTTGGTTAGATACTCTTTGGTTAGATACTTTTGTTAGGAGGTGTAGGGGAAGCTTACATGGTCTCTTGGCTTCTGGAATAAGGCTGTTAGCACTAGAGCAAATTCTTCTGCATGCCTAGAGATGGTAAGCCCTTTAAAAAAAAACCCAAACCACCCCCGCTACACACAACCCCCAACAAAACAAGAACAACAACCAAGAGCCCTGTGCCTGGGAACACACAGCTGTTCTCAATAGCTGTTCAGGGACTGTGGTCTGTTGACTGGTCTCTCCTGCTTAAAATGTCTGATTAACTTGTGATCAAGGTCACAATACAGAGGAAAGACAGAAAATTCAATTCTGTAACTTTCACATTGATTTCACAGAGGAAATTCTCACCCTCTGCAGGAATCCATAGTGAAGACAAAAATAGCTTGCATGGCTTCTGTGGGGAGTCTGGTTTGTTGGTGAAGCAGTGTCAAGACAAGTGAATGTTTATGGAAGACATCAGTGATGACTATGTAACTGACTGCTTGGTTCACTAGGTTCCTCCCTCCTCTTTTACCTAGCTCGAACTGTCTTAGTGTGAAGTATTCATTCTGCTTGGGGCATTTAGAATTTTAATTGTCTTTTATTTGGGAATCCTTTCTCCCTGTTGAAAGCAAATGAAAGTGTTGTTTCATATGTTGCTGAAGTTGCTCAAAATCTGGGCTGCTGTCAGAAGGGATGGTCCTCCCCTGTTCCCAGCTAACTATTACCACCACCTTCTTTCTGTGTTCATGTAGAGTGCCTGCTTAGAAAGCTGTTTTGACTGAAAACTAACTTTAAAGAAGAAAAATACCTAAAATCTGAGTTGGATCAATACTCTGATCTTGCTGACAGAAAGGGCAGTATGATCTTCTATCAGTTTTAGCCGGTTGTAAAGCTGCATCTTGAGGCCATAGTTACCTGAAGCGCTGAAACAATCTGGAGGCTTGCTGCTGATGAAAGAAGATCCTGCTTCCATTCTTCTCCTTTCAGAGGTTCTGGCACTATTTAGATCCTTCTGTGATTTGGTTCAACTAGATAATGTGAAAGAAAATTAGTCATTGATTCCGCCTGGATGCTAACCTGGCTTACAAGGAGAGCTGAGGTGCGCTGAAGCAGGTGGAAGGTGGGGGAGCAGAGCTGGTCCCCCCTGAGCAGGCAGGAGGCGGGAGGCAGGCATTGCCTTCAAGCCATCGTGGAGCCTGGCATCCTCTCCCACAGCTTTACTTGGAGAGGGTTATGAAAACTATATTATGACACAGTGTGGAGGCTTACAGCCTAGGTGTTGGCAGTTTGTAGTGATAGCTGTTCCACTTCAGTCTTAAAGCTGGGTGCACGTACCAGATGTACAGATTTATAGACAGAAAAAGTTGCAGGCAGTTTGGTTTGAGAAGTCTTGTAGGGCTTCTTGTTTGTGTACATGAAATAAATAAATACAAAGATGAGTGTTGAATTTTCTTTCTCTTTTTCTCATTTTGCAGGTGCTTTACTAATCTGTGTGTCTTTTAGAACTGCTGGTATATCAAAATACAAATTGAGCAGTTTTGAGATAAAGAGGTTTTGTGTGTGTGTATATATATATAAAAATCTAAAATGCATAATCAAAGTTTAGAGAAAATTTACACTTCAAATGGTAAGGTTTGAATGCTGTCTGTCAATGCTATGTACCTGTGACTTAGAAAAGCATTTACTATTGGGCTTTGTTGCCATTAAATTCAAATAATCATTGATTAAATACTTCAGTAGCCAAGATTAAGTACCATTTGAATTACTTCCTTCTTTTGTATGAGAAATTGTTTTTACCGTGACAGTAGGTAGGAATAGCTATGAGGTTAACAGCCTGAAATAACTTATTATTATTATTTTGCTTGTTGGGTTTTTTCCTTTAGCTGGAAGTTGTTTAAAATGTCTCTGGTGTTATTGCTCCCCATCCAGATGGCTTTCTGCCTTTGTTTCAATTACTCGATGTGATACTGTTAGTCACTAGTGCCACCACACATGTTACAGTTTGGCCCATGACTCATTCTCACGGCCGTCTTACGTTGGCAGGCAGTGTTATTCTCAGTATAAATACTTGTTCTCTCTTGACCCCTGTGATGTCAGCTACTGGTGGAAACTGGGTGCTGACAGTAGAAGACACTGGCCTCTTTCCTTGAGGAAGGAAATCTTAAGTAAGTGCCTGAAAGCAAGAATAGCTTCCCAGCATGCTCAGATTGGTGTGATAATTGCTCTTCCCTTTTTAATTGAAAATGGAATTGAAAATATTCTGATGTCTGTGTTGGAGATCTGTCATTATAAACACGTATCTTACAAGAACTTTATAACTCTATGCGTTGTGCTGTCTAGGTTATGGGGTATGTAGCACCATTTTTAAGTCTTGCTTTTTTAAACATTTTAAACTCTTGGAATACTAGAGTGGTTTCAACAATTGCAAATGTTGTGGAAAAACATCTGAAAGGGTGAAAATAGAAAAGAAGCTGAATTGAAATAGAAATTATGAACAAAATAACTACATAGAACAGATTAATGTTTTCTTGCTGCTGTACCTGTTAAAGGAATGCTTTATAATGGCGGTACTATGATGACCACAGAAAATAACTGAAAATACACTGTGTGCATCCAAGTATGAAAAATATTTAATTTTAGATAATTCAAATGATTTTTCTGTGACTACTGCTATCAGTTACAACAAAATTGCAGCCAGTATTTTATGGGTAGAAGTAGCTTGATGGAGGAGAAGAAATAATATCCCATTTAAATAGTAGCTTGTTAAAGATATACTGACTGGTAATGAGGAACCATACGTTTTCTGCAGATTTTTTTTGGTAGATGTTGTGTTATTCTAATAGTGTAATCTGTGTTGCGTGGTGGGGTTAAAGTTTATTTCTTTCCTTTAGACAATTTAAGAGATCTCATCCCATGCTAAACTTTCCACATCCATGGATGAGTGAAGGGATGGATTTGTAAAGATCTGGTAATTAAAATAAGATATTTTCATACCTGATTTGTTATTTTCACCAGGTCTACAACCCCACCTCCAATTCTTTTTGTTTTGATTCAGTCTGGTGCGGTATAGTGGATTTTTGGGAGGAATGAGGACCTGATGGTGATAAACTCTTATTTGATAATGATGATGATGATAGGAGCTCCCTATTTGTTGCTTCTGTTGAGGAAAAATATTTTTCTTTATGTATTTATGCTTTCTGAAAGTTAGAGGTTTTTTGTTTGCATTTAGTGAAAATTCTACTTTTTTTTTTTTTATCTAGTACAAGCGAAATACTAAGTGATCCGCATATTTCATATGGTAACAAGATGTGTTGGCAGCTGTCGTGCTTGTGTGGATCCTCACAACTTTGCTAAGCCTGAATGGAAAGGTTTTGAAATTAGTTGGGTCTCATTATTCAGTGTATTTACGTGGCAGTTAGAGTTGAGACTCAAGTGTGTTGTCTCATATCTAAGGCAGCTTTGAACTGGCAAGCTGATGGTAGCACAGCTGCTGTACCAAATAGCTGCTTTGAGTATTTAGCTGGCTTCCACGCAGGTTTTGGACTTGCTGTTCCACTGGGGACTGGTAAGCTTTAGGACATTTCAGTTCTTTCTAGCCAACCCTCTTTCTCTGCTGGAAGTTTTCATCTCCTGAATTTTTCCAAATGTCAGATGAGCAATTTTATGTATTAATGGTAACTGGAGGGATAGAAACCGGTACTGAATAAGGCAGAGATGGCCTGTGAATACTTTAAAGTGGTGGTTTAAATAGTACCATTTGTTTAACAATGATCAGTAAAAGTTAGCATGGAACAGCCCTTTATAATATGTACAAAATATTAATAACTTGTTTGTCAATAAAAAGTTATGCTTCTCCAGTAGTTGATTTTTATGCTGCTGGTGTATTCCGTTATCCAGTGTAGGCACAGTCAGCTTTCCCCTGTGCTTGCTTGCTTATTTATTTATTTCATTGTAAGCTGTCTGTATCAAGCAAGGGATTACGGAGAGACTTTCTGAAGTACCACTTTTGTGTTTCTGTTGTCAGTTAAGGACAATGATGCATATGATTTAAAAGCCTGCCAATCTTAAAGAGTTCAATTTCTGTGAAATAGGAGCATCAAACAAATTTGATTTGCTATAAATGAAGTGATAACTCCTGCATGTCATAAAGTTTGGATTTAGTTGGACCGGGCTCCGAGCAACCTGATCTAGGTGGAGATGTCCCCGCTTATTGCAGCGGGGCTGGACTAGGTCACCTTTAAAGGTCCCTTCCAACCCAGACCATTCTATGATTATATTCTATGATGTGCAGTTGAGCTTGTTTGAACCTGCTCTGTGATGTATAAAGAACAGCAGCCAAGTGTACTGCTTACATCCTGCTTTTTCTGCTGGTGCTGTAATAGGAGAAATACCTTCAGTTAAGCAGAACAGGCCTGATTTCAGAGCAGGGAAGGGATCTAGAAGGGAAGGAGTGATATAAGTAGTGGAAATCTGTAACAGTAGTGGGGTTGCACATTCTGGCTTATTTTTTTACAAATGGTGATTTTCCATGTCTAATGGTGTCCAACAAGAATTAGAAAGATGTAGAGGTAACTTGTCTTTAATGGAGAAGTGATTTACAGTAGTATTTTATTACAACACTTCCCATCCCTTTGTCAGCTGAAGAGCATTGTCTGGATGAAGAGGAAGGTAAATACTTAAGTGAATACTAATTGAAGGGAAGACGCATCTTCAGAGCGCGGTAATCAAAAGAGAAAACTTGGAAGGTCAGAAAAACTAGTCGTAGCATTAAGTGTGAATAAAAATGTCTTGAAATACAAAGGATGAGTAATGAGGGAGGCAGTGTAGTGAATTGAAGTAGATCACACAAAGGGCTCCCCTCTACCCTGCAGTGGATGTAGTTTACACAGTGGGTTAAATTCACAGAAGATTATCTTTCTTTAAGGCTGAAAGCAAATTGACATAAATGTCTTCAGAGGAAAATGTCACTTTTCAGTAAAGTTGAAGATTATTTTCTTGCTATTAATATGGACTTTCAAGTTGAATATGTCACTCTGGCCACATTTGTGGACAACTAATGGGAAATATGCAAAAATGAAATTAGGAAATTGGTCATGTGTTTTCATATTAAATATTGTCATGCTTCATCCAAGAAGTTTGCTTTGATTGTATTTTATGTAGGTAAATAGTTTTAGAGAAAATCTAAATTGAATTTCTAACTTTGTTTTATCTAACCTCTAACTAATTATTTTTTTCTCTTATTACTTTGTCGTAGTGATATAAACATCTTAACAATAGTGCTTTACCAGGCAAGTGCTTTTATTATACTAAGTGGAATTAATGAGTAAAACTATGCTTATGTGTTTGCAATACTGGCATTTGAGACCCCAGACTTGCAGGCTGAGCTGTACAAGCAGGCTTATGTAAACTTTCCAAAGGCTTTAAAATGTGTGTCTAATTATAGAAGGTTAAGTATACTGAATTTTAATTTTATTTTTTTTCCCCAAGGCCATGTGGTTATGATATTATTGAGATTCCATAATGCCTCCTGCCGTGACAGACAGCCTTGACATCTGGGCAGTGGATTCACAGATTGGTGCTGATGGCTCAATATCTGTGGACTTCCTGTTGCCCACTGGAATCTACATCAACCTGGATGTCCCTCGAGATGCCACCATATCTCATATTAAACAGGTAATACCAAAGAATCAATTAACTTAAAAGTTAACTTACCTTTGGAATGAGTGCTGTTTCTGATTTTTATATGCCTTTTGGCAAATCAAGTAATGAATTTGGATAGGCATAAAAATAATGTATTGAAGGCACGTGCATAGCAGATTGATTAATAAAGATGTATATATGTCTGGGGGTTTGGAATGTTTTTGGGCAGATGGCAAGGTTTGGAGAAATTACTTCTTGCTGATGGTTACACTTCAGCAGAGATTATTCTAATAGCTCTGTATTAATACTGTATTGCTACACCTAAACCTTTTTTTAACACATTGGTAATACATTGTACGTTGATTTAACACTTCTCTGATTAGTGGGCAAACAGGAGATGCTGTGTCTAATTTGATTTTTGATATAGTAGTCACAGATTGTGCTTCTGCTTCCTTTGATTGACATCAGATAGGTGCTTTAAAAACCATGTATGCCATTTCTTGAAGGTTGTGTACAAGTGCCTTGCTAGGGCATCACTTAAAAAGTGAAGGAATACTCAAATCAAAGGAGGGGGGAGCATGTAAGGAAATAACCACAGATATTAAAGAATAATCTAGTGATCTTTCATCAGATAATGGCCGTGTGAGGGCATTTAGACAAGTTACTGTGGAATTAGGTAGTGGGTGCATGACAGCAGCAAGTAGTCTGCTCCTTAAACATAATAAAATCCTAAAAGAAAATAAAGTATGATTTCTCATTCAATTGCATTGCCTGGTAAATAAGTACATTGTTTTTCATTCCTATTCCGTCTGACAGCATTCACTTTTTTTGTAGAAATTGTTTTCTTTCTATCAGTAGTAGCTTCATGTAATTTATTGTACTCCTCAGTTGAAGCTTTGACACTGAAGTATTCTTTGTTATGCAGTGGATCACTTAGCATTTTAGAAGAAATGAGGGTGCCACTAGAAATTGAAGTGGTCTGAGAAATAAATTTTGTGCTATACTCAAGTACTGGAAATTATTCTGTCTGGAAAAATGTCATTGTAGTTTTAGTAAAAGGATAACCTGGGCAACTACAGGTTAGCTGGTGGGTAAGGTAATGGAATAGCTGATGGTGATTTCAACTGATAAAGAATTTAAAAAACAAGTGTGTAAGTGACAACAATAAGGGGCTTGAACTAAGCTGTCTGCTGTAAACAGGTGCTGTTGATATTTAGCTGTTTTTCAAGGAAAAGGAATGTTCATCATAACTACAGAAGTCTTTCCTGCGAGCCACTGTATTGGAAAACAAAGCAATAACGAAGGCTTCGATGACATCCTGGACTAGTACCTTTGCTCCCACCACATTGCTGTGACAAGCCCTAATTTGTGGACCCTGGGATGTATAAATAGAGGACTTGAGAGCAAATATAAGGAGTTTATCTTCAACATCAAGCTGTTAAGATTAAAATAAGATAAAAGAAGAAAAATAGCCAATTATTTGAGGGCTGAAGAATTTTTCATTTCTGTAGACTTTATAATTCTACCAGGCTAGTACTTTGGGTGATGGCAAGTGGCTGCTTTCTGTGGAAGTCAGTTCCAGGGACTTCATGGCTTTTTTAATTTTATAGTCATTAAGAGATATAATAAGTACCAGTAGCTGGAATTTGAAGTTAGACCACTCGGGAGGGAAAAAAAAAGGTACAGATTTTTAATCAATAGAATTAGCTATTGGAGAAGAACGTGGAGGCAATAATAGATTTAGTCTTTTGGTACCTTTGAAGTTGGAATTTTTGCTCTACGCGAAAGCTAGTTGCTAGACTCAGGTCTCACTCAGCTAGGCAAAATATGCTGGAATACATCACTGTAAAGTAGAATTCATTGTACTAATCTATGGAATATATGCAGGTGTCTTCAGTTTGGCAAAAGGAGTTCAGTTCAGCTTCAGTTGTTTGAGAAGAGGTTTTTGCCACTGCGTTATTGATCCTGCACTTCTCATTTCAAAATAAGTTTCAGAAACAAATCCACAAAATGGAAACTTTTAAAATTAGGATAAAAATATTGTCACAGTTAAAGATTTGAATAGGATTGAGGTTGGAAGAGCTCTTTTTACTTCCAATTTTGATTTCTGCTAAGGATTTGATATATTTTATGTATTTGGTATATTGGTGTTACTTAAGGTGTAATCTGTTACTTAAATATTCCGTTTAGTGAAGTGTTATTTAGTGTTCTGTGTGCGGCTTGCATGTCTTAGTGGCCTGACAGTAATTTACAAATAAATTTACTTTAAGCTTCTCCAGGCAACAGGGAATTTTTTTTATTCAGGAATTAGTTCCATAGTGGGAACTTATTGTCTATATATTACAGTAATTACTGGAAAGGGAATGTATAGATGTGTCTTGATGGAGAAGGATTTTGATAGGAAGCTATAGGAGTGGGTGGAGGAGAGTGACACTTTGCTGTTCAGTGCAACATCTGCCTCCAAAATCAGTAAGTGCTTTGTTGCTGTAGTGACAGCCGCCCTCCTGCAACTCCACTGCAAATAGGGCTGTATTGGGTCAATCCCAGGATAAGCATCAGGAGGAGGGTTAGTGCTGCCCTTCTCTCATCATCTCGGAGTACTTGTCCCTGTGTGTTTTTTATCCTTGGGATATTTATGGACAGAAGTTGCTGCTTAAAAATAACCTCAAGATAGTGACTACAAACAAGGCAAAGTAAATACATAATGATATATAGCGGTAAAAATTAACCAAGTTAGCAAACGTGTTACTCTAATGTTCCTTTGGGAACATAAATGGAAATTAACGTTACCTTCAGTGCCATGAAACATGTCCATGCTTTCTTGGGTTGTTTCATTTATTTATTTATTTTCTTTGCAGCTGTTATGGAAGCAGGCACATGCCTATCCACTCTTTCATCTCCTCATGGAGATTGACTCGTACATGTTCTCGTGCGTGAATCAGACTGCTGTACATGAAGAATTAGAGGATGAGACACGGAGACTTTGTGATGTTAGACCCTTTCTTCCTGTCCTTAAACTAGTGACAAGGAATTGTGATCCGGGAGAAAAGTTGGATTCCAAAATAGGTGTCCTCATAGGCAAAGGTAATGACACTTAATTTTTTTTGAAAAATGAGGGTAAACTTCGTTTTGTATATAATTGGCAGGTGACAGTGGAAAAATTTTTAAAAAATAAATTAAAAATTACGTGTTTCCCTGAAGGAATTTGCCTTTCTCAAACCGGTACTGATCTGGTTTAAAACAATTTAAATACTTGGGACAAAACATTTGGAAGTTGTTGAAAGCTACTTTCTGTATTGTATTTTGGCAGTGTATTGTATTACTACATAAATCAAGAACAAATTTTATCTTACTAGATGAGGGAAAAATCTATAACGTTATTACTAAGTGAAGGAAAGCATAATCCCTGAAAAGTGTTATCATAAAGAGCCTAACAGCAAACTGGATACACAGAAGGAACTAGAAATCATTATGGTTTGGTTATACATGGTTTCTGAGTCAGTTAACAATATGATTCTTGTTTTTGCTCTGAATTGTGGCACTGATTTTCAGCAAACAATGAAAAGCTATTTTTAAAGGTTTCACACTAACTTGTTCTTGATGTTATTTCAGAATTTTCAGCCTTTAAATCTACTCTGCTTGGTTATACAATCAAGATTGACAAGGTCGTGTGAGGTCATACCTCTTGTTTTAAAACAATGAACCATTGTTAGCTCTTTTATAAAGACTGCAGGTTTTGTTTAGATTTCAGCAGTACACTGTCTGCCTATTTGTTAAAACTGACAATGGAAACAGTTAGCCAGTTTAACCATTCAGACATATTCTGACAGATTCTGAGAGATTCCCATTCTTAGATTGAATATTTTGCTTATTATAGCTATGCGAGATCCTTCCTTATGCAGCCTCTATTCTGTATCTTAGCAGTGCAGAAAATGTGTTCCTGTGTAAGCTTCTAAACTTAGTGTTTTGTTCTCAAAAGGTGTTCAGTGCTTTGTGTAATTTGGACAATGTCCTTCAAAGTTCAGGAGGAAAGAAAGAAAGAAACACTTGCAGGCTCTATACTTCCTGAAGTACCGAAGAATCACAGCTGTGTGGGGACTCTCCACTGTGTATTCTCTCTTTACATATTTTGGAAAAGGAACTTTATGGGTCTTGGATTGGTTGAAATTTCAGTCCTGTCATTTTGACTTGAGTAGACGATTTTAATCACAAGGAAAATTCAAGAATAAGTTTATCTGTCCTTCTTTTTTGACTTTTAAATGAAATAAAAAAGATGATATTGTTCTGTGGGATTAAAAAAAATTACAAACAAATTGCAAACACTTCTTCCTCTCTACAGTCTTTAGGATGCACTTGCTGTGCTTGCTTTGCATTTGCTCTTGTGAGGAGAGACTTAAAACTTTCCAAACTGTCTTGAACTCAGAGCTTAGTTGGGAAGGGTTCTGTGGGAAGCTTCCATGGAGGATAACAGAATTAGTGAGTACTGGGAGTTGTTCAAGAACGCTCTCCTGGAAGCACAAAACCATTTCATTCGCTTTAAAGAAACGGGAAGTAGGTGGAGCAGGAGACCCCCTTGGCTTAACTGTGGGCTTCTGAGCCTGTTCAAAACCAAGAGAAAAATGCCAGAGATGGAAAAGCAGACAAATACCTCTTGAGAACTACAAGGGCATTGCCAGGGCGTACAGAGACGCGGTTAGAAGAGCAAAAGCTCAGCTCAAATTGAAATTGGCCAGAGATGTCAAAAACTGCAAGAAAGGGTTCTACAGGTACATAAACAACAAGCAGAAACAGAAGGAAATTATTGGCCTGCTCTTAAATGGAGGGGTGAATTAGTCACCAGCAATGCTGAAAAGGCAGAGATTCTCAACACTTTCTTCACCTCTGTCTTTACCAGCACTGTTGGGCCCCAGGTCTGATGTCGTGGTTTAGCCCCGCTGGCAACAAAGGACCAGGCGGTCTCTCACTCACTACCCCCCCACCAGCGGGATGGCGGGGAATCGGATGGGCAAAACTCATGGGCTGAGATAAAGGCAGTTTAACAGAACAGTGAAGGAAAGAGGAAAACAACAACAATAATACTGACAGAGGAATATACAAAAGACGATTAATGTACAGCCACGCACCAACTGGAACCCAAAGCCCAGCCCACTCCCAAGCGGCGATTCACCAAGGGCAAACCTGATCGCCTTCTACAACAAAGTAACCTGCTTGGTTGATGAGGGGTGAGCGCTGGACATTGCCTACCTGGATTTCTCCAAGGCTTTTGACACGGTTCCCCACAGCCTCCTCCTAGAGAAACTGATGCATTATGGTCTAGCCCAAGTGGTCTGTGTGGTGGGTGGGGAACTGGCTGACATGCCGCCCCCAGAGGGTGGTGGTAAATAGCTCTTTTTCAGACTGGCAACCTGTCTACAAGTGGGGTCCCCCAGGGTTCGATATTGAGCCCAACGCTGTTTAATATCTTCAGAAGTGATCTGGATGATGGGGTCAAGTGTACCCTGATGAAGTTTGCTGATGACACCAAACTGAGTGGGGAAGTGGACACTTTGGAAGGGAAAGCCACCCTGCAGGAAGACCTGGATAAGCTGGAAGAGTGGGCTTATGAAGTCCAACAAGGACAAGTGTAAGGTCTTGCAGCTGGGAAAACATAATCCAGGAATGCAGCACAGGCTTGGATCTACCCAGCTGGGGAGCAGCTCTGTGGAAAGGGACCTGGGCATCCTGGTGGACCACAAGCTCAATATGAGTGAAGAGTGTGCTGCAGCGGCAAAGGAAACCAACAGGATGCCGAGTTGCATCAACAAGGCCATTACCAGCAGAGACAAAGAAGTCATTATCGCACTCTACTCAGCACTTGTCAGGCCACACCTGGAATCCTGTGTTTGGTTTTGGTCCCTGCTGTGCAAAATAGATGTGGACAGGCTGGAGAGGGTTCAGA
Source organism: Stercorarius parasiticus (assembly GCA_013396915.1). Taxonomy (NCBI): domain Eukaryota; kingdom Metazoa; phylum Chordata; class Aves; order Charadriiformes; family Stercorariidae; genus Stercorarius; species Stercorarius parasiticus. The sequence goes on along the minus strand of VWZL01002638.1, from coordinate 1,521,970 downwards.
GAAGGGCCACCAAGATGATGAAAGGACTGGAAAGCCTGCCATATGAGGAAAGGCTGAGAGAATTGGGTTGGTTCAGCCCTGAGAAAAGAAGGCTGAGGGGANTTCAAGAACGCTCTCCTGGAAGCACAAAACCATTTCATTCGCTTTAAAGAAACGGGAAGTAGGTGGAGCAGGAGACCCCCTTGGCTTAACTGTGGGCTTCTGAGCCTGTTCAAAACCAAGAGAAAAATGCCAGAGATGGAAAAGCAGACAAATACCTCTTGAGAACTACAAGGGCATTGCCAGGGCGTACAGAGACGCGGTTAGAAGAGCAAAAGCTCAGCTCAAATTGAAATTGGCCAGAGATGTCAAAAACTGCAAGAAAGGGTTCTACAGGTACATAAACAACAAGCAGAAACAGAAGGAAATTATTGGCCTGCTCTTAAATGGAGGGGTGAATTAGTCACCAGCAATGCTGAAAAGGCAGAGATTCTCAACACTTTCTTCACCTCTGTCTTTACCAGCACTGTTGGGCCCCAGGTCTGATGTCGTGGTTTAGCCCCGCTGGCAACAAAGGACCAGGCGGTCTCTCACTCACTACCCCCCCACCAGCGGGATGGCGGGGAATCGGATGGGCAAAACTCATGGGCTGAGATAAAGGCAGTTTAACAGAACAGTGAAGGAAAGAGGAAAACAACAACAATAATACTGACAGAGGAATATACAAAAGACGATTAATGTACAGCCACGCACCAACTGGAACCCAAAGCCCAGCCCACTCCCAAGCGGCGATTCACCAAGGGCAAACCTGATCGCCTTCTACAACAAAGTAACCTGCTTGGTTGATGAGGGGTGAGCGCTGGACATTGCCTACCTGGATTTCTCCAAGGCTTTTGACACGGTTCCCCACAGCCTCCTCCTAGAGAAACTGATGCATTATGGTCTAGCCCAAGTGGTCTGTGTGGTGGGTGGGGAACTGGCTGACATGCCGCCCCCAGAGGGTGGTGGTAAATAGCTCTTTTTCAGACTGGCAACCTGTCTACAAGTGGGGTCCCCCAGGGTTCGATATTGAGCCCAACGCTGTTTAATATCTTCAGAAGTGATCTGGATGATGGGGTCAAGTGTACCCTGATGAAGTTTGCTGATGACACCAAACTGAGTGGGGAAGTGGACACTTTGGAAGGGAAAGCCACCCTGCAGGAAGACCTGGATAAGCTGGAAGAGTGGGCTTATGAAGTCCAACAAGGACAAGTGTAAGGTCTTGCAGCTGGGAAAACATAATCCAGGAATGCAGCACAGGCTTGGATCTACCCAGCTGGGGAGCAGCTCTGTGGAAAGGGACCTGGGCATCCTGGTGGACCACAAGCTCAATATGAGTGAAGAGTGTGCTGCAGCGGCAAAGGAAACCAACAGGATGCCGAGTTGCATCAACAAGGCCATTACCAGCAGAGACAAAGAAGTCATTATCGCACTCTACTCAGCACTTGTCAGGCCACACCTGGAATCCTGTGTTTGGTTTTGGTCCCTGCTGTGCAAAATAGATGTGGACAGGCTGGAGAGGGTTCAGAGAAGGGCCACCAAGATGATGAAAGGACTGGAAAGCCTGCCATATGAGGAAAGGCTGAGAGAATTGGGTTGGTTCAGCCCTGAGAAAAGAAGGCTGAGGGGAGACCTTATCACCATGTCCCAGTATTTAAAGGGTGGCTACCAAGAAGATGGAGACTCCCTTTTTACAAGGAGTCACATGAAAAAGATGAGGGGTACTGGGTACAAGTTGCTCCTGGGGAGATTCTGGTTGGACACAAGAGGAAAATTTTTCACAGTGAGAACAATCAGCCATTGGACTAATCTCCCTAGGGAAGTGGTGGATTCCCCAATATTGGACACTTTAAGATTTGGCTGGACAGGATCCTATGCCATCTTGTCTAGACTGTGTTTTTGCCAGGAAAGGTTGGACCAGATGATCCTTGAGGTCCCTTCCAACCTGGTATTCTGTGATTGAATGATAATAAAGGTTTGAGCAGGATGATAAATAGATGGGCAGTATTTGTACAGGTATGTATCCTTGTGCTTGCTTGAATTCTTTCAGGTCTCCATGAGTTTGATGCCTTACAAGATCCTGAAGTGAACGACTTCCGAGCTAAAATGCGGAGACTCAGTGAGGAAAAGATTCAGTCGCTTGTGGGTCTCTCCTGGATGGACTGGCTAAAGCACACTTACCCGCCGGAACAGGAACCTGTTATACCAGAGAGCTTCCAAGATAAGCTCTATAGTGGAAATCTTGTCGTGGCTGTTCATTTTGATAACTGCCAGGTAGGAATGGTTGTTCATCACATTTCAAGTACTTTTCTTGATCCCGATCTGAATTAGCATGTGATTGATCAAGGATGTAAATGAAATAGAATGCAATTGCTCTAAAATGCAAATTCTTTTACCAGAAAGTGAGGATGCGAACTTACAGTTGTGAACTGCACTTCTAAAGTCGAATTACAGTTCTACTTCTAAAGTGAAAATGTACAACTTTTATATTCTACATTATTGCAAGTTCGTTTAAATGTAAAACATAATTCAAGGATTTTTTTGGCCAATTGTTACTGTGTTGCTTCATAAGCGTTCAATTTTAGGCTCAGGGGATGCTGGTGAATTGGGAGGCACCATATTTAACACACTTCTCTTTGTGTGTGATTCATTGTTGAACATCTTTGGGGTTAATCTGCTAATTAGGTGGAGCAATACATTTTTAAAGGAAAGAGGAATTAGTATTCCCTATGCTAGACATGCATATAGACAAATAAAACACTAGCTGAGACTTAAAGTTACCTTTCTGTTTCAGTGAACAAATCTATAGCTTATTTTTAAAATAAAAATCCCTTTGGTTTCCACCTAAAATGATTTAGCTTCAGTTTTTTGATGTTGAAATTGCTAATTCTCCTGAGTCTGGCATTCCCGTTATTCATTTTTGCACTGTGTTCTTTTGGATAACAGTGAGAGATCAGCATTGGAAACCATAAAATCTTGCAAGTGTTTAAATATATCAGGCTACATTTGGTGTCTGCTTTGACCCAGGTGCTAGGTACTGATGGTCTAATGATTCAGCTGATTTTACTTACAAAACTATATTATTTCTGATACTATCTTTTTTAATTTAAAAAATAAAAAATCCAAAATAGTAAAATCATATGGCTCTGGAAACACTAAATGCAGAGGTGAATACTAATTGGATCACCAGTAACATTAGCTGATGTTGGATGCATGGGTGGTTTTATGACAAAATCTTTTTCCGGTCCTCTTTGGCTTAGTAGAGGACTTGTAGTTGTCCAGGAGTGAGAATATCTGTGTGTTTGTCAGCTTTTGATTAAAATATTATATATATGCATATGAAAACAGTACAAAAGCAGTGCAAAAGTTCATGCTGGTGCAGAATGTATTTGCCTGCCATTCTACTAGCTTAGGCTGCTGACATTTCAAATGTTTCAAATGCTTCTGCTGCCAGTTCTGACCTTCAAAGCTATTAACAGTTCAAATCTGAGCTACTTTTTAGAGTCAGCTCTGCTCCAGACTTTACTACTTGCACTGAGCACTAGAATCATCTCAGGGGAATTAAATTGGAAGGTGTGGGGACTGTTGTGTTCCTTCAGTAGGAACGCTGCAAGATTGAGAGAAAGGAATATTAAAATACTTTTTGTCTAGAATGCGTGAGTGAGCTGTAAAAGCTACCTGATTGTCTCCGGCGCAAGAGAAAGAGACTGATCCCCATTTCTGTGACATCCGTGTAGAGACCTACAGTTTGGAAGTCAGGCAGCTGTCAGAGCACCAGCTTCATGGGAAGAAAAAATGTCATTCCCTGTCTACCCAGCGCCAGTTATGGTAGCAGGAGAAAGCCTTCATAGTTTGGCAGCTTTCTGAAAGGGGGAACCTGTTGTGAACCGTGCAGAAAATGAGAAAATACAGAATTAATTTTGCCTGACTTTACAGAGTTAGATTTTTCCGTTATGGCAGCTTGGCTTCTTACCAGTAAACTTCTATGTAAATAAAGCGCAAATCAAAAGAATGTAAGCCAGACAACACTTCACATTTGTAAATAACTGAAAGCTTACATCTTCAAGAGTGTGGATGTTTGTGTAAACAAAAAAAAAAATCTAAACAAAACTCCAGAACTTGCTGAATCAACCTTTGCAAATAAGCGTGTGCAGAGCATGATGTGGTAGATTAAGGGAGATGAAAGATTTCACAGAAGACCTTTTAAAGGAGGAACTTTAAATGAATTTAAACCTTTTTTTTTTTAAATTTAAAAAAGAAAGTAACTTCTTACCTTTACCTTTTTAGAACGCATCAGAGTTAGAGATACTTCGTAAATATGTAGATAGCCTCTAAAGCTTTGATTAAAAATTTTCTTTGAAAATGCAGAGTCTTTCCATGTTGTATTGAGAATGCCACAGGTATTGGCTGCTACCCCTCTTTTCTGCACTCCTCCAAGTAAGAGGGTGGTGTTGTACATAAATCACATTAACAGTTTCTTCTGCTTTCTTACTTGAAGCTTTCTTTTCATTCTGAGTACAGTGGTACCTAGAAAGAGGATAACTTGCCAGAAAGAAAAATTAACACATGTAGTACTGCTAAATACCTTGAAATGTATGCAGGATTTATTGTCTCCTTCATTCACATTCTAAAATCTTTAAAGTCTTTAAATCACTGCTGAATCAATTAGATAAAGTTCTGTGTTCTTATAAGTACTCCTGATACTATAAAAGTTTTGGAATTGACAATTTTGCAGCTTCTAGGGTGACTATTGCTCTGATTGCACTGAAGATGTAGACATTAACTGTAAGTGTTAAAATAGACTGGTTTTAACAGTTAAGTATTTCTACCTATTTTATTGTGTATGCTACAATTTAAACCTTGTATGACTGCCTATGACAAGTTTGACATTCAGTATTCCTGTTTGTGTTTTGTTAGGATGTGTTTAGTTTTCAGGTGTCTCCTAACATGAATCCCATCAAGCTGAATGAGCTGGCAATCCGAAAACGTTTGACTATCCATGGGAAAGAAGATGAGGAAGTTGATCCAGCTGACTATGTGCTACAAGTTAGCGGAAGGCTAGAATATGTTTTTGGTGATCACCCGTTAATTCAGTTTCAGGTACATAAAGCTCTTTGGAACTTACTGTAAGAGTTCTGTGGTGCCTTGGCCAAAATTTGACCTTGCTTCCTGTGCCATTGGATGGTCAGCTATGCTGAACAGTAATGCACTTCTTCCTCAAGTCTGCAGCCTTCCGCAATTGTAAAATGCATGTGCACCATTTCCTTTGTATCTTTGTAATATATTATTTGTTTCTTTGATTTGAAAGTCACGGTAGAGATATTCTGCTAGCTGATAACAACTGTTTTCCATTGGCTTTTAGTATATACGCAACTGTGTGATGAACAGGACTCTTCCTCAGCTGACGCTAGTTGAGTGTTGCACCATAAAGAAAATGTGCGAGCAGGAGATGATTGCCATAGAAGCTGCCATAAACAGAAAATCATCCAACCTTCCTCTTCCTCTTCCACCAAAAAAAACAAGAGCAACAACTGTAAGTTGATATGGAGAATATCTAATACCCAAAAGGAACAGTGACTTATGGAATATAAATCATAGAATGGTTTGGGTTGGAAGGGACTTTAAAGATCATCTAGTTCCAACCCCCCTGCCCTGGGCCAGGGACACCTCCAACTAGACCAGGTTGCTCAAAGCCCCATGCAGCCTGGCCTTGAACACTTCCAGGTGCCCCAAGATGGGGCATCTGCAGCTTCTCTGGGCAACCTGTTCTACTGTCTCACCACCCTGAGGATCACAATCACGGTGCCTACGAGTTGTGCTACTACTACTGTTCCCCAGTGTAGGTCACTTGGATCAGAAATAGCAGACCTTGAGGCTTTTTGGAAACTTCTTACCTTTCTTCACCTCATCCATCCTCCTTCTCTCCCACTGTCTCCTTTCCATTGCTATTGATTATACTTTTAATCACACCCCAGAAGAGCAGGTAAAAATAACTGGAGAAGTTACTGCAGAGAACCTGGATTCTTTAAAAGAAGGAAGGGAACCTTTAAAGGTCCCTTCCAACCCAACACATTCTAGGATTCTATGATTCCAGCTTTAATGTAATGTGTAGACTCCACTAGCTTGGGCAGTGGTAGTCTGGGATCTCTTCTAGTAGCCCTGATGCCTTGCATGGTGTTCCCAATTCAACGATGGCAACTTTTGCCATAATATATGTCTAACTTTTCTTTTAATATGATGCTTCATTTATTGCTAAAGTTATGACCTTACAGCACAGTTACAATTTACATACTGTCACTCTAAGAAATGTGGACAGACTTTGCTGTATTACACATTGCCTATATTCAGAATGAACGCTAAATTCGAAGGGTTAGTCTGAATTGTCAGCAAGTAGTCCTGAATGTATGTTCCCACCCCTCTTTCAGCTGAGTATTTTTTTCTAACTTTTTTCCTTTTAGAGCATCTTGTATGCCCTTGTAGTTATGATAACCAATTTATTTTTTAAGATTTCGAATGTATATTTTTAAACGTGCATCTTTTTTAGTTTGTATTTATGCCTTTTGCTTAAAATGCTTTGCCTGTGAAATAGGTCTTAATATATTACAGTGGTTAAGAACGAACTTGTATCTTTGTTTCCCTTCTCAGAGTGTATGGGATATTTCCAACCCTTTCAAGATTATTCTGTTAAAGGGTAATAAACTAAATACAGAAGAAAATGCCAAAGTAAGTAACTATGCCTGGTATCAGAAGACGCTATCTTCATTTTAATGATTTAGTGAATTTAATGTTTAGCGAATTCAGAATCATACAGATTTCAATTCAGCAAAAGTCTAAGGATTTTTAGTTATTCCCAGTTATATTAGTAGTATTGGCTACAACATTGCTTTATTGTCTGAAGTTGGGTATGTGGGTATATTGTATGAAGTTGGGAAGTTGAACATTATCAATAATCATGGACAGTATGACAGAAATGTTCATATGGTACTTGATGTTTTTAAGATAGTATCTTTAAAGTACCGATATTAAACTGTTGTAAACAGCTGACAGAAGTAGATTAAATATTAAAAATTTTTCAATGGAACATAAGGTATTTTTGTAGTCCAGAATATATTCTGTGTGTGTCTAAGCATGAACTGCATGCTTCTATCCAATCTGTCTTTTATTTTCTAAACATGCTGAACACAAAAAAAAAAAAGCTGTAGTATCACTTCCTGTAAAAATGTACATGACTGGGCTACTGGCTGTTTTACAGACTGCAAGTTGTTAACACATGGGAATTTATTGCACAACTACTTTAAGACCTTACAAGACACTTGCCTGTGAGGTAGAACAACATTCATTTCCTTTTTTTTATTTGGCAATCAATAAATGAATGGAGATGAGGAAGAAATTCAATTAGCTTCAATGGCTAATTTGCTGTTTGCTTTTCTGATGCTTTGTTCAGGATAATCAGTGCATTTTTTTTTTTCTTTCAAAAATATTGTTACAACCTGGTTGTATATTAGCAATACTATATTTTACTGCATATGGCTAAATGAGACATAGTTACAATTTACTACCTGAGACACTGTGACCGTGGAAATAGATGTCTGCAAAACCAGTTGTTTCTCTTTTCTTTGTCGAAACTGTTATTTAGCTAGTTGTAATATCTTCTTAACTCTACTTTCTGTAGACTTTGAAAGTTTTTAAAAGAAAAGGGAAGGGAAAAGAGGAGGTGGATTCCAGAGGCGACATATATATATAGCTTGGGGTTTTTTTTCCCTACTTAGAAAAATTGAGTTTTGGTTACTTTCAGTATGCTTTTAGAGGAAAAAGAAAATACATTGATTGTAAGCTTAAGGAGAAACAGGAAAAATTGACAGTTCTTTGGTTTTGGTGCCTGTGGACACTATCTAAATATTATTTAGTGTTATGAATGCTTTTTAGTTTTGAAAACTTTAAAGCCCTGTAGTTACCCAAGACCAAGAATGCATGTAGTAACCTTGCAAGCTTGTGCATGTTTCCCTGCATTGTCTGTCTGCACTAGTATGGATGGAATTGTCACTATTGAGAACGTATTTGTTTCCTAGTCCTCATTGTAAGGCTGTTTAATTCACTGCCATTGTTCTTTTACTTTTGTTGTGCTTTGGATCAAGCCAATATTCATCCATTTTTGCTGAAACCACCAACAGGGTTCCCAAATGCAGTGTTTGTAGTGGGAAACAAAACATTTGTCAGATGGGTAGCACTCCACTGCTGTGAGCTGGATTCAGTGTTTTTCCTAGAGCACGAGTGACTTCATTGAGCTGTCGAACACCCAGTTTTCCAAATACATGACATTTGTAATTGCTTTTCTTTTTGTCTTGCTCTTTGGCTGCACCATCAGTACATACAGTTTCATTAGTGAAAGGGGAGTGTCAGAATGAAAAGAATAAAATTTGGATCTAATCCCTTACATTAACAGGATTGGAAATCATAGAATTAGAACTAGCCAAAAGGCAAGCAAAATAGCAATCTGTTCCAACAGTACAGTGCTTTGTTACTATCAAATTTTCCTTGATCATTTATGCTTTTTATATTAATAAAATAAAAGTCAGGGAAGTGTGATGGCATGTAAAGTTACAATATCAGACAATAGCAAGTCAAAGAACAATGTTCAAAATTATACAAATGTGAATTTAAACCTCTGGTTTAAAAAAAACAAACAGGCAGATTTTAGAATATTTACTGTTGCTGGTGTTAAAGCACAGACAGTTAATACAGTAGACATAATCACATTCCCATAAGATATCTTTAAATCAGCAAAAGAACTTCATTATAAATTCAGTTGAACATACAGAGTGAATCTCCAAATGGATTAATGTAGGACCATCTGGTGAATTGTTTCAAGAAGGTTATGAACCAACTAATTTTAATCAGTTCACTGACATCAGGGGATATAAGAATACAAGATACGTGTATGTATATGTATGTATAGGTATGTACACACACATATGGTCACTTAGATTTCATGAAGTAAGAGAACTTTCATGTGATCTGTTTCATGGATGTTCATGTTGCTGCTGTTAACTGACAGCGGTTCACAGTGGTGAAGCTGTGCTTGCCAAAAATAGGTAATAGTGGTTTTTATGAGTATTGCTGGGGCTCAAGTAAATGCAGTTTTCTAAATGGAACTTTTCTTTCAGTGATTGATTGTAAACTTGGAAATGGAATTGGGATTGTATAGGTGTAAGTCAAGGAGTCAGTTTAATAATGGACGTTCCTTTGGCACCTGTATCGAGGAGGAGTGTAACCCATAGCAGTGTGTTCTCCAAGACCTAATACCCCTGCCGGTGCCTGTGCTGTGACAGCAGTCTCTCGACCAGTGGTAGCAATTGCTTCAGAGAAGTCCAGAACGATCAGAATGGGTGTTATTTGGAGACCATCATTGGTGCTACTAATTCCTTCCCCGGGGATTATTCTGGGCTGAAGACAGATTTGCTCTCCAGCATGACTTCATTTAAACTGTATTCCACTTTGCTAATGACTAGTTTATCTGGGCTGGTTTATGAATGGAGAAGTTAGTACTGAGCAGTAGCTGGTGTAGCCAAAAAGATATCTTGAGGTTGGGACTGCTTTGATGTTGATCACACTGTTGTTTCTTTGAAGGAAGGTACGATAGACTCTCTGCCAGAACAGAGCTTGTCTAGGTCAGTTGGGAATTCAAAGGTGAACTATTTTTTATCCAAAACCTGTGCCAAATTTGAAACATCTCTGTCTTTCCCTTGCAGTGCTCAGAAATATGATAGCTTAAAGGGAATGTTGGGAAGGTTATTTGAGGAGCGGAGGGAACCTGAAACATCAGTTCACCTTTTACTCATGTAACTGTAACGTTGAGAACATTTTTTTCAGTGTTGACCAAAGGATTAAATCTGTGATTTGTTTTTTTCCTTTTCCTCTCTCTCTTTAAAATCACTGATATTTTGGAAGGTCACCTGAAAGAAGCTGACATATTTCTCTCTTTGTTGTTTGCTCGAGCAACAAAAGTGAAGGCCTCTGTGTCATTCTTGTTGAAGCTGTTGCAAGAGTATGGATACTTGGAAACATGCAGTTTTCTGTGTACCTGTGTTGTTAAACAGAAATGCAGAAATGAGCGACATCTTGGCATTGACATGTAATGTGTTTAATTTCAGTGCCAATAACTCAGACTTCTTTCTCTTCTTGCCCTTCTCCTTTCCTGTTTCTTATTTTTATTGTTCAAGCTAGCTGGTTCTGTTGTTTCTGGGTGCTAAAGGCAAAACAGAATTCCTGGGAATAACACTGTTATTATTACTACAGGTGATTTCTGATGTGAATCATCAGTGTTCCCTCTCTATTTTTATAAAAAAATTAAGTAAAAAATGAATTCTTAAGCTGAAAAAACACAAAATTTTTCTCCATTAAAAGCACAAATTGGTTCTACCTGGGGATTTGAATTTGAATTCAGAAAAATAGTGTTACCTTTTTCATTCTGCTTAGTTGTTTGTTTCCTACGATTTCCTTCCATGTTAGGTATGTTAAAAGCGTTTGTATATCCATATATTGTATTTGTTACTACAAATGAGTTGTTATTAATATTATTAGTCATATGTGGTAATATAAGTAATTCAGTACTGAATAAATTGGTAGCCAACATTATTTAAACAAATAGATTTTGATTTGGCCAGGAACATGAATAACAAAGTAAAAAGAACCTTGTTCTCAGGAATTGTTTTGTTCATTTTAAAACCTCAAAATTAGCATTGCTTTTAAGATAGAGATATTGATGAAATGCCTATCTGTATGTTCTGTGTAATATTCTGTGCAGAATTCTGTAGGTTCTGTGGCAAGCTTAAAATTTCTCATTTCTTTATTGCAGGTTCATGTTAGGGCCGGTCTTTTCCATGGTACAGAGCTCCTTTGTAAAACTATTGTAAGCACAGAAATGTCTGGGAGAAGTGACCACGTTTGGAATGAAGTACTAGAGTTTGAAATAAACGTCTGCGATCTACCAAGAATGGCAAGGCTCTGCTTTGCAGTTTATGCTGTGATGGATAAGATGAAAACTAAAAAGTCAACCAAGGCAATGAATCCTTCCAAATACCAAACCATTAGGAAAGCAGGAAAAGTGGTAATTCTTTTGTTTTTCTTGAGCGTACCTCCGAATTATATTGAAATTAGTATTTTCATTGTCCTTGCTTTAGTGTTCAAGAATGCAAAATGAAAAAAAAAATTAAAAGGAGCATGTTTATTAAGAATTGCACGTCTTGGTATGAAAAAACTTTTCATACTTGCCAGACATGAAAATTTTGGTTGTAAGCTAGTTGGCAAATGGTTGTTTAAAGAATTGTATTTTAAAAGGTCAGTTTTATTCTCAACTCTGGATGCCCTGTGATTGGGAAAAGGTGAAAAAATTAGCATCTAGGCTCACACTCAGGGAAATGTGTATTTTTACACTGGCAGAGTGACACCCTTAAAATTAAGCCTTATTGTCCTCTGTGGTACCGGAGTACATACTACAAACTATGAATGTGTTTAGCTGCTTTTCTGCAAGATACCACCATTTAAAAAAAAAACACAACTCTCTCAATTTTTCTTGTATTGTAGTGCTTGCTGCATAGTAATGTTCACTTGCATCTTAGTTTCCATGTAAAAACTATTTTCTTTCGCAGCATTATCCTGTAGCCTGGGTAAATACCATGGTATTTGATTATAAAGGACAGTTGAAGAATGGAGAACTGGTACTGCACAGCTGGTCATCATTTCCTGGTAAAGTTTAACTTTTAAGATTTGGACTTTAAATGCTTGTAAGACTAAAGAAGAGTAGTATGAAACAGTAGAATATTTACTATATGCATGTCCAATTCTCCTGTCATAATCTCTTTACTACTTGTATTTTTTACGCGGATACATATATAACGTGTTAATCTCTTTCCTGAAAGTGTTGTGTATCAGGAAGGAGGAAGGACAAGAGTCTGTTTCGAGATAGTATTCTAAAAGTTTTGTCTGTTATGGAAGGAAAATCACATAAAAATAGATGCATGTTTATGTCTAGTGTTACCTGTTTTTAAGATGCAGTTTAGGTTTCATTTGGTTCCCTGTGCTATCATCCTAAACTAAATAGATAAAGCTATATTGTATGTGACAATATTTGCATCAGCAGGAAATGTGAATTAGAATTTTTTATGTCTTCCTTCCCTGACGTTAAAATTGATTAGTAAGAATATCTGAAATCCCCATGTCACTCTTCATTCCATCCTGAGAAACCTGTATCAACTTGGCTGTAGTGCTGAAAGAAATCTGATTTTAAATTCTCTTTTTTTTTCATACTATGTACTATAGAGGCAACGTGTATACTGCTTTACAGAAGCTGCAGATCTTACTGGGATTTGGTTCAGTATAGGGATATCTCAGCTTCCCTTGACTGTTATGTTTATTTTGGGAAGAGAAAATGAGTTTCTAATGGGGCGATAATCCAACATTTGTGAATGGATTATGGATTTGTGCATGGGTAGTTTATGCTGGAAATGCAATGCGTTGTAGTAAAAGCGCTGTGCAGCAGAACATGCTTCTGTCTGTTGTATACAGTAAGCAATTTCTTATTGCCTCTTTGCCTTTCAGATTTTTTAATTTTAATGCATGCCTGGCCTGTAATATTAATTGTTCGGTCTAATGTTTCAGATGAACTTGAAGAGATGTTGAATCCAATGGGAACCGTCCAGACTAACCCTTACACTGAAAATGCAACAGCTTTGCACATTAGATTTCAAGAGTATTCAAAACAGCCTATTAATTACCCTCCCTTTGATAAGGTAAGGTATGATATCAGGAGCAGTCATGAATGCTTATGTGTAAATAAGTATTTATTTCCTTTCAAAACTGACTTTTCCACTGAATTCCCCACTTTTGTCTTTCAGTTAACATACTGCAGGTTTATAAACTTGCACTGCGTGAGAGTGCCGGTGCTCTGACTTCAGGGTTTTCAGATATTTTGAAGACTTACGCTTTTAAAAATACTCTGTACATGGTCTCTTGAGGGTCAGAAGCATAATCAGTTTCCAATATCAGTGATCTCACAAAAAGCTAAACTTACCTGCCATTCTGGAAGCCTTCAACCTGTGCTTGCCTGAGATCTGTACAGATCTGGTACTTTGTACAAATGTACGTTACCCCTTCTTTGGGACACTTCTTGCTCTATGAGGATAATGCCCTTTTAAGGATAAATAAAGTCTTAATACCGTATCAAAAGGGATTCCTCAAGGTCTGCTTTTGAATTAAATCCACTTACATTGCCTGGCAGTTTTCTGCAGATCTGATAAGAACGTCTGTCTAGAAAGGAAGCATGTGTTTGGAGTACACATGTTAATGTCTGTAGCGTGGATGCTAGATAGCAAGTTGTTCACAAACCAGCAAATAAAGCTAAGACCAGGAAACAAGTAATAAAATAAGTGTTAAAACAGCTAATGATGCATTTATAAAACAAGGTTTAACTCATCCATACATTAGTCTGAATTTTTGTTTTTGGGAAAGTTAATAAACACTTAGAGAAAATGGCCTTTAATTTTTTTTGAGGGTTTTGCACCTTTGGGGTCGTGAACAAAAAGACACAAACCACCATGCTTTATCAGCTTTATCGAAGAGGGATTTGGGGTTTATGATTCATCAAAATTAAATCAAATAACGAGCTAGATTTTTTTGTTGTTGTTTTGATTTTGGGTTGGTTTTGGGGTTTTTTTACCTTGTCGGTGCAGTATTTGTTCTTGTGTTAAAACAGCATTGGAAATGTCTTACGAGCTAAACAATACTGACTGATTGTCTTCTTAATTATGGTTGACCAATTTACTCCTCGTACTGGACATATTTTTCAGTTTTGTTATTGGTTTATTTGTAATGCTTTAGATTGTTTGCTTGTTACACTATATGTATTTAAATTCTAAAGAAAAAAAAAGCTGCTGCTTTTATGTGCACGTTACAGACATGTTATGTTAAAGTTTGTTTCTTAAGTAATAGCATACTTGTTCTAGCTCTGTTGTTCCTTTTGTTTTGTACCTGCGATACCAAGTTTTCAGTATGTTAAAATGTTTAGGTGAATACAGACAAAAGATTCTACTGAGTAAGCTACCTGATGTATTGACATTAAGGTGGTGTCTGATGGTCTTCACCATCCCTTGTAACTTCTGTTTGGCTGCTGGGTTTTTTTCTTTTGTGGCTTTACCCCCTTCTTGAACTTTGCCTGGGAAATTCTGCGTAAAAAATCCCAGGGCATCTTTATAAAGTGATTGCGGAGCTGGTAATGAAACATTGAAAGCATTCAACTTTGAGGAAAAGCTACAAAATGTGGGGGTTTTTAGCAGTTCTTATTTTTTTTTTCAGTAATTCTGCTACTTGCAATTCCCTAGAGTTAAGAAACTGGTTTGCAGTAGCACTGAGAAAATCTGACTTCTAAACTCCTTGATAACGCATTCAATTTCTGTGGGTATCCTGAAATGTCTTACTAGGAAAAGAGAGCAAGATACCTAATCTTGGAAAGATTCTCTTGGTGAAGGTCCCATTGAATCGGGAGTACCATTGTAGCTGCTTGAATTATATCAGCTGAGAATCTGTTTTCCAAAATTGTCTAGATGAGAGTTGCTTGGTGTATGGCTGCTTCTAGTTTTCCCAATGTTGTTGCTTGTTTCTGCCAAGAAAATGGAGAATCAGATGCCAAATCTTTATTTTAAGAAACGTGATGTGCAAAAATAGATGAATCTTTTTCGATCATAGCATCAGTCGACTTGCAGCGAACAGCTGTTTGCGGCTGAGTGAGCAACTGCCTTGGTAAGAAACCTGTTGTCTAATGCAGGAGCCGTGTGTTGGGCTGGTTGATGATCGGTGCTGCTGACACACCGAGGGGCTCCTGGTTCAGTTGAATGAAGCTGGACTTGCAGAAACTTTCAAAGTTTATTTGCAAACAGAGTAACTCTAAAAAGCACAGGGAGGCAAGCATCAAACACAGAATTGGGACATTGTGGTTTTATTTATGCATGTTTTCTCGCACAGTTTGTAAACAAGCTTTGTAGCCAAGTAGCAGATGTAATACATCACATTAATAAGCATTTCATACAGAGAAAGAAATAAAACAAGTTAGTAGACCTTTTTAAGGACTTTAGCTACTGGGTATTTATGCTCTGACTTTTGAAGTCTTTTGTTTGTCATGTTGCCTGAGTACAAGCTTTGCTGGACCTGTGTCTGGGGGTGGTGTTATATTCCTGGCTGATGGGAGAGGCAGAACTCTGAGGGAAAGGAGATGGTGTAGTTCCTTAGACTTCTTAATTGATATTTTATTTGATGAATTGTTCTTAAAGCAGTAGCATCTGACAACTGTAGGTATAGTTGCCTGACCAGTGCAGCTGGTCTAATCAGCCTAGGCACTCACCATTCTAACAAATCTCTGTTGGTTGCCGTAGCGTGCAGAATGTAGTTTGAATAGCTGTGTTTACATCTATATTTAACTGCCCATCATGATTTATTACATGACCTTCAAAAACTAAGTAGAATGTTCAAAAAGCCAGAAAAAAAAGGGAGCAGTAGTAACTCAGAGCTGAGCTTCTGGGAAAATGTTGCTTTGCTGGTAAGAAAAGTAGCAGTCCTTGTTCCTGAAGGTTGCTGTACATCAGCTGTATATATTATATTAGAGTGTGTTGGTGGAATATTTGCTTTATAATTAACTGAGTTCTTGTTGAAAGCTGTCTGTTTATGACGTTACACAAGGGAGGACCCTGGATTTAGAGAAGTAACTGGAAACGCTAATTGAGATCACATGGGCGATCGCAGAGGGTGGTGAAACAACTGAGTTTGTGGATTCATACTGAAAGAGAGGGCTGGAAGTGTGGGTCTGTGGGTGACAGGTATGGCTTGGGGTCACAGTGCCCTTGAAAACAGCAGAAGTAGAGATGAGAAAGCAAAGGGTAACTTAAGGTTGAGGAACTGTTTTGCTGTACTGAAAAATAAGAAGGAAATGCAAACAGAAACAGAAAAAAAGACGCTATAGGGAAGACTGTTTAGCCCAGGAGCGGTGAAGAAGAACATGGAGGTAATGAAGAGCGCTCCTTTTCCTGATCTCCGTAGTCCTGCAGATTAGAAAAGGGATGCAGCATAGAAGTCCATGTTATACCACTCTATATGCAAAATAATACTGTTGTAATTATCTAGAAGATGGCAAAATTTCCTTATCTGCTTCATTTCTATATTTATTCTTTCAGTGCAGTCCGATTTGTTTTTAAATCTACTGTATTTAAAAACATCTCTTTCCAGATACTTGAAAAGGCAGCTGAGATTGCAAGAAGCAGTGACAATGCTGCAATGGCGGTAAGCATCTGCTAAGGAGTCTTTTAAAATTATTTTTGGTTTTTTTCTTCTACATCAATCTAGAAATAAATAAGTCAACTGCTCAAATAATGGCAGTTCTACTGGTTCTGTTTTCTTATGTAATTTGCTTTGGTGAACTGCTTAAAATTCAGGTATGTGTCCACTTTTTCCAATATGTTTTGGACTTCTTGTCTGTTTTTTATCAAAAAGCACAATTACTTTACATACTCCATGGATTTGGAACACATCTAAGATTTACATTAGATCTGGATCTGGAAAACGTTCCTAGGCTGTATAAGATATTGCTGGGAAATTGCTCAGTTTTATCAAGTGTGATGATTTGCTTGATTATCAGATATTTCCAAATAAGCTCTCTCAAAAATGGTCACTGATCTATAAGATGATGTTTCTTAAATATGATGATTCTATGCTTTTCTTGAGGAATTGCATAGTTCTAACTTGAGGACAAATTTTGAAATGATGACCAAAATCTTAAGGCGTTTTCTTCGTATTATACACAAAAATAGAGAAGAATGCAACTTTAGATGGTGAAAGCACAGTAATAATAACTGCACAGAATAAAGGAGCTAATTGAAAAATGTGTCAGTTACAATACCAAGTGCCTAAACTGCTCAGGAAAAGTGAAGACTACTTAGGATGCAAACAACTTAATGTACAAATAATTGGAAATCTTAAATAGCAGCATGCCAACCTGAGAGTGTTGTGACATTTAATTTGAAAGATTAACATTTTCAGATACAAGAATCACCTTGTTGTCAAGACCGTTTACTTATTTTGATGCAGAAACAGAGTACGTACTTGGTTTTACTAAATAAGCATTGCAATTCATCTAGCTTTTTAAAGTCTGTTCACTCCTAACGAATTTATACTTAGGTGGTATTTTTACATGAAAATATTTACTTAAAACATCTCAGCACAATACAAGGCTCAGGCACTTATCCTTTCTAGGAGGAGCTATACTTAAGTTCTGTGTGTGGCAGATGTATTTTTTTGTCAGGTGGGAAATCTGTGCAGAATGTGCAGATGAGAGCTATTTGTTTCTGCTATGAATCCTAATTGATTTTGCTTACTGTTTCTTCTGAACTTTCCTTTGATTTTTTTTTTAATTATTTTCCATTAATTAAAGACCTTTCACCTACCTCTTAGAATTATGGAGAAACTTCTTCAGCTATGTGAAGATAAAGTTTGCTTCGGAATTTAAAGCTTGCCATATTGTTTTTCAAAATATATATTGAAACTAATTTCTTCTCTTCAACTAGTACTTCCTCACCCAGAAGCAGCAGTTTCTTTTGTCTCCCATTAATTTATGGAATGCTGTTGTTGCTGATATCATTACTTTAACTTCTGCCATTGGAGTTTGCATAAGGGCATGGCTGGGGACAGAAGGTATTAACTGAGCCAGAGTGAAGACCCATTCATATAAACTGATTTACAGAGTCAGTGCTAATGTTAGTGTTTCAGAGAGATAAAATGGAGCAAAATGTCTGGAAAAGACAGGTCTGGATTAGAAGACAAAAAAGTATGTGTTTGTATACTTAGCAAATGTACTTCTCTTTGGTTGTTGTTGGAAAAGTATTTTTTTGGCTTGTAATTTTTTTTTTTTAATTTATACATATATCTATTCAATATGCTAACTTGAAAAACAAAAGGAGAAAGTATATGCATCCTAAACAAAGTTCCCCGTGTTACAGTTGGAAAATAGAAATATTGCCATCTAGTGTCATGAACTCTAAAGTTTAGTTACTTTTTCAGAAAATTCTGTACATTGAGTTTTGAACCTATTAGTTACAGTTCTGATAGCTTAAGAAATCTGAAAGAAGGGCATAAGAGTCATTCCACTGTGTTTCATGAGTTTTATCTGATGCTCTTCCTGGTATAGGATTTCTAGTTTTTAAGCTAAAATATAAGAATCTTACTGAATATATCAAAACTTTATACATTTCTCATTTTCTAGGGTCGAGGTGGTAAGAAGTTTTATGTTGTGCTAAAAGAAATAATGGAAAGAGATCCTTTATCTCAACTCTGTGAAAATGAAATGGATCTTATTTGGACTTTGCGATATGACTGTCGTGAAAATTTTCCACAATCATTGCCAAAACTGCTGCTCTCTTTAAAATGGAACAAACTTGAAGATGTTGCTCAGGTAAGGGAAAAGATGATGGTGGTGGGGAAGAATGCTGGTGTCAAATAGTAAGTAAATAGGGTTTCTTTCCCAAGTAGAGATGTTTTGAAATAGTACTATTGTATAAACCCAAGTTCATTCTATACATATGTGTCTGTGGCCTGGACACATAAGCAAGAATTTATCTTTTTTTTTAAAAAAAAAACAACAAATAAACAAACAAAAAAACCAAACAAACAAACAAAAAAAACCCCCAAAAAAACCCCAAAATGCATTTCAGATGTCCTCTGAATGACGAGAAGAGCACAGCAATTATTTATACAGGCTAATTTTAAAATCTTGTGCTCAGCTTTGATCTTAAATGCAAGGAATGCCACAGTATCACACAATCGTTTAGGTTGGAAGGGTTCTCTTGAGATCATCTAGTCCAACGCCCGTGCTCAAGCACAGTCAGCTACAGCAGGGCTCTGTCCTGCTGAGTTTTGAGTATCTCCACTGATGGAGACTCCTCAGTCTCTCTGGGCAACATGTTCCGGCATTTGACCACCTTCACAGTAAGAACTTCTTTTACAAGGTAATTATAAAAAAAAAAATAAGTTTATAAATCCAGACCTGAAATAAAGCTGCTTATAAAAATTGTTAAACTGCTCAAAGGCTATAAAAATCCACATCTCAGACTGGGTAATTAAGCCTCATTGAGGCAGACAGATGATTTTTTCAAAGAGATGTGATACCCACTAGTGGTACAAAAGATTTAATTCTCATCACGCTGACTGTTTGAGGGTCTCTTCAAAGTGACTGTAAGTAATTAAGGACTTGAAGACTGGTGCTGCGATACAAGATTACGTTTTCAGCAGAATTGTGTCATTTGCTGTATAGATGTGCAAGGTTATCTATACCTATAGCATAGGTATAGATATATACCTATATATATATATAAAAAACGGATAGGTTATTATTATAGGTTTAATTATTATATAATGTTTGATATTAATATATTAATAATGTATAATATAGTTTATTATGATAAGTTTAATTATTATTATATAACCTATTACCTAGAAATAACCTATGTTATAGTAAACTTGTCTTGTTAGGAAAGAAATTGTGGTTATTTCTTTATAGAAGGGATGTGGAGCTGCTTGGACTGTGTTTCTCTCTTAGTGAAAGTTCCAAGACAGAATGTGAACAGAGCAGTAGGTATTTGGGGAATTTTCTTGGCTGTTTTATAGGTCATTCAGATCTTGCTTCCTTTAAGCTCATATCACTTAATATTTTCTCATTGTGGTAACCTCTGAAATAATTTCAGCAGGCAAAGTGGGGAGGTCTTTATCTTCAAACAAACTCCACAGTTAATGTACATGCTGTAGACTGTGACTTTCAAAATCCATTGCCTGATACATGAGGCATGTAAGGCCACTTTGACTTGTCTTTTCAGACTGTATTTCAAGTTCTCCATTCATTTTGATCATTATAAACAAAATGTTTCTATATTTTTGTTGGTTTTGCACCTGATTTGAAGAAGGTTGTCTAGATGTTTTTGACTGGGTGTCTGACAAGCATAGCTGCTGCTTGCTTTTTCAACATCTGTTTGACAGTATTATCTGCTCAGTGTTAGTATTTCTTTTAGAACTGCAGAACAAGTATTCGTGATATGTGTGTGGTGATGGTGTCATTGATCCTTACTGGGCTATGGATTGAATAAATTTTGTGTGTATGTTTCTGTGGGAATATGACATCTATATTTAAAAACATCTTTAATTTTACTCTATATCATTATGAGTCTTAAACGTGTTCATACCAGTATTTGCCCATGAAAATAGCTTAATTGAGTCTTTCCTCCACTTCTGGAATTGTAACATGGCCACTGCTTTGCATTGTGATTGATCTGTACCCATTTCTTGCCTTCTGAATTTCACAAAACTGCACGGATGAACCAGTTCAGGATCTGCCCCCCCAGGTGTTTAAATAGTGTTATGAGCATTTTATATGCCTGTTACATGCAGGTTGAGACTACGAACTCAGACATGTTTGTCATACACAGCATTAGCTGAACTATGACATGTAATAGAAAATAGAGACTTTTCACTGTTGGTGTAAAAGGATTACTAAATCAGGAGGAAAATAAGATCTCCTAATAACTCAGATTTTATAAGTTGGTATTTAAATATTAAATGACTGTATTATCTAATTTGTAGGAAAGGGTATTTTCATCATGAGTTATGACTTGTTTCCTCTGGAGAGAAAACATCTTGTGTGTTGATACACGACATTTACACATTCAAGCTTGTTTACTTCGAGTAATAGTCTATCGTTTCAGTCATACAACTATATACATATTATTAAAAATATACTCTCAGTGGGTAGCTCCATTAAAATGTAATAAACCCAGTTTGTTTTGAGATCTCTAGGTGTTTTTCTTCTTAGTAGTCCAAAATCATACACTAGTGTTTTCTGTATTTTTTTTCTCACACATCGTCTTCAGTATTCGTCGTTTTTTTTTTTTTTTTAAATATCTAACCTGAATCATCCTTTGCAATTTAAGCCCTTTGCTATGTACGGTGCGTGTGGGAAAAGGCTCCATCACTTGAGGTGGATAAATATTTTTGGTAAAGATTTCTCTCAACAAAAACCTTCTTTAAACTTTTTTTGTAATGGAGAACTTTTACCACTACCTAAATATTTGTATATTTATGAGAGCATTTACAAAACATTGTCTAAATTTTATTGAAACTCTGATTCTAAAACATACACATCTGGGGTTACCTGATTTTTATTTACTGTGTGTTGTGTCTGTGTGTGAAGAAACAAACTTTTCAGGCTGTGTAAATGAGACCTGGTGCCAAAACAATAATCTGGACTATTTTAGAGGGTAAGAAACTGAATCAGAAGTGGGCCCATTTTCCTAGAATTATTTCTCTTTTCTTTTTTTTTTTTTTCCTTTGCCAGATCAGTCTGTAACCTCCTTCTGTTATTATGAATGTTTTTATGGGCAGTTGTACCCATCTCTTTTCTTAAATAGTTACTTTACCTGTAACCTGACAGTCATCTTTTTAAAACAGCTTCAGGCTCTCCTTCAGATATGGCCCAAGCTGCTGCCTAGAGAAGCATTAGAATTGTTGGATTTCAACTATCCAGACCAGTATGTGAGAGAATATGCAGTGGGTTGTTTAAAACAAATGAGGTGAGTATATTGTATTACTTCAGCATGCAAAGATTTCTAGGGTGAAAAACTGCATTCTGTTTGCCTGTAGGAAAAAAAAAACAACCCAAAGTGGAAAAATTTAAACATTGAATAGGTGACCAAATAAAGCAGTCTAATTTCTAGATAAGCACATTGGCAGCCAAATAAAACCTTCTTATTCTGACATCTTGTATTCAATGGTTATTATTTTCCACGTTGCTTGGAGAACAGCAGTATGCCTTTGTCCCAGAGAGGGTTGTGGGTTCACCCCTTTCTTGGGCAAAGGGAGAGCCAGGATAGTCTGAGAACTTTTTAATAACAAAGGGACAAAGTATTACAATAGTCAAATCATATAAAAACTGCCATCCAGCCTCACACTCCGTGTCAGGTATTGGCTGTATCATTTAACAGAAATGTAAGCTGTAGCATATATTAAAAAAAAAAACACAACCCAATAGAGAATTACTGATTTGTTTGTTCTTCACAGTAGCCTTCGCTATCTGCAATTCTTCCTTTATCACATAGAATTTTGTTCTTCACTGTAACCTAGGGCAAGATTTGTATAATATTATCATTTGCAGCATTACTGCGTATTTCCTGTCCTTGAATTCTAAATTCTCTGTGGTTAATAGTTTTATGATTAATTTTTCAAATGGTCAAGGCTAGATTTTTGGGGTAAAAAAAAAAGACTATTTTGACTTCTTTCAAATGCAAACAAGCAATTTAGCTGCTGGATTATTTTAGTAATACTGAATTGTTACATCTGGAATGGTTTCCAGAATTCTTAGTTCTGGCTCTGAAGAAAAATTGTGTTCAGTTGGCTGTCACAAATCAATTTTCAACTTCTTTAAAAAGTCTGATGAAGGCACCTGGTAAAAGCTGTAACCTAAAGGTGATCCTATTAGCTGAAATAAAATAGGCAAAAATAAATACAACATAGCATTATTGAAAGTTTTTACCAAGTTACTGAAGTTTTTCTGAGTAAGATGGAGAGAATGAAAAAATTCAGTATTTGCATCTCTGAAGACTTCAAGTGATAGAAGAATTTCTACTCTTTTTCTTTCCAGCTTAGGCAGACAATTTAAATTCTGCAGGCCTACTATAAGAGAAAAGATACTAAAAAGCCAAGGAACGTTCACATTTGTGCTAGAGTAACATAATTGTCAAGTGTGGGAGGTTTTTTGGGGGGAGAGGAATACGGAAATTTATAGAATTATTTTTATTATGCCAGAATATTACTTGGAGTAGTTAATTAGCATAGAGGCTTTTCAGAGATATGTTTATGAACTGTGGCTAAATACTTAAATTTGCACTTCTGAAGTAGGAGTAATTTGGGCACTGTTTGGTTTATCAAAGGTGATGTACTTTTCCTTATCTTCTAAAAACCTTCATGTTGTTGGTATGATTTTAACAAACAAATAAAAAAACCCCAAACAAAACTTTCTGGCTAAATGGATCACTTTGGATCCACTTAATACACCTACTACCACCTATTAACTGTCAGGTTTTAAAGACCGGTTAATTGAATTGTTTTCAGGGGAATGAATACTGTTCTTCCCCTTCTTCGTAAGCTGAGTGACTTTGATAGGTACACCCAACTACTCTCGGTTCCTGTCCATGCCTGCTGCAGCTCACTGCTCAGTTACGGTGGTTCTTTATCTGCTTCCAAAGGTCCAGCTCCTCAGTCAGAGGTTGAGTGATCAAAGGGAGCCAATGTCCAGTCTGAAATAATTTGAAATAATTAATCTCCCGGATGCTCAACCTAGCACTCAGGCTTGATCTTGTAAAAGCCCATGACAGAACACCAGGTTTTTACTTAGAGGTTTGAGGGTCCTAAGGTTCTGTTAAGGGTATAACTTACTGATGAATGGATCAACCTGGCAATTGCACTAAGTTGTATATTATTGTCCTTCTCCATGTGACTGAAAAATTGGGGGACACTCTTCCTATTGAAACAAATCTGTCATCGTTGGATTTGTCATATGCATCTGGATTTCTGGAATATCAGTAATCTAGTTACACTGTTGCTAACTGCTTTTATGTACCTCATTCTAGTGATGAAGAGCTCTCTCAGTATCTTCTTCAACTTGTGCAAGTCCTGAAATATGAACCTTTCCTTGATTGTGCGCTCTCCAGATTTCTGTTAGAGAGAGCACTCGCTAATAGGAGAATAGGACAGATGTTGTTTTGGCATCTAAGGTAGGATTTTTTCCCTTAAGTCCTTCTGAAACTATTGAGTCTGATTGGACTTTCTAATGCTATTTCTTGAGGATTTTTCTGAATGGCCATTATTGTAGTCGCCTACAAGTCCTTTTTATGTTTCTTTCCTTTGTCATTTATACATCAGAGCAAGCCTATAATTAAAAGTGTATTACAGTGGTTTGTAATCTACTGTTAGACAAAAGTATTCCAAACTGCATTCAGCTCTAACTATCTGATAAGGTAATCTTGTATATAACCTTAGTGTTTGTTTTGGCTGTGCATGCAGTAAAAGCACAATATTGATACCTCACAGTTGAGAAAAATGTATATTATTGTTGAGAATCTAACAGAAAATAAGAGCAGTTCTGTGTGTCATTGCTACTTTTAATGACCAGTTCTGTGAATGGCAGAAATTTTGCAGAATGGACTATTGGTTGATTCTGTCTTTAAAGTACAATTTAGTTCAATATTTCTAAATAAAAAGAGCAAGTGCGACATGAAAATGTTTTGGAGGATAATCAACTCTGGTATAAGGTTCACTTTATTTCAAAGTGTTACCCTTCAGGCAAATTTTGGCTTTTCCTTTACAAAGATTTGAGAACTCGTGGTTTAACATCAGCCCTGATTCTCAATATCATCTTCTAAGATTTACCAGTACTGCTTTCTTGAATAAAAGGGGTTCCTAAAAACAATATCCAATCGCTACCTCGTAACGTTACTGCCTCTAGAGCAGTCCTAGACCTTGAAACAAGTGGCGTGCATTGAAGTGTTTTGTTTCTTAAGAAATCTAGCTTTTCATTTTATCTACGTGACCATGGTTAGGGTTGTTTTCTGGGGTGTGGGGTGGTTTTTTTTGTTTTTGTTGGGTTTTTTGTTTGGTTGGGGTTTTTTTGGTTTTTTTTGTGTTTGGGTTTTTTTTTTTTTTTTTTTTCATTTTAATGGCTTGAAGAATGCTAATCTGTAAATGCTGTGGTCTGACAAGAAGCTTTTCTTCTTGTAGGTCAGAGGTTCACATACCTGCTGTTTCAGTACAGTTTGGTTTGATACTTGAAGCTTACTGCCGAGGAAGTGTTGCTCATATGAAAGTGCTTGCTAAACAGGTATAGACTTCCCTTCTCCTTTAAATCTTGACTTGTCCCAGCTTGTAACTCAAATACTTATTCCATTGCTCCTGTGGGGCATATTGGTTACCTTGACAAAGTCCATCTGTTCGGGAGCAGGGGAGAGAAGAAAGCGTGGGTGAGAGAGAGAAATAAAAGGGCTAAATAGATGGATGATGAAGCAGTCCTCCCTGGCAGAGAAAGCGGCTAGCACCATGGGGTCTCAGAGCTAGGGAGCTGGTTTTATAATGTCCGGAGATGTGCAAGATACTTTCAGCAATATGCATGTATTCTGGATAGAATAGTACACCGGCTGGATTATTAACTGAGGAAGGGTTTCTGTGCACTTGAAACATGTGACCTTTTTTCCCCAGTAGTGTAGCTTCTTCCATAGCAACTATCACCTTGCTATCTAAACTTTACCTAGGTGACTCCAGGACTACTTTCCACAGCTTTGGCATTTGTTAAAGGTGATGCAAAAACCCTGAAGTTGTTGTGTAACGTAGTACTCCCTGGTAATACAGGTGTTGAAGTAAAAAAGTGTTAATATAGATATGCTGCTNAATAGAGATCTGGTTTAGAAAAAAAAAAAAAAAAAAGGAGAGAGAGATGTTTGGTTTTGAATACCCTAATAAGTGTGAGAGAGGTTTGCTTTTAAATACACTAAGTGTATCAGCAGGTCATTAATAGACACACTCACATAACATGTTTGAAGGCTCTAATGCAGTTTTAGCAACTTAGTTTAGATTGCAATCATAAAAATCTTTGAAAAAAGATCTCTCTCTGGAATTAATCCCTTTATCAGGCCACAAAAACTGAGTACATACTTGTCTGATGGGTGCTATTTCTAGCAGTTGTGATACTGTCTATGTTGAAACTGCTTTAAGCGGCATAAGGAGCAGGAACGTACTGTTGTGCTTTTTATTACTGCAGCTCACAGGACATTGAAAAGACCATCTCTTACACAGCTTGTTAGTATTGTCAAAATCATAAAAAGATTAGGTGATGAAATGCCTTAAGCAATAGACCTAAGGTCAGTAAAGTTTTTGTGCACTTCACAGGAAACAAATGTCAGTACAATCAAAGAAGGGGCAAAAAAATTCCCAACTGTGCAAACACGGAAGAAATTCAAAGTAGAAATACTTCAAAAAGTTCCTGTTTGTACAACGCAGGTTCCATTTTGTTCCCTTGTCACTGATGTTTGTACAGCTCCTAGAATAGTGGAAAAGCAGAGCGCTTTTGGTTTTGACAGATGGCTGAGCTGGCAGGTCTCCATTGACTCAGTTTTATAATCAAACTGCGTACAATTTCCACAGCATCCTGCCTGACAGGGCTCAGTCTCTCTGTAGAAGTGGTAAGTTTTGACTCAGCACCTTGTAAGTTAGACTGAAGCTTCCTTGTAATAGAAATGGACTTTTGTAATGATTAAATTGATGCTGTTTGCTAGAGAATATGTGTATTACTCGGCATGTTAACTGTGGCTAGCACAAATACAGATGATTGTTGTAACAACTATTTCATATTTGGCTAACAAATTGCTTAGATGTAGATGCAATGTAGAAATTATGTTTGTTGTACGTGCGGTCTAGGTTTATTACTGAAGAGCTTTTCTCTGTTAGCGTTACGTACTTTTACATCACTAGTTTGCGTATTTTCTTAGAAGTTACATACTGGTACAAAACTTTCCAAAACAGAAGGAGGGGAAAAAAGGGTTAAACCCACCTGTATTGATTGCAGATAATTTTTTTACGTGTTTTTAAGGCAACAGTATTGCTTAGATGTGATACAATGATTTGGAACACCTTAATTGATTAGAGCATTTACCATATGCCTAACTTCAGCAGGGTTTTAATGAACAAACATGTAAGACTCTGCTCTGTAGAGGTTAAGTATGTGTAGTTATGTACATGAAAATTGTCTGCAAGTAGTCATACGGCCATATCATAGTGTATGTGACTACCGTGTACCATGAGGCATCTGCATCCATAGCTCATCTCAAGCAATGTTTGATTTTGTTAGAAGTATGAAGCACTCAATATTTCTGTTGACTTCAGTATGTATAGAGGCACCTATGTTACGGGCTTTGTTGAATTAGTGGATGAAAATTGTATTTTGAAGAAGGGATTTGTGTAAACGTGTCATACATTAAAATACCTCATTCATTTTTTTGGAAATGTTAAGTCATGATTAACATTTAATAAAAAGTGGCTTGAGGCGTAGGAGCTTTCACCCCATCGATGTCTTTGTTACTTAAGAAAATGGTATTTCTGGGATATGAATGACTTAGAAAATGCTGTTCTCATATTTTTTCAGGAATGCCACCTTAATTGCATCCATTATTTCCACTTTTAAAAAGTTGTAGAATAATTTAATACCTTAAGTACTTTGTTTTGTTTTGAACAGGAATTTTGCGTTGTATTATGTGTAAAATCAGAGCAATAACTTTTAAAAATAAAATATCACTTTCAGGTGGAAGCCCTTAATAAAATGAAGACTTTAAATAGTCTGATTAAACTGAATGCCATGAAGCAAAGCAAAGCAAAAGGAAAAGATGCAATGCATACTTGTTTGAAACAAAATGCTTACAGAGAAGCACTTTCTGACCTCCAGTCTCCTCTGAATCCTTCTGTTATACTTTCAGAACTGCAGTAAGTGAAGAATGAATGAATAAAATGTCACTGTAGCTTTTGCACGGAAACAGTAAAGCAGAAAGGCATATGTGCTTTAACTTCCTTGGCTGTATTGTTCGGCAGATATGCTGCCGTAGGGAGCTTTTTCTATAATGAGGGAAGGTCTGTTGGGAATCTTCCTGAGGTTCAGATATCAGTTAAATTAGAAGATTTTTGTGGTCCACCATGAAACTTAATACTCTCTTAGTCAATGTATTACCATAGCTAAATATATTTAAATATAAGCCTAAAAGCGAATTGGACTGCATTCCTGGCTTTTGTTAAAAAGAATAAGCACAAAAGCTGTTAAAATTTTTAACAGCACTTAAATATAAAGTCTAAAAATTGATCAGAAAGGATATAAAGAAACCTATTTTCTCTGAAAATGCAGGTGCTTAATTTAAGCATTAGGAATGTGTATGCTAATCATGGTATCCAATACCTCCCACCTATAACGGATTATGTTCATAACTTAGTGCTCATAGCATAGTAGCACAATGGAAGCAGAGATAATGTTTAAGTACTTCCAAACTGGAAATCTATGTGTTCTGTTATGTTTTTGAACAATGTTTAAACTTTTTCAGTTGAATTATTCTTATTTGACTAAAAGATTTGTTGCATTATCTTTTAGTGTTGAGAAGTGTAGATATATGGATTCTAAAATGAAGCCTCTATGGATAGTATACAACAACAAAATGTTTGGAGGAGATCTTGTAGGGATCATCTTTAAAAATGGTGATGGTAAGCAGTGCTAAAAATTTTCCTTCTTCATTTGCACACTGGCACTTAAGCTGTGTTGCTCTGTATTGCCATAGTGTAATGTGATTTACTCTAACATCGGTAAACAAATTAAGCATCTTCTTCTGACTGGGTTTCAAAGTATCGACATTATCAGTCATGATGATATAATTATGGTTAATCCCACTTTAACCTTTAAACTTGATGAGTCGTTTAAATACCTTTTTCTGAAGGCCTTATAAGCATTATAAAGTTTGTCTACAGCACAGCAAGGGACTGAAGTAGCAGTTTCAACCTTTCGTTGTAGATCTCCGACAGGACATGTTGACGCTCCAGATTTTGCGTTTGATGGACATACTTTGGAAAGAAGCTGGTCTGGATCTCCGGTAAGGATCTCTTGAGGGCTGGTTTATTTGGATGGAGAGTCCACTTTTAGCAGTAAAACTTTCCTGTTTTTTAAATACCTTCCCTACTGTCCTCTTTCTAAACATCTGTATTGATGCCCAAAGGTTTCAGTTGTTATAGCCAAGGTGAACGGGCTATAAGAAAGCAGTTACCTTGGCTAATTTAGATGGCTTCTCTTGCAGTTGATTCCCTAAATGGCTGATATTGGAAAAGAATTTAGCCGTGGAAAAAATAATTGCAGAAGTGAAGCGAAACTTTGGCATATTTTATTTATTATCAAGCAGAATATTTTTTCTAGTGCACCATATCTCTTGTCGTTTAAGTTGTTGAGCTGATTATAAATTCTACTATTCTCTTATATAGTTTACTGTTTTCATCCTTTGAAAATCATCTAGATTTGTATGAGGTAAGGAAACAATTCTTGAATTAAGGGTCCGGCAAGCACGTTTTCTGCCTTTTTTTGTTTGTTTGTGACCTTTCTGAACAGAGATGTTTCATAAACCCCTCATGTAACAAACTTACGTATTAATGGTCACTGATTTTCCAGGCATATGCAAAAATGAGGACTTATTGATTGTGGGAATTGCACCTTTTAAGTTCTAATACATGTATGCAAGTTGGGTACAAACATAGAACACAGGTCGGCTGGCCAAATGTTAGCTGCTGAGGATTGCGTCTGGAATACGCCATTGAGATTCTCTAATAGGTAGAACTAATAGACAAAACACACTAGAAATTAGTCGGCTTTAAGTACTGGTAATTTGGGGGTGAGGGAGTAGGAGGTCTGAGATTCTTTATAATAGGATTTCACTTTCTGGTTGAGAGCTACTAGAATGGTGAAATGCACAAATACAGATTCTTCTTTTTAACATTCTTATTTGTCTTGGCCTTATATCTTAAGGACATCTATGGATTATGCAGCCTTGGCCACCAATGAATGTATTACTGTCCAAATAAATTTTATACCTGCGATCTATTTCCTACAAAGTTTAACAGAGGGTGTCATCCTGTATTAACAACATAATGGGCTTCATGAACACGAGGATCTGGGAGAGGAGAAGTTAGTTGCTTGTGCTTCACTTCTAGGAGCACTGCTGCACAAAGAGAATGATGATGATGATTGGGAACAGTCACTCTGGATGTACCAGGGGTAAACCATGCCTGACTGTCTGATTGCTGCCTTTGAGGGAGGGAGAGAGTAGTGGATGTCCTTACCTTGACTTCAGCAAGGGTTTTCAGTCTGACACACGTAATATTCTTGCCTCTTGAGTTAGGGTGTTACAGTCTGGATGGATGAACAACTACATTCTCTGCCTGGAGGTTGATGTCAAGTGGATTATCACTGGATTATCACCCAGGAATTTTTGTATTGTTAGCCTTGTCAGTATCCTGCAATGAAAGACTTGTATGTAAGAAAAGGTCCCTTCATCTGTTTTATGCTTACCACCTGCTAATCTCAGCTACTGCATGTTTTCAATTGTATTTCTGAATCATGATAAATAGTGGATAGTCATTCAAGAGTAAGATGCGATTCTACAGTAAGATGAGGTTGGCAAAAAAGGTGATATATTTAGAAACACTACTTTTTGGGGAAAAAAATATGTTGTGGCTTCTATAAAATTTCACTTTTCAATGCTGTTTCAATGAAGTAGTTCTAACCCAGCCAATTATACAGTCAGTTGAGAAAAAGCATAATGTCCTAGTGCATTTGTACTAAAGTACTGAAGAGGTTTTTATGGTATTGAACTTGCCCATATTTCATGCTAAAGCTTCCATTTCTGCTTCATTTGGGCAGCTTTTGTGAGGTTGTAAACTTAGAGTAGAAGTGAAAACTCATAATTTAAGTATTCTGTTAGGGCAGAAATGTGCCATTTGAGAAGAATCTTCTCATTTGCTGCTTCTGCAAAATCACCTCTCTCAAAATGAAGTAACAAACCTTTCCAGGATACCACAAGTACAGGAGTTTCTAGCATTTGAAAACCTTGTTCAGAATGATGAGGAGGGATGTGGGATTTTCATTTATTTATTAGTTCCTTCGTTAAGTCTCTAGGACAGTTTCTCCTCCCATGTAAGCTACTCGCTTTTTAGTTGGTTGTGTAATTAGCAATGAACTCAACTATTTTTTTGTAGTAGCCACTTTTTTTTCCTGCTGTGAGCAGTCCTCTTATCGCTGTTTATTCCCAAAGACTTGCAGTCATTGTGAACATCTTCAGTGTACATTCTGAAGTTCCACTTTGCATTTTTTTCATGGTAAAACACTATTTGGATGTCAGAAAATATTTTTCAGACCAGAAATATCTTTGTGTCTTCCAAAGTCTCTTGCTAAGTAGCTTTCTTGCTTTCACATGCTTGTTAAGATAACCATGACTTCTTTGTAGGAATACTAGAATATTCCAAAGAGAAATAGCATCGGGCATTTTTCGATGTTACGATAGAACCCTCTAGTACGTGGGGAGCTTTTCCAGACAAATCTATTCACCAGCTTTAGCTAATATAGTTCTCAAATTCTAATTTCTTTCTAGAAAAATGGTTGTAAAGATACTGAGCATCCCATTATTATAAGCCATTTGGAAGTCATAAATTCAATTTTGTATGCCTGTGAAAGAGCTGTAATCCTTTGTTGTTAATTTTTAAGTGCTGTTTATAAGGCTGGAAGTACTTATTTAAACCTTACTTAAAATACTGCATTTATATTTTTTGAGCTCATTTCAGTTTTTTTGTGGTTCAAGCATAATAGTGTGAGGTTCATAAGGCACGTAACAGCAGCCCACACAGATAAGTAAAATTATAAACTTGTTATTTATGCTACTTACAGAGTGAAGTATGGCGTAAAGTAGGAACGTGTATAATAAATTGTTTCTGGAAGTGTATGTTTGCGATGAGGTGGCTGAGTGTGTGTTAAGTTGAACACTGATTTGAGGAAACTCTAGATAATTTATGTCATTATAAATAGACTGTGAGGAGACTAATCGAGCATTTGGGGGCAAGGACAACCTCTAGCAGCTGTGGAATCCCAGATGAGGCATTCTTTGGTTGCTGCCTTCCCAGAAGCTTTGCTTGTGGTTCCAGCCTGGGCCACACACCGTGGCTAGCAAACAGGAATAGTGATTAGGAGTCATCAAATACGCTTTTCCTGACTAAAGCATTTTTTTAAACTCAACAAAGGAAAACCAAAAAGTGGCTCTGATGTCCAAGATTTTTCTTAAAACTCTCAGAGGAAAAAAAATAGACAGGGAAAGTTCCTAGTGAGAATTGAAGTTCTATAATTGGCCTCTTGCATTTATTTACTTAAGCGGGAGCATCTTCCTTCCATTCATCCTCTCTTCGTTACGATTATAAAATAAAATGCTGGGATTGAGGCAGGGTTAAAATTCTGTGTCTATCAAAGAGAGATTAACCAGGCAGTTGCCAAGGGAAGGCTCTGAAATGGCCTTAATTGAAAACAGAATTGGATAAAACAGCACTCTGAACGCCTGGAGCGTGAGGATGCAGCTAAGAGAGTAAGACTTTGTGATCCCCATGTTTGCAGTCTACATGCCTCTCAAGAAGAGGTAACTCCAAAATCTATTAACAGCAGTGGTAATGAGTTCTGTTACCCTGTTCGTGAACCTGAACTTTTGTTGGCTTGCTGCTTTTTGCTTCAGTAAGAGGCATGGCATCAGGCAAAAAAGTAGCATCAAACAGATCTGCTTTCCTGAAAAATACAACTTCATGCATCTGTACTAATGAGCAGAGTCTTTTCTTCTTGCCCTGTATCATCCTTTGAGGCTTTAGTTTCCCTGAAGCTGTCACTTCCCTTTTTCCTTTTGTGGATGCATAATGGATTATGTGCTTTTCAATTTTTTTCCACTATAGAGTGTCCGATAATGCCATTCAGGTAAAAGCAGGGCTTCTCCCTTATTTCAGCAGTGTAGGAGCAGAAGCACTTGCTGTTTGCCCCTCTCTTCCAATCAATAATGTCTCACTACAAGCAAATTGGACAGCTTCTGTGAAGCGTGGATCAAATGGGAACCATCATGCTGCCATCGAGGAGTTTGGGATAGGATCTGTTTCCTTATAATGGCACTGCAATCCACAGCCAGTCATTTAGTAGTAATTTAAAATGAAATCTTAGCCCCGTCTGTGTCTAAAGCAAGCATGATATTCCCCGTGGGATCTCTCAGCTCTGGAGAGGAACACCAAATATGTATTGTTTCTGAGATCTCCAAAGCTGAAGAAGGAGAAAGGTTGGTTGGTTGGTTTGTTTTTTAACTGTCAGCCAATTTGTCTCACGGGTAAACTGGCCTCTGTCACACATGGTGTGTTCTGTTGTCTAGGTTCCCGTGTGTGCGTTCGGACTAAATATCAGAACAAGACCAGGGTTTGTATCAGAACAGGAAACATGCACACAGGAGGACGCAACAGTGTACTCCAGTAGGTCCTTCATCCTGGGCTGTCGCTGGATGGACTGTGGAGTGCGCAGCTGAATAAAACTGCAGATGTAAATTGCATCTGCTTCTCAGCACAGACTCAACCGTTAGACAGCCAAGACCATCACCCGGGACGAGCGCTGCTCTGTCGTTTAGAGAAGTCTGGCTCACAGTCAGTTTACCCTAGACATCAGTCAGTCAAGTACCAGAGAGAAATTAGAAAACAAAAAAGCATATTCTTTAATTAATCCCCATACTTAAAAAAAACCTAAACACCCTACCTGTTCATTTCTAAGACAAACTGTTACCTGAAAATTGAGCAGGAAATAGTTGGCCTAAGACATTAGTAAGTATGTGCAGCTAAACGTCCTCAGCTCTTTCTGTAGTTTATCTCTAGTTGTTTGTAGTAGTATAAATATGGGCAATTATGGAACAAACTTACTCAGTTAAACAGTATTTATATTGAAATTGCATCTGCAGAGTGACGAAATGAGAATTTCAGAGGTTCAAACCCCCTGAAAAGTTACAACTACACAAGTTATTTTGCTTAAAAAAAAATCCTATGTCTGAAGTCACGTGTATGGGCATAGTCATAGTAGATGACTTTCTACTATTTCTATGAGAAATCTTTAAATATTACAAATATATGTCAGAGCAGAGGAGCACATCATCTGTCCTCCCAAGCGTGCTGTGGGGTCTGCAGTGTTGCACCTCTTAAGAGAGTAATCCTTGCATCAACAAGTATTTCTGCTGCTTTACCTATATTACAGCATTGAAATTGTGTTAAGGGGGAAATTAGTAAAGTAGCAGAGCAACAGAAAATCCTAAGTTTGAGGCGTTTGATCTATGTTGAGTGACCTTTGCTGTGGTAAATTGTCATAAAATTATTTAGTACTTAGTCAACTTTTTGGACAGATAGAGGGGAGTTCTCCAAACTACTTCTTCATTTCACTGCCTGTTGATAGTGAGTTTTCGTTTTCACCTCCCTTAGTGTGTGTGAAGGCTGATGTTAAGGGGCTGTGTATGAAATCAGGGTTCACAAACATACTGAAAAATATATTTGTTACAAGTCTAAAGAATATAATTATTTTTAAACCATTGGACCTGATGTTACAGAGAATATGTTGATAATTACCAGAACTTGCTGTTGGATTTGGAAAGATACTGCTTTGGAGAATTAAACTCTTGAAATAAAGAACAGTATTAAATGGGGTGAAGATTTTCTGTCCTGCTGTATTGATCTCTTCGTGGTCTTTACTGGCATTAAAAAGCAGGGAGCATATCCTGCTGACAGATGTTGAAGTCAGAAAGACCAGGATGAGATGGAAAGGGCCCAGAGGATTTGTCCCTAACTTGACTCCTGTCAAACTGTCTCTCTGACAAGGATGTTTTTTCCTCCAGTTGTAAGCACACGGTCCTCGAGGGGCTGAAGGCTTTCATCATTGCTTGCTTTTGAAGGGGAAGTTGTTGGACATGTGCCCAGTTAAGCTGCAAGTAGGGTGGGTTGAAATGCCATGGAAGAAGGCCAGCGTGCACTTTAACCTGGCAATATTTGGCTTGCGTTTGTCGTGTCGTGATAAGGATGGGCAGTGCTTCCTTGTATCATGAACGCTGGTGTTCAGTAATTACAGATAGCCTTCCGTCCCTGCGAGAACCCTCTGGTCTAGGGAGTTGGGGTTTTTAATTGGGAAATAGAGTAGAAATGTGAAGAAGATTTCAAATCTGCACTTACGTTTTTTTGTTTTGAAGTTACGTGTTCTCTTATTACCCTGGTTTTCAGTTTGCGTTGTTGCCAGTAGAGAGGAATCCCCAACTACATAGTTATTAATACTTGTGACGCTTTGGTTGTGTGTTATTGCTGAGGTAGAGAAACTGTTCAGTTACCTAATAGCTGTTACGCCAGAAAGTTCCAATTAATTTAATCTGGAATTTTATTTATTTTTCTTCTATGGCTTGGGATAATAGGCTGTGTCAGTTAAGAGGTGTGGTTCTGCTTTGCAGCGATCAAACTTAGTATCTGTTTTATATACAAATACCGATGACAACTCCACTAGCAGTGCGTTTTCCTTCTACAGATATACACACACACAAATTTTAAGATGTCCTGCAATTTTTTATACAGCTTTGTAAGTTAGTGAGTGCTAGCCTATAGCTTGAGTACTGCAGTTAGATTTGCATGGGCATCTGTTCTTTTATGCATGGATCTAAGACCAGAATTGAGATAATATTCTTGACCTGGTGCATAGCATGATTTGTGATGCAGTGCCTTTGAAAAGTTTGCTTCAAATTTCCATTGCGTACATTGAACTCCCATCTAAGGTGCCATTCTGTTTAGCAATTTGGGCATCTGGAGTGAGGAAACGTTTTGGAAAA
The DNA here is from genome assembly GCA_013396915.1 of Stercorarius parasiticus. NCBI lineage: Eukaryota > Metazoa > Chordata > Aves > Charadriiformes > Stercorariidae > Stercorarius > Stercorarius parasiticus. The sequence goes on along the minus strand of VWZL01002638.1, from coordinate 1,486,406 downwards.
ATTCACCTATCTATTTAGACACATCTCTCCTTGATTCATGTCTTTATCTGTGTCTTATTTTCATGCAATGATAGTGTTATAAATATTTTTACTAGGCATAGTATATGAATGCACAGGAATATTCTTATATATCAGGTGGGTTAAAAGATATATTGTTTTTCATTGGGTTTCTAGGGTTAAAATTAGAATTGGAAAATATTATTTTATGTTTATATTTAAAAGGTTTTCTAGCATTTGAAGTTGAAATGGGAAGAATGGGGAAAAAGGATAAGAGCCTCTTTTCCATTTACGCAAATAATCTAGAATGAACATGAGTGTAACTTACTGTCGGTTTAGCCAGTAAATTAACAAACGAAAATAAAGGGCTCCCTCTATGGTTTCTCCTGTAAAATTACAAGAGAACTGTGTACCCTAGTAAAAGGGGAAAATTAGAGTTGCTTATAATTTCTTTTTTACATATATATGTAACAGGAAAAATTAACATTTTAAATGTATTGCTGGTATTTTAGCTTTGCAAGCATTATCTGTATATTAGCCTTTTAGAGTCTAATGTTCAAGTTAGCATGAGTATTCAGCCCTCTCAAAATGTTGATAAGCTAAAGAAAAACATTCTTACGATTTCCGTTTTTAACAGGAATCTGTGTTTTGTTTCAGGATATTGCCATATGGCTGTTTAGCGACGGGAGATCACTCTGGCCTTATTGAGGCTGTTTCTAGTTCAGAAACCATTGCTGACATTCAGTTAAATAGTAGCAATGTTGCTGCTGCTGCAGCCTTCAACAAAGATGCTCTCTTAAACTGGCTGAAGGAATACAATTTAGGGTAATTTCTACAGTTATTTTCTCATCTATAGTGTAAGCTACAAAATTCCTGTAAGTTTCTATTTCAGTATTGAGGAATGTGTGGCTCTTCTGGCACTTTTCTTACTACTTATTTTTCTACTATGTCAAATCCTGACTCAGATTTATGGTGCCTTTTGGAATTCAAACAACGTTCCAGCTGAAATTCTGGCATTTGCAGCATTTTGACTGCATGTTGTTGAGTAAATCATACTAGATTTGGCAAAAGAAACAAACTAACCCAAGAAAACTACATGGGTCTCAAGTCTTGAGGTTGTTGCCTTTCACAATATTTGCATTTCTCCTATTTTCCATAGCTACTTTTTACAGTTATTTTCTCTCAAAGAAGTCTAGTTTTACAGCATCCTAATGGGCTTCTAGTTTAAACAAGGAAAAATCCTTATTAAGGTCGAGGCACAACATGAATTACCAGTAGTATGCACTAATATTGTCTTTTTTTTTTCCCTCTTAGAGATGACTTGGATCGAGCCATTGAAGAATTTACTCTGTCTTGTGCTGGCTACTGTGTAGCTACTTATGTATTGGGAATTGGTGACAGACACAGTGACAATATCATGGTCAGAAAAAACGGTCAGGTAAAAATCTCTCCCATAGGCAGAATAACCGCGGCATCTCTGTTGTGCAAGAATTATCTGGAGAACTTTTAATTTCTTTAGTGCCTCAGTAAAATTAAATCGGCACATTGTTGGAACTGATGTCTTTGTTTGCTGAGAATTGAAGAGAGCTTCAAAGAAAGGACATGTAAGACTAGTGGAAGGACTGACCGATGCCTGTTTAGTAAGCAATTCTATATCAAGTGAGGCTGTTCTGTTTTTTCAGAACATCCAAAAGGCCTGTTAATGCTTCAGATTCATCGAATAAAAATAGTCTTGGAGAATCTTGCAAAAGACCATCCTTAAGAATACAGGAATTACAGTTTTGAACAGTGTAGTTTTCCTGAAGTTGGTCTCTGCAGCATATCCCTGCAGAAATGTTCAGTGTGGAACTCAGTACCAGCATAACGCTGTGTCTGTGAGTCTCAAAACCTAGAACCTAGCTAAACTCTTAGAGATGTATTTTCCTCCTTGATTTTTACTTTCTACTGTAACTTGTTTGATTTTATTTAAATTATTCTGCCTATAGAACTAGCAAGGGTTATAAAAGTGGGAGTTTTGTAGACATTTGCAGTATTCTTTTAAGTTTTTACTTACTAGAAGAAAACTGAAATGCCCTTATCTTTGATTCTAAAATGGAGAACTGTCTCAGGGTCTCTGAGATTAACTTAAGTTCTACTGGCCTTGCTCCTGACTTTATGTAGGAAGCCCTTGGATACAGAGTTGTTGAGGCTCATGGGCTCATCATTGGGCTCATTTTTCTCTCTGATATTACCAACAAGACGTCTATTGGCAGACATCAGAAGCTAAAACCTGAGATAGTCTTTTGCATGCTAATTTGTAGCAGTGGTCACTCGTAAGAGCATGGATGTTATCACTGTCTTTAAATAAATCTTGAAAAATTTTAAAACTAAATACTCGCAAAGGGTTGAAATCATGGGCTGTGGAGAGTAGCATTAGGAGTTAACTGTTCTTTATACCAGCATCCTGTAGAGATACTAAAAAAGTGAAATATCTCACTGGAGAAATAAATTTTCACTTCTGTTTTTTTAGCTCTTTCATATAGATTTTGGGCATATTCTTGGGAACTTCAAGTCCAAGTTTGGAATTAAAAGGGAACGGGTACCTTTCATACTCACCTATGATTTCATTCATGTTATTCAACAAGGAAAAACAGGGAACACTGAAAAATTTGGTCGGTGAGTATTATTTTGATCTCTTCCTTTTGTAACTGAGATGATCTCTGATGATAATTTCCAGCACTGCAGGAACCTACCTGGGCTTGGTTTGCTCATTTGTACTTGTGGGGAAGTGGGCTAATATGCATTTACAATACTACCTACTTCTCTACCTGAGCTAGAATATACATACAAATTACTTCATACATCAGAAACTGCAGCTCTGCAGTGGAAAGACACAGTTCCTTTTTATCTCCTTCAGCAGGAGATGGCTTCTTCTGGGCTTGCCTTTTTTTACCTACGGCATCACTGGGCAGCAGGGAGGGATTCCACAGACTACTGTTCAAGTGAGATGAAGCACGGGACTTAGAAACAGGCTCCCTTCTGCCCTTTCTGTCCGTCAGCGCACACTCAGTGTGCTCATCAGTCCTGGCGTTCTGTAGATGCTTAGGCATATAGAGCCACGTGCTCATCATCCAACACTTTTGCATGCCCCTTCCCATCTTTGGTTAGAGCGCTGCAATGGAACATGAAGGCACACGACAAGGGAAGACTGCCCTCTGTCAGTCCTACCTGTTAAGGCAGATTTTTCTTTTTCCCTTCTGTATCATTCTCGCCAATTGACGGGAGGGGCATTCTGAATGTTTTGCGCTCACTTTGCTATCAGTTTTCACAGGAAGAATTTATTGACAGAGATATGAAATTAAGTACTTGGGTATGGCTTGATAAATCTTACGGCTGCTTCTGGTAGAAGAAGCTGTACATATGATTTTAATGGTGTGTCTAGGAAGAATTGAAATCAGCTGCCAGTGACCCATTTCTCTCCTGGAGAGTAAGGAAACCAACCTGTAGCTCCATTTTTAAAATCGTGAAGTAAAGGCTGTGAGGTGACTGTGCTATTGCAAGAGCTGTGGAATGCAGAGTACTTGAAACGGCAGTAGGATTCCACTTTCACTTGAAAAATGCCTCAGAAGAGAATTTATTCTTTGAAGTGTAACTTGTCATCTTAGTCTGAAGGGTTCTTCCCATTTCCTGTGGAAATTTACAGATTAGACGCTGGACAGTGGCACCTTTGGGGGCGTTGAGCAAGTTCTCAAGTGTCTGTGTGATGGGCCTCTATGCCAGATCTGGCAGTCGGTTCAATTTTGTCCATGTTTGCAGGAAGGATTTATTTACCTTACAGAGAAAGGCTGGATTGGTAGGTCCACTATATAGGATCTTCAGGGTCTTTCAGCTAACAAATTCTCAGGGAGAGTGGCTTCTGGCATTACCTTTGGCATTTTTTGCTCTTTCTGAAGAATGGTGGTTTTTTTTAAAAGCTTTTGATCTTTTGTCCTGATGTTTTAAGGGCTTGTTGGAAAGTCATGGGGTATTTTTGTGGGAATACATTGGAGGTTCTGTAGACATCTCTGTCCTTTCCTTTCTGTTACTGTGTTCCTATGATACGTGCGTTACACCAGATAACAATTTTTGGAAATCATTACATATGTTTATCAACTGTGTAAGTTCTCATGTGTTGTCTTCATTGCATGTGCTTTGTGGTTGAACATGAAGTTTCCGCCAGTATTGTGAAGAAGCATACTTGATTCTGAGAAAACATGGAAACCTATTTATTACACTCTTTGCACTGATGTTAACTGCAGGGCTTCCAGAGCTAACGTCTGTCAAGGACATCCAGTATCTCAAGGTAAAGTAAGATTTACAGCTCAGCAGGACTCGGCATTTTTCCAGTATGTGAATTTTGGTTCTAAGATGAATACATTTTAATTGTTTTCCATTTCTCTCAAGATTTCCACATAGTTCTCAAAGCTTTCTTTCTCAGCTCTATAGAACAAGGTCTGTAGTCAGTCCTAACTGTCAAAGAAAACTAGGAATATATGCTCTTCTCAACCATTCTATAATGAGTTCAGCATCCCTGCATCTTAAATGTAGTCATTTCAGGGGTGTTTTATGTCTTGGCTCATGCACAAGCATAGACCTGTAAAGGTGAAAATTGTTTGCTTGATTCTTTTTTAGTTTTAACTTTAAACCCAGAAAATACCACTGATGTATTGCTTAATGAGTAACAGGTGAAAAAGTGTCAAAACAGAAGAAACCAGAATGTGGTTTGTGTTGAGATGTGGAGGAGACCTTAACTGTGGTTTTTAAAATTCCTAACAGTACTTGTTTTCCTGTCACCTTAGGACTCTCTCGCCTTAGGGAAGAGTGAGGAAGAAGCACTAAAACAATTTAAGCAAAAGTTTGATGAAGCACTCCGGGAGAGTTGGACTACTAAAGTGAACTGGATGGCTCACACTGTTCGAAAAGATTACAGATCCTAGAAGATTTTTGCATTTGCACTAAGCTGAATGTTACCTTGATAAGTATTTTTAAAGGCGATCTGTAGTATGGACCAACAGAACTTACTTCAAATAAGAAAGAAAACAATGACAAAAAGAAACGGGCTGAAATAATTCCTGAGTCTTTTGCACTCTGCTTCTGAATGCTTGATTCCAAGACTGTCTCTACAAATAGTGAACATCCTGGATAATCAGTTCCTGCTGACTTTGCACGCTGAGAGCTACTAGGCATTTTTAAAAATACTTTGGTACTTTATGGAGGTGTAAATATTTGTTTTTATACGTTAGGGTAATGTACTCTAACATACTCGGGAGGTTTGAAGACCTCTGACAGAACTGTTCTTTGTTTAAAGTGGGGACTTGAAGAGTAAATTTTTTTTATATCCTAATCTGGCTAAAAATGACCATATTGTGTATATTTTTCATATGAACTCTGCCCTACTGGCACAGATGCATTAATTCTACTGTAAATAGCAACCACAGTGTCATTGTACTACAGGGAGGTGCTTCTTCATGTCAGATACAGCTGCCGAAAGTAGGTATTTGTAAGATGGGGTGGGGGGGAGAGACATTTGAAAGCAATGCAGTGTCCAGATGTTCAGGGTTGCATGATTTTGTTCCTTTGACATAACAGACAGAAAAGAAGCCCTTCGGTAAGAGGAAAGTTAGGTCAATTCCAACCATGTCTGAGAATCCCTCATTGGTAACGGTCTCCCATTTGGCCTCTGGGGCTTTGTTTTCAACTCCTGAAGGGGCACATTTATTTCAGGTTCAGCAAGAAGCTCCTTACAGCCTTACATTGAAATTCCTATCTTGGACTAGTTGTGCCATGCAAATGTACTGACTTATGTATGGAAAATTTTCATTAAATATACTTCACATAGTGGTTTTCAGAGCATACATACCAAAAAGAACCCAAATGTTTGGAAAAGCAAGTGTTTATGGGAAAAGATCATTCCATAAAACACCAATGAGAAGTCATTAATCTTTTCTTTCTGTATTTATTAAAAGCTTGCAGTAATGTTGCTTTGCCAAGATATATATGTTGAAGATGGTTGCTGAAGAAACTGGATTTGTTTTAATTTATTTAGTGAGGTACCAGGCTTTTAGGTGCTTAAATGGAGAGCAAATTTGTTACGTGCAATAGGGAACTGCTGGTTAAAAGATGTAACATACTGTTTCTGGACATCAGCAAGATAGACTTTAACTACTGCTCGTTCTCCAAGGAACACTGGTAGCTCTCAATTCTTGTTGACATTTGAAAGAGAATTAAACATGTATATTTACTTTTTGACTAAACAGTTGTTTTGCATAGAAATGTTGTTTTATGTAGGAATTTAATTAAAGGTGGTTTTACTTTGTTGAGAGTGATTTATTATTTCTTGTTGTTGTTTTGGGATTTTGTTGTTTCTTTTAAAGGTCAAGAACCTATCTCGAACCAGGATGGCATTTTATGTAGTGGTTCGATTCCCTTGTCCTCACCCTTGGGGCTAAGCTGTCTGAAAAGACCTCTGCTTCTACAGTATTGTAAAAGTAACAAATGGTTTGTGGTTTGTTTTGGTGTTTTTTTGGTTTTTGTTTGTTTTATACTATAGTAGCGTTTTAAGTGTGCCATGACCCTTTTAAAATATTTTTAATTTTTAAAGCAGATGGGAGGAAGAGTAAAAAGAAACTACTTTGCAGGTGACAACTCTGAAAAAAGTAATTTCATCCTCAGCTAATTCACAGCATATAAATTTGCGTAAGTAATCATTCCTGGACACATTATAAATTTCTGTGAGACAGAGTACTTGGACGTCTCTGGTATGTCGTCTTGCTGAGGGAGACAACCTTTTCCAGAACTCGAGATAAAGTTGTCAAGTTCACCTTGGCTGCTTGGGGCTGATGTGCAAGGTATGTGGTAGGAGGGGGCATGATGGCATCGTTGTATCCGTAGCTACAAAGACAAGTCAGTTCCACGTTCCGCCCCAGGCTTCTCGTGAGACTTTGAAGAAGTCAAAGCTGTGCCTTGGATTCCCTTCTGCAAAAATGGAGGAAGTAGCACTGACCTCCAGATGCAGAAACACCTTCCCTCAATTACCACCAGCATATTGCACAGAGTGAAGATGTTTTGTGTTATGAGATTTTTTGGGATGTGACTTTGATGCAGGTTATAAAAGTACTTGAGATGGGCAGTGTGATTTCCTCACCATCTTCTTTGAAATAGCTAGTATTTAGAGATGATTAGGAAATACTACTTCTGCTCAGTATTTGTATTGGTTAATAGCCCTGGAATGGGCTACATTGTATTTGGTTATCTTTACCTTCACTGCCTTTACTCTTGGCAATTTACTAGCAAGTAGGGGGAAAAAAGTTAGAGGCTTGTTAAATGGTGTATTTTCATGTTTGCCAGCAAAAGAAAATGATGCGTTTTCCTTGTGTAAATTGAACTTAACTTGGTCTTCAGAGAGCTGAGAGGATAGCACGTCTCACAAGAATGCTTTTCCAGGTCGACCTTTCAGGGATGAACTTTAGATGAAGCAGCGTTTATAAGGTCACTAAGGTTAATTTTGTGCTACTTCCATGTTCAGTTTTGAGTAGAGTACTGCTTTGCTGAATTATATTAGTAAATAGATCACCACTTTCCCTGGGTTCCTGTCATCCACGCTACAGCTTGTGGCATACATATTTTCATTCAGTAAATAAATGAATAAATGAACTGCTTTGTAAAAAGTAGGAGGAGAGACAGTCTGTCCTCCACATTTTGTCATTGAAGAGGAGAACACTGGAATTTTGTCACATCAGTTCATTAATTATTTCTGTACTTAACCTCCCAATATCCAGCTATAGTATCAAAGTGGTAGGTTAATTTGGGCTGAGTGGGATCATATTTTTTTCTTTTTCTGAGCCATTATTTTAGACCATTTGCAGAATTCAGAAGGCATCAACTGGTCAGATTACAATATCAGAGTTCAAAGATTTTGATCATAACAGTGAATAGAAACATAACCTTTTTAAATGTGGAAGCTTTGGAAAAAATGTAGCTCTATGCAGCTGTAGAAAAGAAATGTAAGCTACAACTGTGGTATGAAACACCTTCAGTTCAGATGGTCTCATCTTAATTACTTTGCTCCAAGTCTACTTCTAATTGGGTCTGCACATTTCCACTGGAAAAATGACTTCTTGAACCAGTTCTGCTTCTCGAGGCCTTCTTTGTATCTGATGGGAAAAGATACCTAGACACTGCTTTATAAACAACAACTGAAATTGGGTATATGTAGCATATATATTGTATAAATTTGTTCTGTTTTTCTTCTGATTGCATGATTACTTAATGTGTTTGCTTTCTTTACCTTGGATCATTTGATTTGTGACAAATGGTGAGAACTGCTGCTTTTACACTCCTGCTTGTCCTGTGTTTGATTTCCAAGGAAAGAGCTCCCATGGATTTGCCCCTCAGCAGTGAAGTTGCTTTCACCAGTTCATGTGCTAGCGAATGCCTTTGACAGAGTCTATTCATATATTTAATATAATAGAGTCCAATATTCCTCTTTAATTTTCCGAAGCTATTGGAATCAGATCATTAAATAGTATGGGCTCTTAATAATTAATATGTCAGGCTATGATAATAGCTTTATTCTTTAGGAATGATTTCAAGCCTAAATCTTTTAAGTATGTAATCAGTATTTCTATTATTTTTCTTTCACAATATATTGTATTAACTTAATTATGTGTCTGAGCTGGCTTTAAAATCTAAAACCGAAATCTGTGCTCACATAATGCATTCCAGTTTTTGGCAAGCTTTCTTAAAATAATTTTTAAAATAACTTGTCTGGCATAATACTGCCAAGAGACGAGGGAGCAGAACTCCCTTGATTTAAAACAAGTTTTAGTAGATGCTGCCATACGAGATGGAGATGCTGCATCACTGTTTGACATCAACATTTACATATGGCTGTGGGTTTTCTATAGACAACTGTGCCCCATTCTGGCTTGCCTTGTGAGATAAAAGTCAGACTAAGCTCAAGGTAGTGGTTTTGTGGCCTGACCGCAATACCACACTGACTGCTATTTCCAGTGCAAAACTGTTTTGTTTGAGGCACATCTGTCTGCCACTGACTTGGTGGATATAGTCTGGGCATAAGGTTAGTAGTGAAATTATTTCTGTAGCTGGAATCAGTCACAGTAAGATCATAATCATAAAATCTCAAGGGATTAAATGGACATAGGAACTGCTGATCTTTTGTGTTTCGGCATGTCAGTTCAGAAAACTAGCTCTGTCTTGCCTTAGCAAATTTGTGTAGATGGCGTGGATGTGAAAGCTTCCTCTGACATCTTCTGTGGGAACAGCGTGCATAACCTCATGCCCACGTGGGTCACTTACTGAGGGAGCGCAGCTAAATATCCTCTAGTTCTGGGGCTGGGGGGTCAGCAGAGCTGGATTTTCTAATGTTTCCATGGGGACACCGGGGAATTTTTCATATAAATCTGAGTGTGCAGAAGGAGCAAACGTGATCTCAGGAATACGCAGTACCAAGCAGATATCTGAAGCAGATTTCAGTAGCCAGTCCAGGAAAGGCGCAGTAATTTTAGCGGCTAATGCTACTGAGAAAACTAGAGTACTGTGACGTTTGTGCTACCTCAATGCATAATAAAAATCTTGTAGTTATTCTTTCCAAGCATGACTTCATGACTGATCAAGAATAGGGCGTGTGCTTCTGCCAGTGCTGACCTGGGAACTTATTTACCCTGCTTACATTACTAGCTGTTCTTCAAACAGCGTAGCAAAATAGCATTAACTGTTCGTGAAGTGAGAAGAGAAAGCTTTTTCCTTTAATGAGCTGGATTTGCATACTACTATTACTTGGATGACTTTCGAATCTCATAGCCCACATGAGGAGCTTGCTGTCTGTCCTCTAGCAAACCACAAGGGAAAATTCTACCAGTCAGATGCTGATGGAGCTTTACTTGTTATGTCACCTCTAGAACACTTGGCTAAATGCTGGCTCAACTATGTAACCTATTTTAACAGGTTTTAGTGGATTGGACTGTCAGATTTAAAATAACACTGCTGTGATGAGCTAGTCCTTCATCCTTTCAGTCTATCGCCTTGTTTTTCCTCAGGTGATTGTCTGGAGAAGCTTCCCCTGGAACTGCTTGATGAAGAGGCATGGGGATGAATATATATTTCTTAAGTAATGGCATGGCTTATTCTTGGGAAACCTGTGAAGGCTATTTAAGAATAGCAGTCATAGAGGAATGTAAAAGGTTAATTCTGATTTGCCAGACAGCGTTTGGCTTTTATGAAGCAAATGAGCGGAAGCGACAGTCAAGCACCATGGAAACATGGTTTCTGAGGGATTACAACCGTGTAGTGCAAGGATGTTTGTAAGATCTAATTTTTGGCTTTAGAAGTCTGTGTTTGGGCAGGAAGTCTGGGCACTTGCTGGGAGTGCCCAGAACCACAAAAGTCTGGGCAGAAGTGAGGAAGCCGATAGAGGTTCATTCCTATTTGTGAATCCTGCCTAAGGTTTTCCGCAACGTATCTTACTGAACGGGCTTTGCCCTGTGAGCATTCTCTGGATGCGTGTTTGTGATCTGACCACCTGCATGACGCGGGCAAAACAACTCATTCTAGTTTCTGAAATTGTCTCTATACCTCCTTTGCTTAAGGAGCATTGAGTGCTCACAAAGGGAGCTGAGCAGTATTGCTCGGGATACTCTGGAGTGTGGGAATGGTGTATGCATGGCTCTGAATTCTTCCTGTTGAAACTGTTTTCCATGAGGGGACGACCAACAGAAGAATGTCTGACATAGCTCAGTTAAAGTATTCCCCAGGGATAGGAAAAAAAAAATCTGGATTCCAGTCCCCTTGCCAAACATTCATGGGAAGAAAAAGGGAACAGCTCTAAAAGGGGAGCGGGAAGAACAGAGAGCAAGTCCTTTCCCCTGTGGCCTAGCAGCTTGGGAATTTAGGAAGAGGAATGATGAAACAAAGGTCCAAACTTCCCAGCCCGTGTTCTGTGTGCTTGGCTAAATAAAAGATCCCTTAATAACGGCTATGGGAGACACAGTCTGTTTAGCCTGTTCCCTAACAAATAGCAAGGAATTCGTCCTGCGTATACAGTTGTGCCAGTTGGCATGGGGGGAAATGATACATGCTGCTCAGCTTGCGGTAATCTGCTCCAGAGGCTACTTCCACCATTAACTTGCATTTGTGAATTCCATAAAGGTAAGTACTCTTGCATATGCCTGGATCTTAACGCCACCCACTGCCTACCATTGTGTCTTGGCTAGTCACCATGGTCACTGGGCAAGTCCTTCCATGCACTGTGAAGGAAATGGAGATGGACATCTCAAGGTGCAGATTCCACTGGTATGCTTAAACTTTGAACACTGTGTTATTTGGTGCTGTACTACACAGATCTTAAACCCAAAGGCAGCTTAAATACTTTGTAAGTTGCGATCGTTATTGCTCCTTTTAAGGAGAGGTGCTGGATCATAAGTTAGGAGTTGAAAGTCCATAAAAGTTCAGAAATTCTAGAAGGGAATTAGAATGTGATCTGCAATTTTTGTGGCCAGGATAGCCTCTAGAAGCCCCTTTCTCCCATCAAATTGCATACCCGTGCTAGTTGATTTAAAAATAAGAAGTTTAATATTCCAGATCACAAACAACGCTGAAACATACCTAGGCGTTACAAGTAAGCGTAATGCATCCAGTGGTTCCGCATTTAATATTCGCTTTCTCTTTTGCAGCTCACTGAGATAATCTTATTTTCTTGAGAGGAAAAAGAAAGCTCTTTGAAAATGCTTCTGAAACAATTCCCTGTTCTTAATAGCTGAGAAATTTTAGCTCCTGCTTGCAAATCTTTTTTTGCAGAGTTTATGCTAGTTAAATTAGTGAATGTGCATCTGCTACATATAGTAAGTATGAACTACAGTATGGTTGTAATTGCTGATGCTGCATGCAGATTGCACAGACCAAAGATCCATTCAGCCTGAATGGATCCAAGCTTTAGCATTTTGGACGTGGTCAGGCACCGACAAGGCACCCACACCGCACCTTTAATCACCTTTATGTACTTGACTCTCTGCAATCAACGTACTAGAGCTGGCGTCTCCTCCCCTGTCGTAGTGATCAAGCAGGCTGTGGGCAATGAAGCTGCTTTCTGAATGCAGTGTCTCACATTTTCTGCAGACGAGGATTTCACATTTCGGACACATTTTCCCAGAGTGCGGCTGCCTTAAAGAACATATTTCCTCCTGCGCTGGCTTCAGCTTTTTGGAACCTTTCCTGTGTAAACATCTCCTCTTGTCTTCGAAAAGTTGACTTCTTCCCTGAGGGCTACAACAGTCAGAAAGAAAGGTGACAAGTTTAACCTATACACTTCCTAGATGAATGAGATCAGCAGAAGCAATTAGTGCGTGATTTATGAACCCTTCCTGAGGCTGTAGCTATGACACACCAGGAGCAGGTGCAATGCGTGGTCACCTGCAGAAAACAGGAATGGACAGAAAAAGTAGAGTCTGGCTCTGGTGCTGTGATGGCAGTGACAAGCCATTAGATTTAGAACATAGAATTATTAAAAGGATTGTCACCATTTAAACAAAAACATAAAAAAAAAAATCTTAAGTCAACTAGCTAGGTAGGAGCTTTCTATTCAGTTCTTTAATACACAGCTTTTCTGTGAGTGATCGTGGCATGAGCCTTGTGTTTGCATGAAAACAAATTTCATCCAGCTCTGTGTATCTAAATTACTGGCTTCGGACATAGTAGACCTCACCTATACTATCATAAAGGTGCTTTTTCCACTTGCATGCACTAGTAATTATGCTGGCTAGTAGATAAGCCCTACATTGTGCTATCCTTGAATAGAGATGGAAGGGGTGAAAGAAAAGCACTCTTGATTGAATTATATACCATTATATTTTATATAAAACAGTACTTCAAAATCAAGACACTAACCTACATAATTCCTTACAAGAGCTTGCGAATCAGTGCTGAACTGCAGAGATGCTTTGGACACACCCTGTGAAAGTTCTGTGGGCCCTAGTGACTTGAATGATTTTAAAAACCACTGCTATGCAATGCATGTGTAGAAATACATCCAATGAAGTCTGAAGACCGAGTCTTTCCATTAACGTGTGAGTAGCATGGGAGGAGGATGCTGTGTTACTATTTTGGGGTTGTTTTAGATCAAACTGGGAAAAATCCATAATCATCACAAATAAGGATCAAGGAAAGCATGATTTTACTGCTTCAGTTGTGCTTCTCTGCCTCCCAAATGCATGCTTCAGTGAAATTATGGACAACAGAGAAAATTCACAGCTGTAATTCACTAACTCCTTGGATGTTCGACTATGTTTCCAGTCCAGTTCCTCAGCAGTGCAGCAAGACAAATCCCAAAGCAAAGCCCTCAGTATTAGTTGTTCTGCAATTGGATCAGTCCAAGAGAAGAATCTGGCTCTCGGGATCATTTCTGGGTAGTGTACTTTAATCTTCTGCCGAGCTTGTAACCAGCTGCTGTGGCTATCAAGCTTAATGTAGTTAGCTGAGTAATTGCTGAGACTTGCATGCACTTCCTGCTAAGACGGTAATTTCATGTAATTATCAAAGACAGACTCTTTTTAGGAGATCTGTGTAGAAAACAGCTCTTGTAATGGATAAGAAAAGACACTTTTTGGAAACTCCTCCCGATCTTAGCATGATGCATACACTAAGTTTACCTCATGGTAAGGAAGAATAATACGAAGTACAAAAGCCCCAAAAGAGAATTTCTAATCCCATAAGAATGATGATGATAACTCAAAGCTAATACATGTACAAAGCAGTAAGCTCAAACTCATTTTTGCCTCTGCCTCTGCTTTTTAACTTCGGTTAAAAAGAAAGAGTTTTGCATCGCTTGTCTTTTTTTTTTCTTTTTTTTTTTTTCCTCCTTCTATCTGAAAAGTAGTAAGCACTATTACAGGAACATAAGCAATAATTATGCTCTGATTCAAGAAACTCGGTAACACTAACTTTGTTGAACAGTGATTTTGGGTGCTGCCCATAGGTTGCCACTGTCTGTTATACCCTGGAGCTATGGATATTGGTGCAACAAAAATGGCAGCGATGCTATTCCTAGAAACAGTGTCCTGGGTTGTCACAACAGGCAGCGCTTGTATGTATGCAAAGGAACAGAGATGCTGCCCCTTCAAATATCTCTTGCTGGGTGGGAGGAAGCATAGGGAAATGATTATAAGATAAACATGCAGACACACAAGGTTTGGAGACCTTTATTTCATACCTGCTTCTGACAGTGTCTTGCTAGTTTTTAGATCAAGTTGTTTAATTAGCCTATAATTGTTTTGTTGTTTGTTAATACAGCAGAGGTAACAAAGGTGCCTGTGGCTCTTTGAAAGGTGCTCTGGAAATATTTATAAGATTTCTTGGTTAAAAATGTATATAAAATATAACCTTGGATGTACTTACAGTTTATTCTTAGGAGATCCAGAGAAGAGGCTCAATCCAGAAAATCTCTTCTTAAATAGTCGCTCTCGCTTTTTTCGGCTGTGCTTGCCATCTCCTATGCTTTCTTCTGTGAGGTCCTTCTTTCCTTTGTGCCAGCTCATTTTATCTGTCATAACAGCAGCACCTGCTTAAAGCAAAGCAGAAGTCTGAGTATCTTGTTGCAAGTCTCTCCCTTACTGTGTTGCACCTGGTGAAGTCTGGATCTGTTGCTCTACAAACCTGTAAGTGTCCTGGTTACGCAGAAGGTTTGGTCGAGATCAGTGAGCAGCCGCTTTCCATCAGATGGAGCAAATACCTGCTTTGAAAAATCCTGCAGATACAAGGCGACTCTGGATATTCTTACTCGACCACTATTCCACATAATTATGGAAAGTAGGCTTGGACATTAAACATAATAAATATTTTCTTCTACATGCTCTCTTTCATGATTAGGCTAGTTGCTGAAAACCAAGAGAGGAGGCGGCTCATTTGATAGAAGCGAAGAACCAGGAGCCAATGAAACAGTTTTGCGCAGAGAACAGAAGCAGTGAAACAAATGTGAGATGGAACAAACACTGCAAAGCAAAAACCAGAACCCTGAAAAGATGAAGAACCAACTGGGGATTTTAGTTAAGGCTTGGAAATTGTTTCCTTTTTCTTTTGATAAAGCAGTTGATTAGTCTGCATTTCCGCGTTGCGTTGCTTTGTCTCCAAGAATTATCCCTTTGGCCTCTCTGATTGAATTAGTCTCTCTGCTTTACATTTGATGCTTAGTAATTGCATTAACTTTCGGTTGCTTGACTTGGAGGGTCGCGTTCACCCTCTCCTAATGATTGGAAGCGCTCGTCTGTTCCTACCTGTTCCAAATATTTTCCACAAATTGTCTAAAACAAGTCACACAAAGTTTGTAGGCTTAAAAACAAAATTGACAACCATTTTGCACTATGCACTTTTCTGATTTTACTCTTCATCTTGCCCCTCTCCCACCCCCAACCTGCCTTTTAAGCACAGTTCTCCTTAGCCAGTTCTTACTGTAGGATATACGCAGGCAGAAGGGACTCGCTGTGTAAATGCTTTGCCGGATCACACCCGGAAATGGTTTTTCATTGTGTTAGAGTTATTTACCAAAATATTGATGCATGTGAACAAGAAACTATAAATACCTCAAAGGAACAGTGTGACACACCTTGCTACTCATGCTTGGTGATGAGACACCCAGCTTTTCAACAGAACCTAGGTAAGCTGGACCTGTTTCTCCCACAGAAATGGCAGAAAAGACTGTTTATGAAAGAAACTACAAACAGTTCACTGACCTGTAAGAGGAAACTGACACTAAAGAATTACTATGCTATTAAGAAACGAATAAAATTTGTGAATAAAAGAAAATCACACAGCTCACAATTACAGACATCTCTTCAGTTTTTAATTTTTGACAAAATAACCTGCAAGTTCCAGAGGCATTTTAGGAATACAACGGTGCTGCGGTGAAGCTTTGCAGAACAGACCAATCTGTGGCTAATAAAATCAGCAACCGGGGAGGCAGGAATCTACCTTACCTCTAAAAAGTGAGCTTCAAAGGCTTCTCACTGCAGGATCTTTCAGTGCTAATTCCACTTGTCTAAAAGATCAAGAGGGGAAAATGTAACATTGAAAGTACAGATGTTAAGTATGTGGAAACTGGTGACAAAGAATCGAAGATACACAGAAGGGATCTTTTCTAAAACCTTTTAATCAATAATTTTTTAAAAATTGTACTTTGGACGTATATTGTATAGTATTTAATTTCTGTTCTTTTAAAGATGAAGTTATCTGGCTATGTTGAGCTTCCAGTGTAATTAATTCTAATGATGTAGGGGGAATTCCTCCTATACTTTAACTGGATGTTTAAATGTGTTGACGGATCAGAAGATTTAAATACCTGGTATTTGAATAATTGATTTATTTGCCTTGCTTTTGTTCTCTGCTTAAATCTTGTGAAACTTGACTGCCATTGCTTTGAATATATTGAATAATCGCCCTCACCTTTCTTACTTAGCAATACTGGGTTCTTTGTTTTGTGAGCTAAAGTAACTAATAATAGCGTTACTGGGGCTAGCCCTGAGATTTACTTTATTATGTGATCAGCCTGTAAACCTATAGATTACATAATGACTCTTTAAAACAGGAATCCTACTTGTAGATCTGGGAGAAAATATGTTTCCTTCAGATGAAGATCATGTAATGGCAATGGACAGCATTTTCAGGAACCTCAGTGTTGTATCAGTAGGTTGTCCCAAATTAATTATAATCAAGGTCTAACCCCTTCAAGACTTCAGATGTCAAAACTGATTTGCACTGATGCTTGCTGTTGACTGCTTTCATTGCTGGACTACCTGAGCAGTGCATTGGTGTCTCTGTAGCTGCTTTCATATTTATAAATATGATTTCAGTATGAATTATGGATGGGGTAAAAAAAACCGACAACCCAAAAATTTACAAAGGAGACGGACAGATTTCCCTACCCAGGTCTGTCAGGCTAAAGATGCAGGAAACTGTTTTCCAGAAATGGAGCATTTCCAAGGCCATTCCTCCAATTGCAGCAGCACATGGCTGCCCTGACCCAGCTGATATCTCCTGGGGTAAAAGAACCAAACAGCACAAGAGGTAAAACCTTTGTCACGGGGACCGTCGTGCAAACACACAGGGCAAAAGACGCCAGACAGGAAAGGAGGTCTGGAGAGAGGAAATTGCGTGACTAGCAACTTGGGAAAGATTTCGCTGTGTCCCCAAGATACAGCTTTTCTGATTAAATTCTGTGTATTAATTAAATAAAATTTAAGCTGTTTGAACTAATTCTGATCATATTATTTTTGCCACCACAGGGTGTCTCTGCATCTCTTCTTACACCAAAGGCTTTGGTAGCCTTTAATGGCAAGCTACAATCTCAAGGGAATGTAGGGTTGAAGTAAAATGTCCCCCAGCTTAGGTGTGGATTTTCTTCAGGATCTTGAGCCTTCTCGGATTGGAATGGTGATGCCTTCACCAGCTGGTAGGAAATTCTACTTTAGCAAGGCCATAGTCCAGTGATGTTTTTTTATTTGGTTTTGAGAGCTCTCCTGTATCAGATCAAAGAAAGCTGTGGCCATATGGTGTGGTGCACCAATCTAGCTTAAGCTCATTCTGCTCCATGGCTACAATGTTTGAAACATCATCCCTGTACTGGCGCACTTCTGCTAAAGCAGGCAATGTGTCTGCCATTTTACCTTTATGCTTCTCTTTCAATCAGGATAAAGCTGGCATGAAGTCAGCATAAACACTGTATCATGTGCTCTGGATAGTTTGCATATTAGAAATGTTTCATGCTGGGTTTGGGGTTTTCCGGGATTTTTTTGAGTCTTAAGAGCTTTGGTCTAGCATCAGTAGTTACTTGTTCTACCCTCCATATAGTCAGGACATGAAGTGATACCGCAGGAAGGTCTACATAGTGGGCCCTTCTGTCCTAGGAGCTCCTGGCCACACTAGCCATGCATGACTTTTCATCTCCTCAGTATTCAAATGTGGTTTGAGTTTTAGGACTAAGAAGATAATGTACCGGGTAGCAGGTGGTCCCAATATCGGGCTTAAGTCTATGTGTGGGTGTTGGTGTGGCTGTATGCTATAGGGGTATCATATAAATAAACATATCTTTGTCTACGATATCTGAAAAGTAAACTGTCCTCTGGAGGAAAGAGTTATGGAGGATTTCCAGGTGAGAAGTGCTGAGCTAAATGGTCTGTGGATGAATAAAGCTTAAAGCTAGTCAGGAATCTTCTGATAGCCATTGGCTTATGTCAATTGGTTGAAACTCCAGATTTTCATAGAGAAAATCCGGTTTGAAGTGTTTTTTACTTCAGGAAAAACATCAGGAAAAGTTTCCCAGGGCCAGTCTGTTATGAGTGCAATATGTGAGCAAGCTCTCAGTGATGTGGTCAAACACAGAAAACTAAGGCTCAAAGTGCTGCCCTAAGTGATATTTATTAATGTAAATAGCTTCAGTAGAAGAGATAGAATGACCCTCCAGTGGCAGTAGGTATGATGAGTTTTCAATGCAGTGAGCAAGCTCTCAGACAGCAGAGGGAGAAGGAAGAGAGGTTCCTGGGACTAAGTCACTCTGAGGTGTTCCACCGTTCCTAAGGGGCTGTTTCCCCCTCAGAGATGTCAGGGGCTTGTATCTGATTCAGGCTGTGGTAGCATCTGAGCCTGGATTTAGGCAACAACTGAGTGTCCTAATGCCTGGGCTATGTACCACTGCTGTGGGTGTTGTCACATTCCTTGGTTACTTTCTTCCTCTGTGAAAATAATCAACGGGTTGATAACAAGTTTAGAAATTGGGACTGATGCACTGCTCGCTCCTAGTACTTGCACCTTTGCCTGTTGCTTTGAGGAACAACTCACCTTTTCTTTGTTTTCTGCATGCAGAAAGCACAGATTTGATCTGATGACACCAATATACTTTGTCACCAACAGGCACCCCAAGATCTGAGCTCTAGATACTTGTAAAAGCTCCTCTGTGTTCTTGGTAAGCCCTTGCCCTACTTGGGTAGATACTTGATTTTAAAGGCTTGTGCTAGCTGTCACTGAAATTGACGGAAAGTTAGTGACTGGTGGAGTATATTTCTATGAGTAAAATGGAACAAGGTATCATTGGGGACAGCAATGTTAAGTTCCCACTTCTTGAAACACAGACTGCATAGATTCCTTCTTCCGTGGCCTCCATTTAGACTATGTGATTGCCTTGGTTTAAGTCCAAAGGAGCATGTTCTGCTTCAGAACTTTTCTTCTGTACAGGGGCGGGGGGTGTGCAAGAGAAGTGCTGATGTTAATGAAGGGGATTCAAGGGGGAGATTGGATGCCTGGACCTAGGTTGAGCGCAAGGTGAAGGTTGCAAGCACTCAAAGCCAGGAGCATAGAGACTTGGCAATGGCTGTATTTCATCTGAGAGACACAATCATGGAAGAAGCAACGGTTGATCTAGTACCTTATCTGCCTCTGATTTTGCTCTGTGTTATGGGTAGGGATTGCAATCCTGACAATTTGCTTTTTTTTGTTTTCATTCGCAAGTACTCACCCATGACAGCACAGATTGAACTGCAGTACCTCTCGTGATTTTCTTCTTCCCCCGCNGAAAGGGAGAAAGAAGGTGGTGACAGAAGCACACAAAGGTTTTCATCTAAATCACCCCCAAGCCTCCTGGCTGGAAAGAGCCCGGCTCTGGTAACCACACCCCAGCGAGACGTGTCCTGCTCCGCGCGGGAGGCGGGCAGGAGCCAGAGGCTCCGTTTGCGTTAGTCGCTCCAGGACTTTCTCCTGCCTGGCGTGAGGGTGGGGAGGGGGTACCTCTGTGCCTTGCCTCTGCTTCCTACTCTGTGATGTGAGGCACAGGCATGCTCAGTAGCCGGTGCCTACCCCTCCTATCTCAGCAACAGTGCCTACTCTACTAGGAGACCGCTTGCAGCAGGAGCAGAGCCGGAAAGCCATCTTAGCTGGAGAGGGAGGCAGCAGACCCTTAGCCGCTCGGCAGCCGCTCGCCTGCACACATGTGAGTACCGGGCAGCCCTGCCCGGCCCCGCAGCCCCCCGCAGCCGGGGGTCCTGCCCTGCCCGGGGCTGTCCCACGCCCGGCTGCCCCGCAAAGAAACGCGGGCGGAAAGTTCACAGCCGCGGCGGGGGCAGGAGAGTTGCTCTGCAGACTTCGGGGAAATCGCTGGGTGTTACCCTGTTGCTTCCGCGGCCGCGGGGGGAGCAACTTCTGCCACCCGGCGTGGGTTCGGTGTCTGCGGGATGCGCGGCGCGGTGAGCGGGGTGGGGTGAAGGGATGGGAACGGGAATAAAATGTCTGAGCTGCCGTAGCCTTTGTGGATGGCATCCGTGCCGCTGCAGGCGCTGAGGAAGGATTTCCAGGGCGTGGGGCTTGGCGGGTGTAATTCAGCCAGTCGGCGTCTGTAGCGAGCAGCATTAAAGTCTAATCTCTCTGCTACTGCTATTAACCTGTGAGCACTTCGGTGGGGCTCTCACCGCTGTTTATCCAGCTGCTAGGCAGCAGTGGAGAGGATTATTGACATGGTTCTAACTCGGATTAATACTCAAAAGGAAATGCTGGGCCAAGATCCTCAACAGGTTCAAGTCAGGATTGTTTGATAGCCTGAGTCACTCAGTGCTGCTGATCCACAGCTAATGGGTCCTGTTTATTTTCACTGCTTAATGAAATGTTCTCTCTCAAATACTAGCTGTCTGATCAATTCAGCCTCACTGTCTCCAGTACCAATGGCTTCCTGTCAGCAGTGCTTGATAATAATCTGTTCCTTCTTGTTTGCATCTCTTCAAATATCTCTTCGAAGTCTTTACATTCAGCGTTAATGACAGCATTAGCGTTCTCTGCTAGGCAGTGATGAAACCCCCAAAGTCAATTCTGAAACGAGAAGTGTGCTGAGGTAAGTAGGAATTGATCCAGACCCCTGTTCATTCACAAAAGCATTCAGGTAGCTAAATGCATCATTTTACTATCGTCTTAATTGCTCATTCCCAGTGACTCCTAAGGGACAGCCAGAGAAGATGTCTAAAACAAACAGTCACTCACATCTGGTGTATGGGACCAAATATTGTTGGTATTGGGTGGTCTTGGAAGAACTGGAGCTTGGTTGATACAGGCAAGATGGGGAGTGGAAACATTCCTGGTAACCTGTGATTAAATTACTTTTAAAATATTTCTAATAACCAACCGTTCCTCATAAGGGTTTTCAAAATAGACCCTACATTCACATATTCTGAAATGTTGGATTTTTTTCTTTAATAAGCTTTTGTCCATGTTGTCTAAAATGTTTCCAAAGCAAGGAACTCTTTGTAAGTCAAAAAAATTGCTATCTAAAAGAAGATTCCTTATGTAAACACTGAACTCCATCTAGCAAAAGCCAGTTTGTTGTAAGATTCTGTTGCCTAGTTTTGTTTATATCAAGAGCCAGAGGATGACATAAAATACTTTTATTTGTATGTGACCTGTTCCTCAATGATTAATACAAGAGTTTGCTGCTGCAGTATTATACAACCTAAGCTGTTCAGACCCAAAGCAATAACTCGGATAAAGTTTAACTTAACCTGTGTATATTTTGGTGTCGGTGTATATAGGTGTACATGAAAGCATTTGTAAATAAAGCAGAAAGGATGATGCTGATATAACTTGCTCATGCTTCTTCTGTAGGGGACTTGAATGAGACTTCTGGCAAAAATTAGAAGAAAAAGAGAAAGCAGGTTTTGTCTATTTTGGCAATATAGACTTTCAGTTTGATAATCAAAACAAAGCCAAGACAAATAAGCAGCTTGTCATTGGCAGTGTCAGCTGGCTTCTGTTTCATTGCCAGCTATTGTAATGAAAACTTTTTTTTAACATCTGCATGAATATCATGTCCCAGTAGCTTCTGAGTTACTGATGAACAACAGAGATAAATGTGTATTAGCTGCTGACTTGTAGCAGTAGCTATAGTCCAGTTCACTGGACTATAAAAGCTAATTGCCAGTGAGCACCAAATACTCTGTGGAGTTTCTCCTGCTGTGACACCTATAGAGTATTGCAAACATGGACTCTTCTCATGTGCGTATACAGACATGCACGTTAAGACATGATGCTGTATCTTCAACTGGTGTGAACTAGTGTCAATAAAGAGGTCCCTCACTGGGTCAAATGGCAGCTCTATCTATCCTGGTGTGCTGTCCCCTAAAGCAGCTTGCAGGGAGTGCTCAGTGAAGAGTACAAGAAAACAGCAGGTATGCAGTGGTATTCCTAGAATACTTTCCCAGTTCCCAGTGGTTTAAGGTTCAGGGAGTGTCTGAGCCTGAGAAGAGTTCTTTGTATTTCATGACTGCCAATTGGTGTTGGTGTTCTTTCAGGAAGGTGTCCAGGTGCTCTGTGTGCAGTGTGCTGTGGCAAGGAGCTCTACAGCTGGACCATGCAGGGTGTGAAAGCCGCTTCCTGTTGGTTTTGAGCTAACAGGTAGCAGGTTCTGTGTAGCTGTGACATAAAAATGTTGAATGAAAGGAGAAGGATACAAGAGGGATCTAAAGCAAGAACACAGAAGGGTTGCACCACGCCATGGCAGCTGCAAAGACTTTTCCAGGTGTAAGGGAGAGCACTTATTTGGGAAAGGTATGAGGAGCAGTGCTGGGAGATGAGGAGAAAAAAATGGCACTCAAAACTGAGAGGCTTTGTTCCTCTCTGGAAAATAGACTAACAGCAGCAGGTGAAGTATATGGTTTTGTTTCTTTTACAATGGTCACATTTCAATAGGTAATTGTATATAATAGGAGCTCATGGCATCATGTCATCTGTTGTTTACAGATAGGTCAGTGACCAGACAGCAGGGTGCCTTTGATTACATTAATCCAATACAAATGTGCTCTATTGCAGGGTACAACTTTTGTGAGACAAGCAGCAAAGCAGAGCACCTGGCTCTCCCTGGGGCAGAATTGCCTCCCTGTATCTCATTCCTCGGGTAGCAGTTAGAGCTTTCTAAAAAAAAAAAATCCTTCTGCCTGCTTTAGAGCAGCAAGGAGTACATCCTGGAGGGGATGGATGGGATTAAAATGGTTCCACCAGTTGTAATGAGTCTGTTCTGGTTGAATGTCTATTCAGTTGCTCTGAAAAGAATGGCATGGCTATGGTCTCCTGCTGTTAGTAGAGCAGTACTTAGCCCTTCTTTTGTGGGCATAATTTTATGAAACTCAGCAAAATCTCCTTACCCTGCCCTTCTCTTGTAATGATCAGCAGAGGCAAAACGATTTAGTGCTGTTCTCTACACAATCCTGATCCACTGCTTTTAGGGAGTTTAGTGGCTTGCAAGAGTGCGTACAGCCAGCGCATGTCCTAGGAAAGTATAACCAGCATGAAATGGAGGGGTGCATTTTGTAAGTGGTGCAGGTGTTGTGTGCCGGTAAGTGTCTGTGTTCCCTTCGAAATACATTCCAAAAGAGCTCCGGAAATCCATGGTGGCAGGAAGATTTGAGTCCACTGGAGATCTTGGGGTTTCACATCTGGTGGCCAGCTGTCTCAGACCCAGAGAAGCTAGATTCAGTCTTGACATTTTCTGATGTTTTTTGCCCCCACTACAGTCAGCCAGAGGGACCGATGGTTTGAGGGGCTTGCAGTATTGGTTCGCACAAGTTCTGTTCTCCCCTTCCTTCCACCACCCTTCTGCCACCAGTTGTAGGATGCAGAACGCGTGGAAGATTCTCACTGACAGCTTTAGCCAAATGTTTATGGTGCCCTGGAAGGAGCAGTACAGTGTGTCCTGAATAAGTTCAAATTGACTGAACTGCTCATTTTAAGCAATTATGACTTAGAGAGAATATCCTCTCACTTACGTCATTCAGTACTCTACTGTCATTATTCGTAGCCATTACCAGCAATTAACTAGGCTGGTGTTTTTTAATGATGCAGTTCCTTTTTCCTTGATGTCTGTACCTGAACCCTCTAAACTCTTTTCCATTATCCACTGAACAACCACCAAACGATTGCAAGGTGTTGTGGTTTTTTTTTTTAACTGCTCAGTTACGTCAACCTTATGTTTTTCTGTGTAAAGTAGTAACTCACTGAAAAAGATCTGTCTGAACATTTGCAAGTAAGTGTTTTGTCAGTTGCAATTATATTGCAGGTTATGTACTGGGTGAAATAATTAGAATGGAAGTTCCTGACCAAATGATCTGAATTACCTGATCTTGGTCTCTTCAGATGCAAAATTTAATGAGAACTATGCAGAAAAATGAAAGTATTTCTATTTCAGAGTAAATGAGAGAGAAATTTAATTTATCAGATGTTAACTTACACCTGCTGGACTCAGTATCACAGGGTTAAAAGAGGAGTCTTCTAGAAAACAGAGATTCTCCTATGATGATGTTGTAAAAGATCGAAACCACATTGTTTCAGGAATTGATATTTTGTTTGTTTGTTTTGAAAGTACATTCTCATCTATTGCAGTGCTCTCTAAATGTAAACTGGTAAATGTATTGGAATCAAGTGCTGTCAGTGCATATTTATACATCAGAGCTGTAGTTTGCTTGTGTTTTGGAAGCATCAAATAGCTGACAGTTTGTATTTGTGAGGAGTCAGTGCTGTAAACTGCACTGGAGTTTTTATTATTATGAACCACGTCGATACCATGCAGAATTGAGACAGCCTTTGCAAGATGCTGGAGACAGAAACAGAACTGATGGGTGGTGGGAATACAGCAGAGGCTGTGACGTGTCCTGCTTCATTAAATGGTGTCCTTATGCTGGAGTCTAAGTAGGAAAGGAAATGTTCACAGAGTTTACAAAACTCCTTACGTGGTCTACAAAAGAGTTGAAGAGAGGAAATACCATGATAGGTGTTGTACTGAACTGCTGTTAGTGCCTGATACTGGATAGATGCTGATTTTCTTTTAAGATGCTCACACTAGATCCAGATGGGAACTTAAAATTTTAATTGGAAAATGAAATTGAAAAATTGAACAGTATTAAAAATGCAATCATTGTAGGGAAAAGGGTGTTTTATTTCCCATTCTAGATGCAGAAGAATGTGCTATATTATGAAATTATCAAAAGACTTTTTTAGGTTCTTTGACATGAGGTTGCACAAATTGGTTTTAAATAACTTCTTGAAGGACTGTAGTGCATGTGCTCAGGAGAGATGTTTTGCAAACTGGTTTTGGAGATATTAAAAAATTTGACTGGACATTGTCCTAAGCAACGTCATCTAGTGGGCCTTTTTTTTAGCAGAGGGTTGGACTAGATGATCTCCAGACGTTCCTTCCAACCTCAGCACTTCTGTGATTCTGTTTGAAAAGGTCAGTCAAAATTGAATATGTTGAAGTTAGTTAAACTAACATTTGGCTGTTTCCCAAACATTCAAGATTTTGACTTTTCATCCATGATAACTTGGTAGCACTTTCATCTTCAACCTGGTGGTAATGGATGCTGCAGAAATACCTGTAATAGAAGGGGAAAACATATGGTATTTGGGAAGGGAGGAAATGTGGGAGTTAAAAAAAAAAAAAATGCTGATCATTGGAATGCATTATTAAATTTGGCTTGAACATAAAAGTTCATATTCCTCCCACAGAGAACAAAACCCAGGTTCCCTGAAAGCAAACTTTCTCATCTTTCATATTCAACGCAATCTTCTCCAGCTTGGTGCATGCTCCCATCTCTACACCATGTCTTGCAATAGCTTGGCAGTTTGGAAAAAGCTATTGCTCTGTTCTCCTGTAAACGCTGTCTCAGTAGTGTGGAGTGCACATTTAATAAAACCATATGTGCTTATATCAAGTTACGGTGTCCAGATCCATAACAGAGTAGAAGCAAATCTCACTGTCACTTGCAGCAGACTGGAAGAGAGAGGAATTGCTGGTAGTAGACAAGGTTACCTAGGGCTGATGCGCTGACCAAGACTGGAGTTGTGACCCACTGCTACAGTTTGTAACTTCTGGAAATGGTGGGTTTAATCCCTGGTTTATCTAGCAAGATGGTGGCAGTTGATTAGCACAAAGGACTGTGTTTCTTCAGGCACGACTGCGGAGGTGGATCCTTCATCGGTGGAGCTGTACAGGCGCTCTGTGGGCAAGCTCAGCAGACAGTGCTCCTTGTATCTGTGCTGGTAGCACATACCTCTTGCTTTTGGGCTGTCAGAAGCAGAACAGATCCTTAACCCAGCATCTTCCCTGCTTCTCCAGATCTCCTTCCTCAGTCTAGATTTCGTGTGTCTCTGGAGGAGTTGAGGAGGGAATTTCCCCAGTAAGCCTTGTGAACTGCACTTCTTGCTGGAATTGATCTCTGAACCTTCGAAGTGAGCAATGCACCCAAAATACTCAGCTCTACTGAAACATGGTTCCCTATATAAGAGCAAGTGTGGATCTGTAAAGGAAAGGACTTGGGAATTGGCTCCATAGCCTTCTCAGCACCTCCTCTATACCCTCAGAAAGGTCGGGGTGCTGGCTCTGGGAGGTGGGGGATGTTGTAATGCACTAGTTGCCCTTTTAGACACTGAGGTCCTGAGTCAGGCAATGTGCCAGCATTTTAGAAATATATGGGTCCTGGTAAAGCTTTCCTAGAAACCATGAAAATCATTAATTATCCCTAAACCCACTTGTTATCTACTTCAGGAGGTTAATGGTTAGAAATTACATTTGTTCATTTGAATTCACATACAAAAATAGCTCCTCTTTATCACGCTAGTGAATCTGGCCCTACTCAGGGCCTTAATTACAGTGTGCTGCAGTAAGGCAAAGGGCACTGCTGCTTGGAAGCATAAACCTGATCTGCTGTTATCCCCCAGCTGTTGGCACAGACTATCACATGGGGTAGTGTTTTGTACGTTATTTTGGAGTTTAGAAGGGAATTCTAAGACTGGACATTTCTTACTGCTCTTGGTGATCCTGAGCAGTGCTGAAAAATAGACAAAAATATCTTTCTGTCTCTCACGCACACTCTTTTAGGTTGATCTGTGGGAAAGCTTCCTGAACTCCAGCTAGGTTTGCCGACAGCTCTGATAGAGATTGGTCCCCCCATCTCTTTCCTTCATGTTGTCTCCAGTAGTATCCATTTCCAGTGTGTGCACAGAGAGAATAGCTGCACCCAACAGCTGTCAGCCATGGTGACAATTCAGATGGGGAAAGGGGAAAGGAAGCAAAGAAACAAAGAGCTTTAATCAATAGCAGCAAAACCAAAGTTGTCCTCTAACCCTGAAAGGCATAGAGTACTTTGTGCTATCACCAAGCAGCTAAAATGATTGGCATGGCACTTTGTGCTGCCAAACATCCCGAATGGGATCAAAACATACAAAACAGTTACCACAAAATAATTGGACTTGCCTATCGGTAAAAATGCAAAGATTCCTAAGTAGGCATCAGATTGAGCATCGATAAGCAGAACTCTGGCAGAATGACCTTGCATCCCTTGTGTCGGGTGAGAGTGGTGGATGCTGCAGAACTGATTTGCTAGGACTGGTTCTGGCCAAGTATTCATATTTGCAGGGGACAGTTGTGTACAAATATAGCTTTGTTTGTTTTCCATCACAATTGCACTGAGTGCCGAAGCAGTCCTTCCAGAAGGCTTTGGGTATCTGGTTGTTTCCTGCACTTCAAAAGCTGACTGAGATTTGATGATGACTTGTAGCCCATCAGCTTACCCGAGAATTTCAAGGCAGAATTCTCTGAGCTGGTGTCAGCGCTGCGGTTGAGAGCCTTTCTGCTGATTGGGATCCAGGGAGAGCTCAGCTTGAGAGTGGGAACTGCCAGGATGAATCAGCAGATATCTTCCTGGAAGCAATCGACAGTCTGGGTATCCCAAGTGTTTAGCAGAGGTCCCACCAGGCTATAAAAGTCCGATTTTGAAATGTTTGACTTCTTCTTTCCAGCAAGGAGCTGTACAGTCATTCCCTGACAGCTGTGATATTGTCTCCCACACATATGAAGATCACACAGTGACATTTTTCAGCAACTTTGTTTACTAGATGATATAAATACAAAAATATTTCAAGTCACTTAACATTTTGATGCTTTTCTCTTTGCATTGAACGTTTTAGGCAGAGTAGAAGAAGAGAATGGAAAGGCAGAATATGCCCCATGTGTCTTGGCATGTTGACACTGACCTGCACGTTTTTCATGTCCATTCTCAATTGCTTCATGTACAGGAAGCAACATGGTCTCCTGTATTTCATCTTCATAATTGATGCGTAGCTACAGCAGCAATGTTAAAGCAAAGACCCTTGCATTAGCATGTTTGTTGCCCTTGTTGTGACAATCAGTTTTATGCAGTTAACTCTAGGGGAGAATAAGCGGATTTGATTTTAAGTTCTGTGCAGAGACTTGAAATGTTTTAGCAGTAGAATGACCTCCTAACAGAAATTGCAGCTGACAAGTGCTTTTCTTATTCAATCCCTACTGGCAAAGACAGTTACGAACTATACAAGTTGATATTTTTCTTGTTGCTGACCCCCAGGTAGCTGTTTGCTGAGGATGTCCTTCACCACTATGGTTTTAGAAATAAAGCCTGTTTTCAGTCCTGAGCCCCCTCTCCCAGCCCTTCCTATTTCATGAGCAGTCTGGATGGTGAGACTTGTTATGCCGAAAGAAGGCACTTTGACTTAGACTAAAACACAACAATTACAGAATCGAACCCTCTCTGTATTTGTGTGGAGGAAAGAGCTTAGCAAGTCAGATAGTGTGTGTGGATGAATCAAGAGGGGGCCTGTGCCTTGGGGAAGGGAGCACTGAACCCAGAAAGAAGAGCAGAGTTTGTCTCAGCAGTACCCTCGATCCTGTGCACTGTCAGTGAACAAGAGGTACCAAGAATTCTGAGTAACTTGCAATAGCCTTGGCAGAATCTGTAGTTCTTGTAGCAAGTAATAGAACTCCATAAGCCTTAAGTTTGATTGCACTGGATGGTTGCTCGTATTGAAGTCCCTTAGAAGTGCTACCCAGCAAAGGGAAAAGGAGTCCAAGAGGTCATATCTGTTTAGGAAGTTAAATCCAAGATCCTCAGAGGCAACATGGCTACTGGTTCTAGATCAGGCTCAGCTCAGAGCTAAATCATTCTGTACAAGGTATTTTCCCTCTGAGATGCTGCAGTAGCATCGCATAACTTGAAGAAAACACTAAAAAAGGTAGAAAAAATGTAGTTCAGAAGGTTACTTGCAATGAATTAAGCATTACGTACTTTGCTGAGTGAACCTGAAAAATACCCAAATATTGTAAAATGTTTAATAACTTAACCGGTGACTAGCCAAATGTTAATTTAATTTAATTTAATTTTAAACTGCACTTTTTTGTTTCTTTTTGTTTTGTTTTGTTTGGTGATGGTACTTGTCTCTGGGTTTGTTCTAGCATTGCTTGTCATAGGGCAGAATCTGGTTTACAGCGAAGGTGGCTGTTCCCCCAACTTGGACCAGAGAAGCTGTGCTTCGGTGTTTGGATATATGCAACCATTTGCAAAACTCCTCTAGTTGAAAGGACTTTTTCTCAAAGGCTTGTGTTTATGTCTATAATCTTTGTTTTGCTTTGAAACTGATTGTGCAGGTTGCTTATGGGATTATGCATGTAAATAGCAAAGGAAGGTACTTGATAAAGATTTCTTTGTATCTTGAAAAAAAATTGTCATCTGGGTTTTAGGATAAAAAATGAGAAACTCCTCTTACTTGAAGGGTGGTGGGGTAGTACTGTGAGTAACAGACAGAGGATAGCAAATTGGTGAGCGTATGGGGAAGAAGAGACAAATATAGGTGTTTACACTTGCAGCTTGCTGCACCGAGCCAACATTCAGTCTCTTGACAGCACAGTCACATAACAGTCTCCGGCAGCCAGGTGTCTTAGGCAGTGACTCATATGCTGAATACAGTTTTCTGTTGTTTTCACTGTGGTCCCTTGTTAACCTGCAGATGGCCTATTTTGAAATCTGCCTTCCCCTGCAACTTCCCTGTGGTGAATGTGACTTGTCCGCCTGAATTTAAGACTTTTCCCTTCCTGAGGTGGCTTGGTTACAGATTGATTATAGATTTACCAACAGCAAGCATCAACTACAGCTCCAAATGACAGAGGGCTCCTAACCTGACTTCCCGTGGACATGGCCTTCCTTTGAATCTGTACTGGGATGGTTGCGTGCATTTCGAGCCTCTAAGAGCAGAACATATCAAGCAGGCTGTCAGTGGTGACAGGAGACCGGATTGCAGTAATTCCCTTGTGTTGTCAAATAAACAAAGGGAATCCCTCTGCTCTGAGCTACAATTTCCTTTAATTTAGTCAAAGTAGAATAATTTGTGTTTATTCTTCTTGGCTCTATCTCTAAGAGAATAAACTAGGCAAACTTGGCTTCATTCTTTCACGACACAAAAGACTGGTTATAGGCTGAGGTCAGAAGAAAATTAATTTAGAACATGTGAGGAACTAAGGGGAGGGCCTTGACTCTTTCTTATGTCAAATAGAACTTTTGAATTTCGGAAAACCCTTTGCATTTTTTGTTTTGCCAAGCTCCAACCTTGCAAATCCTTCTCTCAGGAACAGTACGGAAAAATGAGAATTGCCAGGATGGAGAATGCCTCTTTTACTTTTATCTCATGTCTCAAACGGCAGCATCATGGATGCCTCAGCATTTGCAAAAATACTAGGCACATGAGAGATGGTGTGACCTCTGAACAGACCAAACAGCCCAATACTGTCTTGTAATGGAGACCTGAAATTTTAAGCAAAACTTTCTCTCTCCCGAACTCTTTTAATTAGCTGGTAAAACTCTAGGTTTTCTTGCTATGTACATGCAGTGGTAGAGAGGTGGTCATGCTAAGCCATCCTCTCCTTGTTTCCAGTTAAAGAACTTTTTGGATGAAGGCTGACTGTCTTTGTACTGAACATGTACACTGGGAGTGCAGTGAAGAGAAATAGTATCTCTGCTAAAAATGAAGCAACATGATAAATTTCCTTATATTCATGCAAAAATTATTACCTGGGCAAAACTGTTGCTTCTACTGCTAACCCATGTCTGTCAATGAGCCCTATAGCAGGGCTGAATCAGGGAACACATGTGTTTGGAATGGATTGGGGTGGAATAGATTGCTTCTGCCTCCTTTTTACAACAGCTACAGAGTGACTGAATGAAGAGGACACAAGGATAGACTGGGATGCACAACCCACTGCTACACTGGACATCAAACTACCTCTCTATTGCAGAGAGAAGGAAATTAGTGCTGTCTCTGTCTTCCTGTCTTCAAAGTGGAACAAAGGGAAGATATTGTAGTTGGCTCTCCTTTCCCTTAAAAAAAAAAGAAAAGAAAAGAAAAAGACTCAAGGACTTTGTTTAGTTATCTTTAATTAATAGACCTCTGCCCAAGTAATGGGAGGTGTTTGGACCTGGGAATTCCTTATAGTTACTGCCATAACCAAAATAGGGTTCTTTTCAAGGAGCCTTTACTCTTCCAGAATGTATATAGAACTTGCTCTTGGGTATATTCAGATAAATGCTCAGGATGCTTAACTCAGAGATCAAAAAGACAAGAAAGCTGACCTTACAAAGATTATGAGAGAATATGTTAATACTCGGAGAAGTGTGAGATTTCTAGGTGAGAAGATATTCAGCACAGGAACAAACACCTCTGCCTAGGAGCATGCAGACTTTTTTCAAATTGCTAATGTTTTTAATTACAGCTGCTTTGTGCAAATGTGTATAGAGAATGCCCAATTTTTAGATGTTTCCATGATGCTGTGCAAGAGCTATTCTGCATATGAACGTTATGATGCAAAGCATGTTATATTTCACAACTCAGTGTTTTGCTCTGTCTTTAGAAATAAAATCCTGAGAGGCTGGTATTTTTTTGCATGCGTGTGCATTAGGTGGGTTGGTTTGGGACAGGCAATTTGTTTTGTTTATTTTTCAGACTATCCAAAATGGAGAAGTTGTTTGACAAATTAAAATGTTGGAATTCAGCCTCTTGTTTTTGGGGCCTCGTCTCCAGTCCACTCAGGTTGTTGTTGTCCCACTTCAGGCAATCTGGCTTTGGAGAGCACACGTTTTTTCCCAGTAGTACTTTTCTTTACACAGGATGTGTTGTTGGTGCTTGTCTCCTCTATGTGGAGATATCCTTTATAGAAAATTTAATGACAACAAAATGGTAACAACTATTTTAAGTCATATGTCTATAGCATCAGAGAAATAGCGAATACATTTCATAGAGGGACAGTGTGTGGCTAATGGCTGCACAGGAACTAGCCTGGTTCATAAAAGCCGAAGGTTGTGGACTGTATAGTGCAATATTAGGTAGAAGAGGATGCATCCAGCATTTTTCTCACTCTTCCTTGTCCCCATTCTGTAACATACATGGAAGTAAAGCAAAATGATTCTTGAAATATAGCAGTAGTTCTGTATTAGCCATATACAATTGGCTGAAATCAAGGGAAACGTGTAAATGGCCCGTAGGCCCTGGATCTCTCACAACGTGGATCAGAGAAGCAGGCAGTGATTTGAAAGTTCAAGGGAATGCATAAGGTTGAAAACTCCTTGAAGAGGGATGTGAGAGATTTGCCTCTAAAAACACCTGTCTGAAAGACAAAGCTTTTATAAGTTGGGGAACAAACAGTGAATTTTAATTAGGAGAATGATTTTAATAGGCTAAAACCAATCAAAATACCCTTCTGTGTCTTAAAGACAGTGGTACTGGCAACCTCAGCACTGCACAGATTTACACCATGTAAACATTGACAAGTGAACCAAAGAAGAATTAAAATCTTGTTGGAAACTAAGACAAATATAGCCATTGTATATATTTTATGGATTTTTTTTCCCTTCAGAGTTGGCAACTGTTAATGGGAATTAAGAGAGAAGGCAGAACATCCTGTTTTAAATTGAGTAGCATAAGTGAGTAAAAATGATTTACGTAGTTCTCTTACATACTTATGATTGTCCCAGAGCTTTAATGAATGCCTTCCCTTTGCTGATGTCCTCCAAATTTGTCTCACAGAATTGATTTAGCATGGGAACGTGTCTCCACCACAATGCTCCAGAAATTGACATTTTAAAAGTTAAGCCTTCTGTCCTCTTCCTGAATGTTTCTTCTCTCAAAGTACTAGGAAATAAAACAGTCTGCAATAACCCTTACTCACTGTTTGGCTGGGAAGGTGGCTTCAGGGTGGTGGCTTCTGCTATTCGTTGTTCTTTGTAATCCCTGCAAGTGTGCCTGGTGTTTGGTGATACACATGATAGTAAATACTAGTTAAGTGGTGAGCAAAACAGAGGAGCAACAGGTTGTAATAGCATGATGCTAGTAGAAGGAAAGATGTTCTAGTCGAGTGAGGCTCACGTAAAGTGAGTTACTGGGGTAAAATATAACCACCCCTACCTTGCTCGTTCTTTTTTGCCTCTTTCCTCACCTTTGACCTATGACTAACTATGACTACCTTTGACTATATTTGCATTTCTGTAACTACTCTGCCTTGCAAAACATTTTGTGGAGAGAGTTTGCTCCAGCAGTGTGTGCACAATGTCTGTCTTTTAGATTTTTCGTCAGAGGCCACATCTTATGCCATCAGGAACATACTTGCCTGACTTGCTTCTAATTTGAAATTTGATTTCTTCAATGTTAATAAATTTTAAAAAAGCAAAAAAAAAAGCAGTCATGCTGTGACATGTGAAGGGAACAGAAGCTATGGACTGGGGAAAATATCTTCTCACTAGAAAAGATCTTTGAAGGAAGAAAATAGTTTCCCTATGGAAAGATCAAAGCCCAGGAAGTTAATGGATTTTGACAAGGTAAAAAAAACCAAACCAACAAAAACTGGAGAAAATAGCAAGTTCAAACATAAAAGAGGGAAATAGGAAAGACTGGGGGGTTTTTGTTGGAAATAAAGGATAGTTAGATGGCTAGCTAAGTATTTGAGATTATACGTTGTAGCTAAAGGGCTATTAGTGGAAATAGGGATTTTTTTCTCATGCCTGGCACAGCCTCAATTTATGTGGTGTCAAGGTCGCCTTGGAGTTGCAGTCCCGAATTCCTGCCCTAATGCAGTGCTCTGTGCCGGTGACTACAGCCTAATGCATCCTGTAGTGCAACCAGAACCTCTCAGACTGATGCAAGACTGATGTAATTGTAATAACTCTTGAAGTCACTTTAATAGTCTGATTAGGTCCTGCTAGGGTCAAAAATATATGGAGTTCATAAAAGAAAAAAAGGGCAGAAACCTTTCTGGTGAGCTAAGAAATGTTCATGGGTGAAGAACTCCAGGAAAAAATTTTGTTCAGGTTATTGTTAACAAAGATCATGTGTACTGCTGTAGGTATCTATGTGCCTTCTTCATTGCTGCAGTGTTTGATGTCTCACAATCATACTGAAATAGAAACGGAGAACTACAGCTAAGGCACAGAGACAGATCCTCAAAGATCTCGCTCTCAGTGGCATATACATCAGTGGGAATCAGACATTTGAAATGCCTCTCAAGAAGCTGGTGCCAGGTGACTTTGTCCAAGGCTATGCTGGGTTTCTGTGACAGAGCACCTCACTTCTTCCATTTAGTCACTCATCCTTCCTTCAGTCCCATAACAAAGCAGAAGTCCCAGCGGACTTGTGCCAGTGCTTTACATGCACCGTGAGGTTCACCTGCACTAATTACAAAGTAAGTGTTGTAATCTACTGAGAGATACTCAGCCACTCAGGACTATCAGTAGGTGTTGCTATTTGCCCCTCTGGCTTATTTCTCTATACATTTGAGCAGTTGCATCTCCACAAACCTACGGGTTGTTTCCTGGATTGACAGTGATGTCTGCATTGAGTGAGAACCCAACGTTTGTTGCCTGCCCTTCTTAGCAACACCCACTTGCCCTCTGTCTTGGGTCAGTTTCTCATTTGCCTTCCCTCTTGTCTTCCTGTCTACCAAAGTTTATTTTGAAAAAGGCAGCAGAGTTATATAGTGATTGGAGGCAAGAAAAGTTTGCATATGTGGGACACCTCTGTATTGATGATCTGATGGAGAGGTGATCAACACTGCAGTGTATTTACAAGTGCAGTCTCTTGCCTGTGATGGTATTCTATGAGAGAGGCTAGATGGGGCGAGGGAGGGATTAAGGCCCTGGTAAATTCTAGTCTCACAGACCTACCTCCTCCTTCATACTGCCTGTGCTTTGTGTATGTTTGTGCTGTGTGATTTTTTTTTATTTTATTTTTTTTTTTACTTCTAAGAAGTGGTTAAACTTGATGTAGCAACCGTGTTCCTTCCTGCTCATAGGCAACTTCAAATTAAATATATATTTAACTGAATTAAAAATAAAATTGCAAGCCTTTCTTTTTGTGAGAGCTTCACTCTAAACTAGAAATTCTTTTTCCTTGTTTTACAGCAGCTGCAAGAGCAGTAGTCTCTCTTGTCTGTCTCCATGACAAGAAAGAATTACGTAAAGGAGTAGATTCCAGTTGGTGCATAGTCCAGAAGGAGTAGAGCAAAATGAATACAAAATTCAGCTATTATAGTAAAACACTTCTATCATCTATTCTTTTAAGGTTTTGTTTAGTTTGGTGTAGTATAGACCAGAGAAACAAAAAGTGATGGGAACTAGATGCAGCAAGACGGGGCTGGATAGAACAAATGGTTTTGATTAGAAATGTTATTACTGTGCCCATCTAGCAATGAGAAGATAAAAGACCTTGACCTGAATATTTGATATTCAGAATTCTTGATAATAGGATGCCAACAAAATTTAGAAGCAGTAATTGAAGGACAGCTGCTATTAGGTGACTTCTGTCAAGACCTGTTACAGTATTGAGGCCTTTGCCATCTCTGGGTATGAGGCCCATGCTTTTCTGTGTCGTGAGAAAATTGTGCACTTTATGTTATGTCCAGCACCACGGTTGTATCTTTTGCTTTTGGTATCTAAAATAGATATTTGGAGTTGTGGCACTTAACCAAACTCTGCAGCAATTGCTGCTTACCAGTTATATTCTGGGCCTATACAGATGTGTGCATATAAGAGCTAGTAGCCTGATACCTCATAATTAGCAAATTCCTTAACTCTTTCAAAAGCAATACACCAGGATGTTTAACAAAGACACTTTTTTTTTTTTTTAACCACCCATCTTAGTTCAGCAGCCAAGTTTAGATACTGATCCTGAAAACTTCAGATTTCAACCTTTATTTTATCATATTCCACTTCTACAAAGTGGTTATCACAGTGGTGGCCTTTTGGCACAGGCTCTTCCTGCCAGGCTCAGATCAACTGACCTGCTCTATGAAGTAAAAGGGAGTGCTACTCCCAAAGACCACTCATGGGTACAAAAGTGCAGTGTCTCCTTCTCTTCCATCTCTTTCTGTTTCCCAAAGCTATATATGGCTTTTCTTTTGTATATCACCAATTTTACCACCAATCATTTCCATTTCAGTGCTGATGTATGGAAGATGATACTGGCAACACACGCAATTAGCCATATTAATTTCTTCTCTTTTAATAGCTTGGAAGAAAACATATGGAATCAGTGAGCAACAAAACCTCAGTTTTCATTAGAAAAAGGAAATAGAGAATGATTCATTCTAAAACCATACGCTCTAAAGGAGGAAGATTTGAATTACTAACAACATATCTAAACATGATGGGTGCTGACACCTTCATCTCTTGTATTTTTACTGCCATGGATTTTCTTCACATGCAGTGAGAGAATTTACACTACAGGAAGTGTTAATGGTTTCACGCTTCCTACCCATTTTTAGCTGCCTAATTTATGGAAAGCCATTACTAGGTGAGTCACAGCTTTCACAGGATTAGTGTGGCTGAGATAGAGCTTTGAGTGTTCCTTTGATTTCCATATTTGCTTGAAAGGAACAACAGACCCACATTAAAACTGTTAGTGTTTGGTATTACAGTAGAGTTCAGAGTCTCTGCTCTACTTGATCATGTACAAATATTGTAAGAGATGCTCCCTGTTCCTATAAGCTAACAACTTAAACAAACAAGAAAGAGACTTATCTGCATGATAGATGCTGTGAGTCAGGGTGTCTCATTGTTCAGAATTTGTGCTTAATTGGATGGGAGTTAAATATTTGCAAAGATTACCAACAGAAGTAATACTAGGAATATCACTATAAAGAACTGTTCATCCCGCAATAGCTACTGCAGAAGCACATTTACTCTCTTGTTGATCTTAAAGGGTTTTGGTTAGACATTCACAAGTTACAAAAAATAACAAGCAAACCCTAAGGCCTGGGGTTTGTCCCTAATAGTAAATGAACCATGGGTTGAAATAAATACATTTGGTCTGTCTGTATCATGAATGTCTATATCATGAATGTAACAGGAGAAATGCAGTGTGTAAAATACTCAAGCACTGAATAAGGTGTAGATTTCATAGCCAATACACTTTGTAATAAATAATTCAGACAGATTTTTTCAGTTTAGAGAACAGTCTCCAGCAGGCAGTAACAGATAAAATTTAAAGGAAATCTTGCATTTCTTTTTTTTAACTAACTTACTCTTCTATAAATCTCTTAACTTGTTGCAAAAGGTGTGTAACCTATTACGAGACTTTCATCCAATTAGAAGCTCTTAAACATCTGCATAGGTTTTTTCTGCTACAGATTTTCTGTACAAGTCTACCTACCTCCAGAGGCTGTTTGTTTCAGTTATGTGTAAGTTTCTTAATTAAGGAGCCCATATCTCACTGCACAGCACATACCAGGTAGTACAACTATCCATCTGTAGCTTCTGCATTTGCCTTGCTGGCACGTCTGTTGCGTGATTGAGTCAGTGTGGACCTGCAGCTGGGTTAACTTTGAACTACTGTTGTAAAGAAATGATAATTTTTGGGTGCTATCTGTAGATAATAACGAAATGAAGCATCACTAGTTCTCCTTCTTTGTTTTCCACTGGAGAGTTTGTGGGGGATGAAACTGGAGAAAGGATGTTACAAGCAATTTATTGCTCAGGGTTCTTTTTTTCTCCCCAATTTCTTTCTGTTCTGTCAGCTTCTTTTTTCTCACGCCAATTACTCTGCCTTAAGAAATTACACAGCTTCTCATAATAGTGCTTGAAGATTGGTATGTTTGCTGTATAAATTCTGAGGCAGATCTTCAGCTGCTACAAAGTGAAGTAACTCTGAAGCCACAACCTTTTATTCCAGATAAAGGTCTTTTGTGTTTGATCTATCCCTTTTTTTACTAGGGTTTTTAAAATTCTTGAAAGATTTTAAGAACAAAAGGAAAAAAGTAGACTAGTGAATGATATGAATAAGGTTGGGAGACCTTATGCATATCATTCACTAGTCTACTAGACCACCAAATTACCAGTGGCTTGTTAAATGCTAAGTTACAGAAACTAAATATAGATCGCATTAATCAATTGGTGTATGTACATGTCTTTATGTGTACCCCCATGTGTACACTTTTGAAAGGGGTGTTAGAAAATAAATCCCAAATGACCCTTAAAATCTGTCATCAAACTGATCACACAAGAATAGTTTAATGTAGGCAAGTACAATAAAACATCCTTCAACTACTGTTTTGCAATATGAGTTTGTGGTGGGGACAGAAGCTCATTGGAATTGACTTCTATAAAAAGATTCAAAGTACTTGGAGTATTTAGAATTGAACTGTTCCATCACACCCATTCAGTAGGATTTTTCTTAATGTGAATATGTTTGGACTACATATTATTCACTGGCCGTATATGTGGATTTTCAGGCAAAAAATATTTTAAATTTTATTCTGAAGTTAAATCAATACAAAGATTTGTGGTGGATGCTTTTATTTGTACTTTCAAAACACTCCACATTTTTTCATGTTCTTATTTTGTTCAGGGCAGTTGAGTGACTGAATGCAGAATTGCAGTGTCTTTCTCTACTGAAGAGCCACTGACATGACTGAGGCATAACACACGTTTGAATAACAGTAGCAAAAGCAGAGGCTAAAAAGAGGTGTCCGCATGCAAGGTTTTTAAATAGTTCTGGCTTTGGCCTGCCTTTCCAAGGAAATGCAGCTTGTGTGATTGCCTCTTTAATATTCCACCAAACTTGATAGAGTGGTAAAGCCCTCATAGATACAATTTCCTAAAAGCTGTTGGGAAATCAGCGGCTAGGTAAAGATGAGGCCCAAATTATTGTTGCCAGCTGAGGAAAAGTCAGTAAGAGAAGCTCAGGAGCTATTGGTTACTGTGGCTGGCTGTATGCCGGGATGGTCCAGACCTCATCACACCAGCAAATGTTCTGACGCTCTCTAGAAGGGGAAGGGGTGGAGAAGAGCTAGTGGATGTGGCAGGAACTGGAAGTATTACAAGTTAGCAAGTCTTGCAGGATGGTAAGGGAGGTAAGCTGGAGATGTTTTGGTGACTGGGGAATTATGTAGCAATTATGGATATGAAGCCAGGCTTTCTTGGTTTGATTCCTCATGGAACAGTTCATAATGTAGCCTGCAAAGGTTGCTTTTTAATGAATGATATCATAAACCAGGGAATAAATGGAGTAATTCCGAATATTGCTGACGTTTTAGACCACTAGAAGGGATAAGGTTCAGCCTTGGTATCAGTAAAAACTCATTGTGGACCCTAACCACAGAAAAGGCAGAAACTGTATACAAAGTGAAGAAGTACAATAATACACCGTGGCTGCTTGTTCTGTAGATAAATAAGCCAGTGGACTGAGTATTTGTCCTGCTTTGATGCATTTCGTTTCCAAGCAAACTAACATACAAATGATAAAAATAAAGCAAGCCATTACTAATACACTTCTTTTGGCACCTTTACTGAAATCTGTGTTTTCATTCTGTGATGTGTATCACAGAGAAATTGTAAGTGAGTCCAATACATATCTTCAAAGTAATAACTGGCAAGTCAATAAAAGCAAGAATTTGCAGACTCAGACCTGCCTCTTCTTTCGTTTGACTCAATACATTCATACAAGGTTAGACATTCTGGAAAGTGTCCGTGTTTAATGGATACAGTCAGAGTAGTTTAACGCCTACTTTACTTGCTGCTTCTTATAACTAGATCAAGCAAAAATTCTTTCCTTTTGGACATTGACAATTGTTTCCAACTGCACCACAACACATCTAAAATGGTAATATGGAGCTATACACTACTACTTAAAGCCCCTTGGACATCGCCTGATACATTGTGAAGTTGTGACAGTAATATTTTACTGTAATTGCTTTCTTAAGAGGATGACAGAGCACTGCAATTGCTGTCATTTTTTCAGTATGAGTTAAACCAAATATGTGTGATTCAGGCATATTTGCTTGACAG
The DNA here is from genome assembly GCA_013396915.1 of Stercorarius parasiticus. NCBI lineage: Eukaryota > Metazoa > Chordata > Aves > Charadriiformes > Stercorariidae > Stercorarius > Stercorarius parasiticus. Next base: position 1,446,240 of record VWZL01002638.1, on the reverse strand, counting down.
AATGCTCTGAATTTACATGATTAGAAAGCTCTTCATATTAAATGCAATTCATCAAGGCATTTTTCACAAGTAAAATACCTGTGTCAGATTGGCCACCTTTTTCTTTTTGATGGTAGGAGAGTAATCTTACTGAATTCAAGAAAAAAAATCTCAGAATTAACCTGCACATGCCATCAGGTTGGTAGGTAAATAATGTCTAATTAGTTCCAGATGTAAAACTGCATGTGCAAGATTGAAGGCTGAGTTGTTCTTTCAAAAAAAAAAAAAAAAAAGTACAAAGTGGTACTGAAAACAAGGCTTTTTTAGAAAACCAGGCCCTTCAAATCTATTGAATCTCATGAAATGTTAGTCAAAATCATAATAGGAAAAAACGCTTAGCGAAGAGTGTTAGAAGGTTCTTTATAATTGCAGTATTGTTCAGGAAGATTGTATACACAAGTATGCAAAAGCTTGTCTGGAATGTTGCCATAAAACATAGTGATGTGGTCTCAAGATATCAATAACTACTTACGAACTGTTCTCTTATGCTAGTTTCAAGCTCTTTGCAGAAGTATTGGTATTAGCTCACATATGCACAGACGGTGCATTACATATGATGGCTGCTGGGAATCATGTGAATGCAAGACAATTGTTGCAACTAGTAAGAACTTGCATTTATTTTTAAAAAGCTGTGGTACTATGTAGTGACTCAGATGTTTTGATATTTTTGGAGTCCTGTTTCTCTTCAGTAAGTTTCTTGCAGAATCTATGAATTTGATACAGCTTTATCCAGAGAAGATTATAGCAGAATGCGAGAGTGGAGTCAAAAACCAGACAGACACTCCCTCGATAAAAGGAGTTGGATCATCTTTTTTCATTGTGTTTACTTCCCTACGTGAGCACAAAGTGAAAAATAAACCTGCTTTAACTATGCTTGGGGGGATGAATGTTGGTGAGATTGTGACAATTACAGGTTCATTATTGGAAACTATATGCTGTTCTTTTGATTTACGAAAGACTTAAGAATCTCTGTGTTTAATGCCTTTATATAAAGAGTACATGAGCAAAATAATTAGAAAGAACACCTTTAAAACTAGCAACATCCCAGAAGATGAGATTGTTAACAAAATTGTTTTCTTTCTGCAAGTTACAGATTACCTTTCATTTACTGGGATAACTGGTATGTAGCAGTGTGGTGAAGATTAGCATAATCACCAAACATACACTTTATCCTAAATTTGATTTATCAGTTATTGATAAAAACCAAATTAATTCAAATAGAGGTTGTTGGGTTTTTTCCAAATGAACTGCAGTTTGAATCACAGAATGAAGCCAAAATGCCATTAAAGTCTGACTTCTTGTGTCGTGTAGCTATATTATTTCACAATTTACTTTTTTAAGTCATTACAAGCTAGTTTGAATTACAGCAAGGATTGTTTTGTTGATGTTCACATTTCTTTATTTGGAATCTAGCTAGCCTTCATTTAAGCATTTGAATTGATAACCAACTAATCTTAGACCATTATGGTTTTGTTTGCTAGATTGGAGAATAATGTAATGTCTAGCATCTCCCTGAGCTCACTCACACACCCACACCCTTTCACGCATACATATACGTGGAAGTACTTCATCCCTTTTAAATAGCCTGCATAACAAAGTCCTGCACTAGTATCTTTTACGATTTGGAAGTGAATAAATACTTCAAAGTTTGTTATTTCTTTGACTTTTCAATCTGGAATTGCCTATGAGGAGTCAGCACGTCTAACAATTTTTTTGAAAAATCATTTGTAAGTAATATCTCAGAATTGTTATTCAGTGGATTACTCACAAGCTGTTAGTTGTTTTTAGTTGAAATCTGATGGAAAAAACTGAAATGTGGTCTGTTCATTTAGGCTGGATTAATTCTGTAATTTTCTCCTCAATTTGAACGCTGGAATCAGGCTTCAAAATCTGTTTTCCCAATAACTTTGTAGTTTATCTTTCTGATAATATTTGTCTCAGTTAACTCACACATTTGAATATTCACAGACAGCAGGTACTGCAAATGTTAATGTTTTTATGAATATATTATTAATTTTTTTAGGAAGTTAGCCAATTCTAATTAACACAATGAAACTGAATCAACACAGTTTTAAAGAAAACAAGCAATGAGAGAACTCTCCTTTGATTTGAACAGGACCCTTCGCAGGTTAACATGTGTTTTGCAAAAGATCTCTTGGACACTTCCGCCAGAGTCAGTGTGATTTCTACCAAACTTAGCAAGGAAAATTACTTCTGTTCATTTCCTGTAGTAAATTGCTCTATAGACGTTCAGCCACTCTAGGACTTAATGGATAAAATAAAGAGCTTGCTGTTAATGTTTTCATACAGGCACAAAGATTCTTCATATTCACAACTAACAACTCTTTCTTTTCTAGATATTCTAGTCCCTCAGCGGATTCATGATTGAGGGACCTATCCTACAGATATGCTTTGCCCAGTCCTCACGGGGCCTAAGACTAAATATTGCAAAGCATACTTGCAAGGATTAATGGCTATATCTGGTGCCCAAGGAGCTTTTCTTGAGTTAAAAGTGCTAAATGAACCATCAAAATGTCTGATACAAGTATCATTGGGAGAAAAACAGACAAGGCTGAGGCAGACAAACCTGGTTCAGATCCGAAGTAGGAGTCGGTCCTGCCTGGAGATAAGGCGATGGTCAAGATGAACTCCCAAGGCCTTTTCCAGATAAACTTTCTGGTTTTCATTATTCTGTTAGGGGGGTGAAAAAAAAAAAGTAAAACCTCAGTTAAAAGGATGTCTCCTGCCGGAAACACTCCTAGTTATGGCAAAATCTGTTGCTTACATTGGGAACTGACTGACCTTGCGTGGTTATGCTCCACTTCCCTTTTCCTTAGTTCCCAAAATTTTTACTATCATTCCAAAGCCTAAAGAGTTCATATTGCCATCAAAATAGAATCTCATTTAATTATTGGCTAGTTAAATTTAAGGAAATACCTTATAGGTATGGAATACTTAATGCCATGTGTCAACTGTGCATCTAACATATAGCAGTCTTCTTTCTAGGCTAACACATTTATTGGTGAGAATTACAAGGCATGACTTATAATTGTAACCTTTTAAAGCACATATTTATTACATTTTGCTGCATTCAGTGACCATTTTGGTTATCAGGAAGCACAATGATTCTGGGGCTGTGCATTGTCAGGTCACTAATCTCCATCCTGCACTCAGCCTATCAGCCACATGAGAATGACTCATTCTCTGCAAACCTCCTGTTGCTTAGTAGCTGTTTGTAATGTGAAAGAGAGTTGGGAAAGTAGTGGTGAGGTAAGAGGAAAAGGGCTGGGAGGAAGTGTTCCTGGCTGCCTAAAAGGAACTTGTGAATGAGGGTATTATTTGACCTTCTAATTGATGGCGAATTTTTCTGTTTCCTCACAGATACAAGGTGCATGAATTTACATGCTCTTCCCCTCTCTATTCTCTGCAGTATCCAGGAAAGTCATACTTGTGGGCCTTTATTGTATGCTTTTATTTATTTACCACCATGGTACCACTTTCTCTTTTAATAGTATCTCTTTGTTACCTAGGGAACTGGTTACAGCCCTGCACGTTTCTTCCTCTGTTTGGTGCGTCATGATGCTCCTGTATGCCATATACAAGGTTCTCAATAGTGTTTGAAGAACTGTAAGTCTGAAACCTGTTGTGCCAGGCCTGCATCACAGTGCTGGCACCAGCATGATGACTCAAATCAGAAAGGATAAAGGAGCCAAAGAGGAATAATAACAAAAAAGTAATAGCTCTATCAATGCATTGAATCTTGCTGTAGGTAGGCTGAATTTGTTGTGAACAGGTGACTTTAATTCCCAATATTTAGTTGGGATAGCAGTAGAAAGTTATTTAGCTTTTTTATGCAAACAAGCTGCATGAATAACATTTGCTTCTAAACTAAAGCATGTATCTGTATCCCAGTCATAATTGCAGGAGGTAATATTTTGCCCTTCAAGGGTTGTGACACAGCTGGAAAGACAGAGAGCTTGGAGAGTAGCTTTGAGGGCAGGAAATGTTAGCTATGGGAATGCTTTCAGTGATCTGACTTTTTCTTTGTTAATATGAACAGGACTTTGTGGTTGATTGTAAATGGCTTGCTTTGTCCCAAATATGATTCTCACCAATTTCTTCTTCTCACCTGTATGGACAGTTCAAATTTTGATTAAGTCTTTGACTTTTAAAGCATACCAGGTTTAAACCTCAAACATTTCTCCTCAATCATAATGACGTTTTTTTTTCAAAAAAGGAGATGAGGAACAAGTGGTTACTTTTGACGTGTTGTAAAAATAATTAACTTCCACGTTTCAGGTGAATGCTAAGCAGAATAGCAATACTCACGCAGCAGACATGGAGGAGACTGTTTCCATTTATCTAGAGAACCCCAAGGGCTGCTTATAATGATGCAACTCACAATAGATTTTCAGCGAAGTGTCTAAGCATTTTAACAAATAGCAAAAGGCAGTCTCCTGAGTTTAACAAGACTAAAAGATAGAACAAAGATAAACTGGTCTTTCTTGAATTAATAAGTTTATGGATTCATTTGGGGGGAAAAAAGCAAAATTGGAGTTCAGTTTCTGGACTGTAGCAGTTTGCGAATATACAGGTGTGTACAAGGTTGATTTAAATATCTCAACTAAATTAGAAAAACAGATGCCATATCTCAGCCTCAGTATTGATCCACAGAGTATGTCTATAAGCTTCTGAAATCACACTAGGAGCTCTGGAAATGTGATTTAAATACAGGTCTCCTTGTAAAGCAAAGATGTTAATTAAAAAAATATCAGAGTTTTGAGAGAAAGACAGATGGTAAGATAAAGATGGGAGCATAGTCTAAGGGGAAAGTACAAGGCTTTCAGTGATCCCATGAGGACAGGAGTCTGAAGAATTTAGGAGAGATGGCTGTGATGATATAGACAAATCTTTACACATTTAAAGTGCTCAAAACATGTTTCAATATGGATTGTATAATTTTCTATTAGGCAGTATTTAATGAATTCACATTAGTTTGCCAAATGATTTATTTGGCAAAGTAGTCTTAAAGATCTTCTTTAAAAGGTCTTTAAAACTCTGGTTTTGTTGTATTCAAAATGTTCTGGGGTTTTGGTTGCTTGGTTTCTTTTCCATTCAATGAGATTTTGAAATGAGAAGTTTCCCTTTATTGCTTTAATGTATTCGATTGGTTAAAATTCACTAATTGATGGATGCTGAAACTGGGGAGAAGAAACATTGCACATGAATCATAACACTGTGGGAAGGTGGAGCACCTGTGATAAGGACACTATCACTTGCAAATGATAGCTATGTTTCAGGACAGTTCTTCAAGAAGTAAACGTAACATTTTGTGAGAAATAAGGATGAAAGTTTGGCTTTGCATACAGATACTTTTGCCATTCTCTCTTAACACTTGTACGTACTGTGTGACTGCTGTTTAAGTAATGAATAGGTTCACTGTAGTTCTCGTGGCCAAGTAGCTAGAGAAGTGTTAACCTTAGTAATCCTCCTGATAATTAAGCTTTAATATAAGTAAGGATGGTAATTACTCTATAAAGTTCAGTTGTGATGAAACTGCCACTGAGTAGATATATATAGCAAGGCTACAAAAACATTTCACTGCTGATGGAAATGTGACTTCCTTTCAGCTGTTTTGTTGATGCTGGGGCTTTTTTAATTAAAAACCAAACCAAACCAAACCAAACCATGTTAATAGTCGATTTCCTTCTAAAGTGCAACAAGAATGCTGCGAGTAATTTACAGGCAAATGGAAGGTCTCCTAGGTTTTAATTTGGGTCTCCCAAAAGACAGGCACAGAAAACATCCTTGATCCAAAAAATATTACTTAAAAGTAGTGAAAGCATATCAATCTTAACATTCCTTTGAGAGTCTTTCTTGCTCCTCTGTATCAGAGTTAACTTTTAACTGACTGCAACCAGCAACAAATTACAGCAGTTTCTTCTGCACCAGTACATGAGTCAGCGAGTAGGGGATGGCTGAGTCAAACTCTACCCTGATCTTTCCCTCCCACTCCTTGCCCAGCTGCTGCCTGTTTACTCCTTTGGGTATAGCCCATGATCGTGGAAGCCTACACAGAAAGTTAGAAATAATGGATGCTCTTCCTCCTCTGCATGAGAACATAGGTGAAGTCTAACCATAAGGTGCCACGTCAGCATGAACTTAAAGTACATCAGCTCCTGTTCAGAAACAGGACTTGGGACTTTGCTTAAAGCTGACTATTTCCACTGAACTGTGTCCTTAGTGATTGCTCTAGAGGTTGAAAATAGAGGTTTGTGAATCTGAAATATCTGGCAGAGCAGGATGTTTAACATCAGCAGCTTGTTCAAATGTACTCTGGCTTTAGAGTCCTGAATTTTTGAAACATTTCTCTAGCAACATATTTGGTGTTTATGTATTTCCCCTGTAGTCCCCAAGACAGATTGTGTTTCTTCTTTTTATTCCGATATGGAGAAGAAAATGACAGCAATGATACTGACTGCATTTTCAGTCTATTTATTGCTTTATTCTTGATTTTTTTTTCAGACATATCTCACTAAGGCAAGGAGTGAAGCTTTGTTCTGTTAGGCTTCCTCTCTCGCACAGCCTGGTATGCTTTGGTGATTTTCTGCTTTTATCCAGTGTTGTTTCAGTTTGCTATCAGTTTTCTCTTTCCTTAATTTCAGATCAGTAACTTAGCACAAGAAAAATAAAGGCTTTGTGTCACCCAGCATTTGATTTCTCTGTTGAATCTCTTCTTTGGTTTTGTGTTTGGTTGTGATGGGATTATTTTTGTGGCTTGTTTTTTTTGTTGGTTTTTTTTTGTTTGTTTGTTTTTTAATGCCCAATAAAAGAACTCTCCTGTTTATAAACTAAAATTCCTTTAATAAAGTTTTCTAGGAAGAAAAAAGCAACTCTTCCTGTGATGGTCAGTCTTTGTGTTATTTTTCCAGGTATGTAAGGTAACCTCAGTGTTCAAGAGAGAGCTGTAGTAACTGGAGAAAGGCTGCTACCAATGCACCTTGCAAAGTCAAGAGCTCTCAGGGATGGAGCTGAAGACTACATCAGGTCAAATGGGCTAGATTAAAATAAAAACATATGGGGCTGATGGAGCATAAGGAACTTCTTTTAAACTAAATTCTGGTATTTTTTTGTAACTGTATGTTCATTTACCTGTACCTTTGAATCTATTTGAAACTGGCAATCCATGCTGAGCCCTAGATTTAATCTATATTCAACTAACTTGAAGTAGTAACCATTTTGTGACAAAAACAGATCACAGAACTGATCTTTGTGCCAGTTTTATTGCCCTTCGTGCACATCATAACCCAAACGCTCAAGGTTAACATAAACTTCAAAAAAGTTAAAAATAAATAAAAAATAAAAAAAAATTAAGCTTGTATTCTTTCAGCTAATGAAGAGAAATTACTAGAAGAGCCTGAAACCTGCTAATTCTGAAATCTTGTAAGAAGCAGTAGAAGGTATAATCAGCCCTACCTAGGAACTAAAGATAATACTTCCTTTTAAAAATTGTCTTTTAGTGCAATATAGTGTTTTTGTATTTTTCTGTGTAGACATTGCACTGAAGATAGTTTTCGGGTATTAACTATCATGAATATTTCACATGATGGTTTTTCCACATAGTTTTACTAAACTGTAATTTCTATCCAAAAGCAGCCTGCTGCAAATTAAGAATTTAAACAAACAAAATTTAGGAAATAAATCAATTTCTCTTTTCTCACAATATAATGTTAATGTCAATATAAATATTAAGAGAAAGTTTTTTATAATTACTTAAATATGTATTTGCTTTCATTCTCTAATTAAAATAAACCTCATTTAGTATAAAGATTACAGTTAGTTTCAAATGAGCAAATAAGAGAATCAGCGCTTTTCTAAGAAAAAAAAAGGGACTAAAATTGACTAAAGTCAGTGGTCAGTCTGCGGAAATTATCTCAAAAGGAGATTATTTACTTTAGAGTTGTTTATTTATTTCAGTTCTCTGTATTACCTATATAGATTTGCAGTCCTTGTAGCTGTGAAAAAATATATGTAATTTGATCCAAGATTACCTGGATCTGTAGCTAGTTTAATGCAGAGGTTTGTTAGGGGCAAAGTCCCCTGCTGATCTGAGCAGGGCAGGGGACACTCCGTGCTCCAGCGTGCCTTGCTGGCAGTAGGTGAGCAGAGGTCCCACATGCAGCAAGGTGCAGTGGGGCTGCCCCACAAGCTAACCAGCTCCATTGGGTGCTTAGGGGTCTCTTCCTTCCCTCTTGCAGTTACTCCCAGAGGGATCTAATTTGCTGCTTTACTCCTCTGGGAAGATGGGAGACGGGGAACCCTCATTTACTGCCACTGCAGAGGCAAGTGCTATGGTATAAAAGTTAAACCCTGTTATCACAGTGTGTTAGAGCCTGTATTTGGTTAGTCTAGTCTGGGTCAACACAATTCCTATATGAGGTTTAAATAGCAGACTGATCTCTTGAAAGAGGATCAGGTAGGTTACAGGTTGTAATGGTGACTGTCTACTTGGTTGTCTGCTTCAATAGTTCCCTACATTTTTGTTAAACCTTTCTTTTATCCAATTAAATGGAAGATGAGACTGGTCAGCTGGGATCTACAGACATTGAAGAATTAGTTTGTATGTGCAGGTACGTTTTTTGCATACGTGATCACTTACCTCTAGCATATGGTAGACGGTTGGCTTCTATAGTTTAGTTCTGAGTTTTTAATTTGTGAACATAAAATGTGTACACTAACACCCTGAGTCATCTAACCCTTAATCATCCTTCAAGCAAATCCATAGACTACTCTGCAAAGCGTGATCAGTGGTTAACACATGAATCAATATCCCTGAATAGTGTTGACTTTATCTTAAGCCTCAGCCTTTGCAAAAGATGACAGCAAGGAGAAAGAAAGATCTAAAAAAATCTGTAGTGTTGATATTTCAGAAAAGGAATCCTGCCTTGTGTTACTTTTCTGACTAACAGAAACCCCGCCTGAGTCACTGCAACTGGTTGTTGTGAAGACTACAATTTAGATAAATTATGGAAATAATGCAACTCTTTCTGGCAAATTCTTATGTTTGTCACAAAAATCATTTGGCTGAACTAATTGGCTTGATTTAGAATTCAGGTGCTTTGCGCCTTGTAAGTAATACTCATTTGGCTTGAATAGAAGGTACTGGAGAAGATAAATCAGTCAATCATTACTGGCACAACAAGTGATGATCAAATTAAAGATGATGTCTTAAGGTTCCTCTATTTTTCCTCTGTGCGCATATTTAGCACACCAGATGGTCAATGCAGTCATAATAAACTTGCGGGAATATTTAATTAAATGTGTTCCCAGGACATTAAATGTAGGGTATTGTTCTTTGGCTGATGATCAGAGTAAATATTTTGTAATAAGGGAGAGTCCTTGTAGAATATCGCTGGTAGTACATGAAAATCACATTTGGGAACAGGAGTGTGTTCAAAGCAGACCTTTCTTCACAAAATTAAGACATCTCAAATGCTTATTCCTTGTATACGTAGGGGTTTTTTTCCTACTACCAATTCACTATTACTCATTACTACCCAATTATTACGAATAGCATGAGAAATTGTTTTAAAATCGATAGTCATAGAATGGAATGAGTCTAAGTTAAAGTCCGTAGCCGTCTAATTGTCAATAGTCACATTTTTGCTGAACACTGAAAGGCTGAGATGGAACGCTGAGAAGCACAGTTAAGAACAACATCTCTGTAAAAGCAGTGATGGTTCCCTGGTAGTGAAGGAAGCCTGTTTGCTCTCATTGGGAGTTAATTCTGCTCCCTCTGTGAAATCTGAGGACTGAAAACATCTTTCCGTAGTCTGAAAATCCCTCCACCGCCAAGTATGCAAATGTCCACTAGCCCAGCAGTGATACTGCTCTGTCAGTAATGTAATTACCTTTTCACCCTAACCAGTTTTATGGTTAATATCATGACTTTCTTTACTCCCATAAGAGCAGCTTTTTTTTTTTCCCCCCTGTGAAAGTGAGATTAGTAGAATGAAAAGAAGGATAAACTTAGTCTATTAAAATAGGCTAGTTAATACCTGGAGGGGGGAAGATCAGCTAGAAATCTGAAATACATATAATTAGTGGGCAACTGAACTGATAAGCAAATGAACTTACTGAGTGCACCTATGTTAGAACTGGGTAGGTCATGCTCTCTAGCCAGGATTTTCTTTTGAAGAGTCCTCTCACCTTAAAGGCAGAGAACATCATTATCTGCTTGTAAGAAGGCTGAGAACCTAATTCTGAAGGACACTTAGTTTTATGGGGGCATTAGAAATAAGTCGTCTTTTCTCTGAATGACTCCTGACAGAATTAGTGTGTGGTTTTGAAAGAGTAACAGGACCTGCCATTTGACACTATACCATTTCACTGTGGGAAAAGCAAAAATTTGTGTAGGAAGCGTTGGGATGGATAGCTAATGTCTCTTGATTTCTACACACACACATATATATATTCCCAAACAGAAACATTACTGTTTCTATGTTAGGCCTGTACAACTGTCAAGTTTGTACGGTTAAGCACACCAGTCTGCAAGGCCCAGAACTTTAGGAGTTTAAATATCAAAGGCCCAAATTTCTTTGAGAGATGGCATGTATATAGGCCAGCACAGAATTTATTCTGCCCTGTTTGGTTAGACTGTATTTTGTTAGGACTGTGTCAAACTGCATATAACCAAACTGATTGTTAAGAAAGCTTTTGTGCTAGTTTTGGCTACACTGACCTACTGCAGAAATAAAATCCTATGTGGTAGAATCCGATTAACAGAAAACTGGGAACTAGCAAATCCCTCCAGAACGCAGAAGACTCTTAAGTATTATCAGTAACAGTCCCCCTTTGCAAATTAGCAGTGGAAAAACTGTTTTAGCTTTTACTGCATAGGAATAAACAAAGCAAGTTCAAAACTAACAGCAAACCCCCAGTGCTATAGAGCTTCTTTATTTCCTTAGAGATCCTCCCTGCCTCAAAGCTTTCAGATGCATCTAAATTCGCAGATGAACACTCTCAGGACCAGGGACAATGTGAGAGTCATTTGTTTCTACAGTTACTGTTAGGTCCAGGGTCCTCACTGACATCCATAGTCACTAAAGTAGTGTATGAATTTGCATTTGTAGCTAATTTTAATAATTGTTTTAGAGTTAAATCTCAAGAGTGCAAAGCTATGGGAGTGCTCTGATTTATTTTACAATTAAATAAAGGGGGCTTTTGTGGTCGTGGTTGTTTTTTTTTTTAATGCTGTTGGAACCACAGACTGTCAAACCCTACTTCAGCAGTCAAGCCCAAATGGGCAGATGCCTTCTGAAGGAGTACAAATGGAAGAATAGTGTCTTAAATATACATAAGTTTGGTTACAACAGTAAATATTTACTATAGAAATATGGTAGCTGGACAGTAAAAAATAAAGAGGAAGAGAGGCAGTGCAATTTTACATTTTATTTGAACACCAGGGAAAGGATTTGAGGAAAGAGGAATCAAACTGGGATTCATAGAAAATTGCCTCCTTCATTTCACTTTTTATAGGGATCATTAGTCAAATCTGCTGCTGCATTGGTGCACTTTCAGTGCCCCCTCCCCTGAGCTTTGCCAGCTGATACCAGCTAAAGCTGTCTATGTAGTTCTCACTTTCCTCATGCTGTAACCTTTAACTGTGTGTTTCTCACTGTTTAAGTCTGAGGGGTAGAAGATAATTCCTGCTGTTAGAAATAGGTTGTGAGCTTTGATTTGGAGTCAATAGCTGAAGAAGAGGGGAGCAGAAGGATGGCAATGAAGGGGCTTGGGCTGCTTTGCCACAGGCTTCCTGTGCCACTGAGCAAGTCACTTAATCTCCCTGTACCTGTTTCCCAGCCATATGCAGCGATAATAGCTTTTCCTTAGCTTATTGCAGTGTTGTTAGGATAAAGACTTTGAAGGGATTAGGTCCCATAGCTGGAGGCTTTAAAAGCACTTTGGATGGATAGAACAAGTTGCTGAAAGCAGCTATTGAGGTTCTAATGTAAACTGCACCAAAGTCACAGTGGTGGCCTGGCATCCTCCCGGTATTTGCATTGTGCATCTCCTTCCCTAGCCTGACTAACACAAAAAATTTCTCCTATGTAGCTCACACATATGAACAAAAACTGAAGTATGTGTCAGGCAGCTTCCCAAAATGTTAGATACACAGTCATCCTTAATGTTCACTGGATATCTCCAATTCTGTCTTAATTAGAGTTGCAGCTCCCTTTAACCGTTAGAGCTAAGTAGTAAATTGTTTCTGAAATATCCAGGTGAGATAAGAAATCTCTTAGTCATGATTTTGACCTACCAGTTTCTGGCCCAGCAAGTAACCAGAAGAACTGAGGACGTCTGAGTCAGCTGAGACCATTTTACTAAATCACTAGGACAGTCCCCAAATGTTTCTTTATAGGTGGCTGCATACATACACAGATCCAGCACCTGCTTTCAATCAGCCAGATTGCTCATGTGCTAACTGAAGCAAAACCTGGCATGGTGTGGGGGGTGAGGATGTAACTAATGTTATATAAAGATCAACCTAACTGCCGAGGCTTTAAGCATGTGGTACTGTTGTCCTGAAGTACCTATACTTGTCACTCTCCCAGAGCATATCCCAGTGCTCTGACATCGCAGAGTGGTTGCCATATAAAAATATTTGCTACCCTTTTTCACCAACAATAATAGAGCTTTGTCCTCCCTTCAAAACTAATTTGACCTGTTCTTGGGAGTGAAGATTCTCAGCATCAATGGCAACTTTTTTCCTTTTCCTAAAAGAAAATAAATAAAAATACACAAGTCTGATGGCTAAGGACTTGATATAGCTTTTACATGGATTTTTGCATTCTTTTGTAGCTCTCAAAAATCATGCCAGGCCATGAGAAATTGGACTTTAAAGTTGTATTTGTTTCATGTACTTCATGAATTTCAAAAGAAAGCCTCTCTAACATAGTGCTAATGTTTTGCATAAATTTCTTTGAATAATGCTTCTGCGAAATTATAAGGTGATATGACACAGTACTGAGGCAATAATAGAAGAATTATGTAAATGTAGGCTGGACTTTCATTCTAACATTCTTGCACTAAAATATTCCAGAGGATATTGGTGGTTTCCAGTGATTCAGTTCCCTTCTTTACTAGAAAACTTAGGTTCAAAGACAAACTCTGAACAGATGTGTTGTGGGACTGGAGCCACATTAGCTCCAGAGGTACTGCCTTCTGCTGCTGCCCAGCCAGGATGATTTCTGCAGAGCTCAAAAACTGGTAGGGCTGAGCCAGAAGTGTGGACACCCCTCTGTCCTGTTTGGAAGCGCCTTGGGAGGCCGGAAGGAGCAGAGGTGATGCAGGTATCTTTATTCTTGTTTTGTATGTTTTGGATATTACATGCTGCCTAATGTCAAGAAAGGGCTCGTGTTTTGTTAACCTGCAAGATCTGCTGGTGGCATTAAAGCCACTTGCTTAAGGACTGCCTTCCTAGAGCCTGTCTGGGAACCTGCTCTATCCCCTCTGCAGCGGGTGTTGCATCGCTTTTGGTGAGCGCTCCTCTGCTTGTGGAGCTCATTGCTCTGACCCACAAGGTCGTGAGAGAAGCAGCTGCTCTTACTGTGTAAGTAGAGCACAACTCCAGAGACAAAAGGTTTGGAAAGAGTAGCTCTGCACTGCAGGCAGCACCCAGCTCTGGTTACTCTTGTATTAGATTTTATGTATTTAATTAAGATGGATATGTTAATTACAAGCTTGCTGTACCTTAGCATAAAGATTGCCATCTCTTTGGTCGTTACAGTAACTCCTGCTGGATGGTCAGGGCAGCTGTAAAATTATTTTTCCCATCCATTTGTCCCTTACACAGAGAGCAGAAAAGCCTTAGGAAATACAGTTGAAACCAAATTAGATGGCAGCAGGGAATCTGGAAGAGAACAAACTTGGAAGTGTCTACTTTATGCCAAATCATTTTATTCTCCCCATGCAGCCTGGGAGGTGCAAAAAAGATTAAAATTGCTAGGCAGAAAAGGTATATGGCAGAGCACTGAACTTTTGAGTTATCACCCAGCTTTGACCAAGAACACTGCTGCACTTACAAGCCATGCTTACTAGAGAAAACATGTGGCCAGGAAAAACATTTCTTCTCATGCACTTCCCTTCTGTAGCGTCTGGGTTGCTAACAGTACATGGCTCAAGAGGGGATCTCTGTTAACATTTGTAGTAGTGAACAGTGTGACAGAATGTTGCCATAGGAAAGATTCTGCTTATGTTGATTGTGAAAAAGCCTATTTACTTCCTTGACTGCAAAGGAATTTCTGAGCCTCAATTTTAGCACTGTTGCTGTACCAGGAACTCCCTTTGAAGTTGTCAATGCTCTAGGGAGATCTTGTTTTGCGTTATTGGAGTCTGATATACATTATTGTCAGATTTTGATCCTTTGTGACAACAGCATAAACTCAGAATAAATCCTGTTGGGATCCTGGCCCATGGTCCTTCAATAGAGTAATTCCATTGCAGGTGGCAGAAGCATTTGGTCTTTTATGTTTTTAATAGTGGCTGTGAGGTCCTCAAAGGATGAGCAATTTGTGTACAGCTCAAGTTCTTTTCTTTCAACTAAAGCTTGATAATGACATTCTCACCCACAGTTAAAAAAGAGAAGTGTAAGATAAAGCAGTGCTCCAGGTCTGCAAACAGCGGCTCCGTCACTGGGAGTCTGTGACGATCAGTGTTATCTGTAGGGATCTCAGCCCGCAGGCGATACTGTCAGACTGAATTTTGCAGCTTAAGGTACCTTTGGGGAACTAACTTTTGTGCCCAAAGGCACTTTGACAGTGTATTAATGGGACCATAATTCCAGCAGCATTAATCAGACCCCAGGATGTAAAACGGAATGATTCACAGAGAAACACTGTGTTCTCTCAGTCTGTCACTGTGGGAAGGCATCGGTAGGGCATGAGTGGGATTTGTGATATTTTTCAGTTCACATGCTTAGGGATTTCCTCTGCAGCTTCAGGGTTTTATTTCTCTGCAAGAAGAAGTGACAGGGGTCTCTTGAAAGGAAAGGTAAGGTTTCACAGGTAAAGTGTGGGTGTGAAGAACGACTGGCCAGCGGCATGACTCGCCTGCACAACCTCGTGTACTGAGACAGACCAGATATGTTGTTGGATTTTAAGGGACTTTTGTTTTGTCTTTTGTTTTAAAGCAAGCTGGGGAAAGCCAGTGTTGATGCTCTGTTCACAGCGTTGCTCCAAATATTCATCCAGGGTCCATGGCAAATGTTCAAGCCTGGCCAGCTGCTCTGGTGTGGGGGGGCATCTGGTGATCACCAGTGGGGTGGTTAAGCATTGCTGAATGTCTGAGATGACTAACCTATGCTGCGTGCAATTCTTACCCCCCGCTTCCTCTTCCATTTCTTTCTCCTCTCCTT
This sequence comes from Stercorarius parasiticus, assembly GCA_013396915.1. Taxonomy (NCBI): domain Eukaryota; kingdom Metazoa; phylum Chordata; class Aves; order Charadriiformes; family Stercorariidae; genus Stercorarius; species Stercorarius parasiticus. The sequence goes on along the minus strand of VWZL01002638.1, from coordinate 1,430,786 downwards.
TTGTTTATCTTTACCTGGTTAGCTTCCAGACAAAGACCAAGGAGCAGGGGACTGCATCATTCAGCACAGTGAGGAGGAAGGCAGGGTCACAGCCCTGGCTCCTATAGCATCAACACAAAATAGCTGTAGCATAGTCTGTTTCCTTAGTGGGGCATAAGCTCTGCCCTGCTCGTCAGGCCTGTGATCATTTTGGCCATTGGCCTAAGTTAGGGTAGCAAGTCTGAATTGCTTGCTGTTTAAAAAGGCAGCAAGGGAGGGGAAGAGTTCTTGATAGGGTCCTATCAAGAAATAGTGTGAAAACTAATTGCAGCTTGGGAGGGAATGGGACACCAGAGTTGCGATCCAGGAATGGAAAATGTGGGCTATGAGACAATGGAAAACTCCTTTTAAGAGATACTTATTTTTGACTTGTTCCAGAAAAGGGGTAGTGAACAACAAGTGAAGATGGTTTCAGTCACTTCTTATGTTCTCTGTTTTTGATCTAGGTCTGCTCCAGCTCCTACCCAAGGTCCCACCAGTGCTGGGGCCGCAGGGCCACCTCCTGCTACCAATGTGTCAAGCAACAAACGGCTGCAGCAGACACAAGCCCGGGTGGATGAGGTAAGTGGTTCTAGGTGATTTGTTGCTCACCACAAGGGTGCTGATGTGATTTTTTTTTTTTTCTTTAAGATTCTTTCCTCCCTAGTAAGCCAGTAGCTCTTGCTTGTCTGAAAGCAGTGGATCTAGGAAATGAGGTTTACCAAAGGATGGCATTTATTGAGAAGGCAGATAGTACAAGAGAGATTCTGAGTATGAACATCCTTGTACCGGTAACACTTCTGCAGAATAAACGTGGGCATTGGTGCTAATTCAGGAATTCATCCCAGTCAGGTTAGGAGGAAATGTCATAGCAGAACCAGCTCTTTTAATGTGTTCCTGTGTTTCTGAAGGTTAGATTCTAACATTGCAGGCTGTTTCACAGGGACCGACCATCAGCTTCTCATAGATTCAAGCCATAAGAATTGTACAGCTGAGGCCGTGTTCATTAGCCAGACCTCTGTTCATTAATCATCACAACTTATCCCCAAATAAAGGCACCCACACATGATGTCGTAATAGCACCTTCAACAAATCCCCACTCCTTTTGTTGGTCTTGGAGGACCATGTGCCTGTTCCAGCATGGATCCTTAAATTATTGTAGCATACAGACTACCCCGCCCCCCCACTGCGGCTGTAATGCTGATGTCCATCTAACTGTTGTGATAATGGAAATAAGTGAGCATACCGCTCGTGGGTGTAGTCCCTCAGTGTACCAGCAGTACAGTAGCAGCTGTAGCATCCTTGCACATGTGCTGTGCAGATTTGTGTGCTGGGTATTAAGTATAGAGTTTTGCTAAACCCCTACAAAGACTTAAGTAACTAATTGCTTACTGTCTGTGGGGAAGTGGCCTGGGCTTGTATGATTCTTTAATGACAATTCAATAAAATACACATTTGAAAATAGCTATTTACATGCATAAAGGCCTCCATTTTCAAAAGCCCCGGGTATGCTTTAAAAATAGTAGAGAAGACCTCACAACATCAAACTCAAATGCATTTCTTAAGTTGAATTAAGTACATCTGTCAAATTGAGCTTCATCTTTTTGAGAACTTTTTCTTTGCTGAAGATCCAAAACAGGGTCTTTCTTGCCTCCCCATTGCTGATGCCTGGAGCTGATCACAAGAACATCCTCTGGCTGCAGAAATTTCTAGGCCTGGTTCTGTCATTATCACTGACTTGTCATATCACACTAACTTCATTGACGTTAGTGGACTGTCTCTTGCAATGGGGAAAGGAATATTACATTTCAGCTTTTGTCAGAATAATGAAATAAACTTCTTGTCCTGAACATATTACATCATGATGGTGCTGTAATTGTTTATGTGAGCTGCAGTAAAAGTAATTGTCCTTAGAAGATGAAAAATAATTGCTAATTATTGTCTAAAACAATTTATGTAGGTCAGACACATAGGGTTCTTCAAGCAGATCAATGGAGATGGCTCCAGGGAGGCTAGTGAACCTCCATTTTGTGTTTAAGATACTCTGCATTCTAAGAATAAGTTTGTCTTCTTGTGAAGCATGATTGAGTAATTTTGGCAGGAGCTCTTACCCAGTATGAGAGGACAGTGAGTAGCTCTTGGATTTGAGGATTATGGAGGTGATAATCAGGATCCATGGGTTTTTTTGCCTCCAGGTTGGGAGGGAGGCTGAGGTTGGTATGGGTTTTGAGTGGATAGCACGTAGTCAGCAGATCCTTGTTCCGTAGGCAAATCACAGTATAAGAACAGCCAAGGGAGAAAAACGCCACTGGGCTTTCAATACCGTGAAGTCGCTAGGGTGAAACTGGTTTATAGCACCTAAGGGTCTGATCTGTTAAGTGTTGCTGTGACCTTCCTACTAGATCTTTTCCTGGTCGTTTTCCTTTCATGTCCTGTGGGAAAGTAATCTGTAGGTGGCACCAAACACCACAGCACAGCACTACGTGCTTCTGGCTATTCTGCTCCAAGTGCTGTTCTGCACAGTGCTTCAGACCCAAACCCAAAACTCAGCAACACCATCACGATTTTGCTTAAGAGAAAATTTTTGGTCTTAGTAAAATGACCGATATTTTTAATGCTACATCAATGCTGATATAGTACTTCAGCTATATCCATGTTTGTTTTTCCTCTCTGATTTCTCTAGGCATCCTAGAGCTTATTTTTTAAGGCTCAGATCTTGGTTTTAGTCTAGACAAACACTTACTTATTTGACAAAAAGGCAGTCTTGCCTGGACAAGTGTTTACTTCAGTCAGGTCAAATTCAATAAATAATTCTGGGCAAAAAAAAAAGGAGAGAATGGGTAGGAAATGGTACAGTATTTTGTTTCAGCATTTTCAAATAGTTAAAAATTTTCACTATGAAGCATTTTAGCAAGACAAAATTCATCTAAATACTTGCTGAGAAATGAAAACAAAAGTTTTTTTAATTTTATGGAAGGTTTTGATTTGGAAAAGCAAGCAAGAAAATTTGGGTTGACCGTAACATTTGATTTTGTTTTAGGCTTGGTAGACAAGTGAAAAAAAAATCTTTTGAGTTTTGGAACAGCATTTAACCCTGTGCCAGTCCTTTCAAAGATTCTTTCACTACCAGTTTCATCTCACTGTATTTAAATCATGGGTCTTTTTAATAACTCTGGGCTTTTGCAGGTAATATTTAAATTACATTAAATACAAAAAACGTGGTATTTTTTATTACAGAGTATGAGAAGTAACAGACCAGCAACCATATTCACTGCTAGAGTAAGTGGACACAACTGAGATTGCTATACTGTCTATATTCACATTAGTGATGAGTTTGTATAGGATTTCTCTTTAAGTTATTGGCTTGCTAGAAGAGGATTTTTGTCTAACTCAACGTATCAAATATATGCATGAATGGTCCTTACCTATTGTGTACTGTCTGTGCACACTTCTTTTTGCTGAGGCTGTGTAATGAGGTGGCATGGGGTCCCTGCTACACTTCAGGCTGAATTTTGTCAGGTACAATTTTCTCCTCCTCCATTTTCAAGCAGCACTTCAAATTATGGCTGGGAAGTCATCTTGTCTGAGAAAGATCTGCAGAATGAGTAAGTTCCTTGGTCAGGAAATGCATACAGTTCCCTTTAGAGTGGGCTTTATCTAAAGAATTTCTTTAGTTCAGGTAAGGAAATTGTATTAAGTGTATAAGGAAAATAATGGCTTGGTCTTAGTGATGACTGGACAAATGTCAACCAAATTGTAGTAGAAGTACTGTTCTCCATCAGTTTTTTGTATTTATAGTGAAGTAGTTAGTTGTAGGCTAAAAGAAATCAAAAGCTTTAATGAAACTAATTCCGGTATTTTATAATGTCCCTTTATTTTTTACCTTTAAGGGCATCTGAACATAGCTATGTTCATCTTGTTCTCACTGTGTCTCTTTCCATAGGCATGGTTTTTGACACACTGTCCAGGTAACTGCCATCATATACCATAACGGCAAATGGCTGCTTTAAGTATGATACGTGATATTCCAGAGTGTGAACATATGGGCGACTTTTGGCTTTACTGTATGTGGAATCTAATGTGAGGCTGTGCCTTTGCAGGTGGTAGACATCATGAGAATGAATGTGGACAAGGTGCTAGAAAGAGACCAGAAGCTATCAGAGCTTGACAACCGGGCAGATGCGTTGCAAGCAGGTGCCTCACAGTTTGAAACCAGTGCAGCCAAACTGAAGAGAAAATACTGGTGGAAAAATTGCAAGGTAAGGAATACAAATTCTTGTTAAGAATAAATTCATGGCAGACGCTACTTTCACTTGCATTTGATGGGATTTTGCTTGCAGCATGGCATCTCTAAGGGTCTCTTCTTGTCAAGGGAGAAAGAGATGCCTTGCCCTCCAGGCTCCAGGATAGTAAGTTTGAACTTTACCAGAACCTGTTCTTTAGATAATTTCTGCAGTACGTAAAATGTAGATAAAAATTTTGATGCTTCGGTCAGTGCCTGCAGATAGGGATAGGAGAGTATTCCATGTTAATTCATGTCAGTTCCCTGTGTGAACCACAAAACCTGAACAGGTGTAATGAATTCTAGTAGTGGGAGAAAAGAAGCTTTTTCCTTGTGGGAGATCATCAGCCTCTTGATCTTTCTTTAGGATGGTAAACTACCAAAAAAATACTCAGTTCCACAAACTTCTGTGAGAAGTGAGGAAATTACAGTATCTTTTTAAAAGGGGCAGATTAGGATAGAGCAGGAATTTAATCAACCAGCTCTCTCCTCTGCTGGTACTTCAAAGTCTCATACTTTCCCACAAGTGGAGGGAACCTTTGCTTTTTCAGACCTCCTCCAGGATTTGTGTTTTCTAGACCCAGAAACTTCAGCTCCTCTTATTCGTGTAAGACCCCACAGCCTTGCTTTTTTCTACTCTGCACTACCAACACATGTACACTATGCCAAAAGTTCAGCTTCATTTCCATTTCTCTTCAATACCATCTTTGCTGCTGATCATTCATGTCCACCCAATTAAAACCCCCTGTTCCCAAAGGAGAATCACGCATGTATCTCTTACCAGTCTGCTGCCTGCCTTGTCTCTTCAATCCACAGTGCTATGAAATGTAAAGCAAGGCAAAATATTCTGGGTAAACTACGTGCACAAACACTCCAGAAATAAACGGATCTAGGTTAGAAGTTCAACTGAGCGGCTCCTCTGGGCCTCTACTAGCTGTTGCCCAGTTGCTTTGCCTGAGAGTGCAGGAAGCAGGGCTTCTGGGACCTACAGATGCAAATTTTGAGTTTGGTCACCCATGCTAACTGCAGTCACCACTGCACTACACTAGACCTTCAAACCTGCCGTCATTCTCCTTTCCTTATTGTCCCTTCCTGCTTTACCATGACAAACAGAATCCCCCTGTCCTTCCTCTGGCTCCCAAACTCTGGAAGGACAGGGGGAGGGGAGCAGAAGATCTCCTGCAAGCCAATGGAAGCCAATGGAAACTTACTTCAGAAGTTTACTTTTTCTTTAGTTTACTGCTGGAAATGGACAAGGTTGGTCACTGCATCTTAGCTGATGGAAAAGAACTTGCTAGCTTTGACAGGAAGCTATGTCCATTGCTGGTGGTCAGCTGTTCCTAAAATTGACGTTAAATTTGGGGGCTTAACAAGTCTGTTGCAGGGAGTCTTTGCGAGAATTAAAAGTGCAAGGAATAAGCCACTACGTAAAAGCAAAAAACCTGAGGGGTTAATGTCTTTCATGTGGAAACCTGACTTTCTCTTTTTTTTTCTCATAACTTTCTTTTTACAGATGATGATCATCCTTGGTGTAGTATGTGCAGTCATTCTCATTATAATTATAAGTGAGTAATTCATTTTCTCTTTTGTTTATGATCTCAATAGCTCTGTGACTTACAAAGTGCTGATATATTAAAAAAACCCCAAACAAATAAAAAAAATTGATCTAAAATATTTAAACTGATTAATTTGTGAAATTCCCCTTCTAGTGTCATGCTGTTATAGTGAGAATTACTGCAAACTCTCTGGACACATATCTAGGTAGAATTTGTTGACATTTAATGTATTTTACATTAGCATGTTATGTAACTTTCTCTAGGATTAAAGACTCTCCCTTTTCATGTTTATATAATTTTTTTATGCAGTCTCAGATATCTTCCTTTCATTACAACTGGTGCCACAGTCCTGATGCTTTGTGGTGAGAACAGTAATGCTTGAATTGCCCCATGCCTATAAAAAGAGGGTGAAGGCCCAAGGGGCATCTGATGCATTTTTTAAAAGCATGTAGGTGCCTAGTTCCCACCAAATCAGCTGAAATTTGAGATGCTGGTGCTTCTGAAAATCCCTTTGCATCTTGAATAGCTAAATATTGTTAAAAGAAGGCCCAAAGTCTTAATGATTTCTTGTCTCCAAAGATCATCTCATTCCACACATTTGTTATAGGAAAGATAGCATATGAATGAATAATAGCAGTCATGCTGGTTGGGAGCCAGGGATCTTGTAATGACAGGAACTGAACATTTTATTTATGTAACCTCTGTGTTAGCAACAGCCAGTATGTGACATAACTGTAATATGGCATTAACTCCTAAAAGGGAGATTTCTTGAGTTAAACAATCCAGAAGAGATTCACCAGGAGGCTAGACTATGGATGGGAATTAATTCCCAGCTCTCAAATTACGTGCCTTGTATTCAGCATGTTTCCATTTTCCTCTGTTGCTTCTGTAAAGAAGGCTTACGGAATCACCTGTAAACACGACTAAATGGATTGAGATACATGTGGCAATTTATTAGTCTTATGAATGCTGGCACCAGAGTGACCCAGAATAATTCTAGGGTTTCGTAACACTGATACGGCAAGAATGGGAAATGGCTAGATATTAATTAACTATATTAACTGGGTACTTGAGGCAACTGGCTTCAAGGGAAAGACAGGCCTTTGTTCTGCAGTCTAGTGCAGCAACCTGGGAAGACAGATGTGCAGCCATTGAATTGATTGCTGTGTATATATGCATCATTAAGCATTATGTGTGTCTTAACAAGAAAGTAAAAAGCAGACAAGATAGCTCATAATTTGTCCTTAGAAGTTAAGCCTGAAATTACGAACAAATAGTAATATTGTTTCCCTCCTGGTTTTAAAATGTTGGATGCCTGTCCCGGTAAGTGTAGACACAGAAATAGCAGGTTTGACATGGTTTAGGTTGAGTTTAGGGTATTTAATCACAAACTTGAGTGTCGTATCATCAAACCCAGGTCATGGCTCACCATGGTGAGATCTAGTGCAAGTTTGGTGAGATTTAAATGTTTTTAAGCTCTGGATCTTAAATTATTTTTTCAGTCTATTTGATCTTTCTGTAATAGTGCCTAAAGGTTGCAGCTGCAGGAAGGACCCTGTGTATTGAACTCAATGATGTATTTATTTACAGTAGCTCTCAAATATGTATTTGAATCCTGTTGACATCAGGCATCTGAATGCTGTCACAGACAAGGCCTGCATGGGTTCTCCAGTCACCGAGGAACAAGATCATACCCTCCAGGCAGGCTATAGCTGCAGATAAATTGGGTGGTTCCTCACAGCAACAAGCTACCATGGGTGGTGAAATGAGCCAAGCCAGGCTTCCTACCAACCTGGTGGTGGGGCCCTGGAAAAGCAGGCTGGCTCCCTGCTGAAGGGAAGAGTTACAACGTGTAACAAGAGTTACAGGCGTTGCTGGAGCTGTGGGTGGTGGCTGACATCACCATCAGTCCTTGCCCTTTCTATCTTTGGAGCTGCAGTCTCCCCTGCTTTCCACTACACTTCCCCCTCTGAACTCCTTTTGAACCAGGAGGAGCAGCCTTGTTCCAGCCAGGAAGGCATAGCATGTGCAAGGCAGGTCATGGTCTTTCAGCAAAGGTGTGCTAAAGGTGTTAGCCTCTCACACGCTTCTGTGAGATAAAGCACAAAAGTAACTTTGTAATAACTGCTGGTTTATGTAATCTTTTTTTTTTTTTTCCTTCTGCTTTCTTTCCCAGTTTATTTCTCCACTTGAAAAAGCGAAGAAGGACGACTTGGCACAACTTTGTTCATATCAACCAACGATATCAGTGTTCCTTTGTTGAACTCCGCTTTTTAATTCCCGGTGTCTTGGGATTTTTGCTTGTAATAACCCATAAGCATTCAGTGTAGTGTGTTTTGGAATTCTGTTGTTTCCACAAGAAACTGTACCAGCTAAATACTGCCAAGTAGTTCCATACACTGTCTTATCACTGTGTCTTAAAATGTGTACACACTGACCTTCAGAAACTGTAGTATATGAAAAGCATCCTAAACATCTCCGAATCAGAGAATGCAGCTATGGGGAAGCTCCTGCTTAAAGGGACACTGTCAGGTGGATTGGACCCAAACCGAAGGTTGCAGCAAACATGATGTAACTTTTTGAGGTAGTAAGTATCTGCTACTCCCATTGAAGAGAGCAGTACCTACGAGTATTCATGTAAGACGTCTTATTTCAATTTAGCCAACCAAACACTGATTTTTTTTTGAGATTATTTGTAGTATCCAAGTCTAAAAACATTGCCTGCAGAAAATAAATAGGACTGGATTATTGTCTTTTATGGATTTAAATTTTTCCTTATTGGGTGTTCTGTACAACCAGGATGGTCTCAATATGAAAGCCAGAAAGAAAACTGTATGACAACCAAAAAAGCATTAGCTAACACAATCTTGAAAAAATCCAGTGAAATGCAAAAATACAAGCATTATAAATGACCAAGATACAGACTCTTGCTAAAAACTCAAGGCACCGTTTGTCAGACTTCATGGAATTCTCTTGAATGTCAGTCCCCAATACTTACGGCCCTAACTTCAAGCACATGAAAAACTATGGTGATGTCTGTGGCTTCCCAGCACAATTGTAGGAAGCCACTTCTACACTATTTTGCAGAAATGGTCTCCACTGTGAGGACCATTCAAAAATCAGGAAGAGAAAGGTATGGGTAAATAGAAGGAACAGCAGAGAGAGGCTGAGAAAGGGAAGGGTGCCTCCAGCTTTTCTGGAGAAGAGGACGGCAGAGAAACACTGTTCCAGTGGTGGTGTTAATAGGCTTTTTAAAAATTTAATTTGTGTGTGTGTATAGTTCAGAAACTATAATGTCTTCTTTGTAAAGTGCTCAGCTGAGATATTTTTCATACTCAATTAGTTTAAATTAATATTTCATGTAATTAAGAGAAATTATATATTGTGGTTTGGAAGAAAGTTCTTGTATGCTGTTGTTGTAGGGTTTCTCCCAAATGTTGAATTCCTTGTTTCAACTTTTTAAACACTGAATAGTTTAATCATAGTTAACCAAACTAAAAATGAATTATCAAATGTTGAGACAGGAAATTCTGAAAGGGTCTTTTTAGGATAGCTCCTTCAGAATATCTAAGACAAATTTGTAGAATTAAAAAAATATTTTTTTCCCACAATTTAACTAGGGCATAGAAATGGTGATAATAGTATTGTAAATATTCCCACTGTGGAGCATCTCTCTTGACATGGTCTTAGATTAAAAAACAGAGACACAGACCAGTTTGTTGCAGTGGATCTGTATACAAATTGTGCTTAAGTAGAATTTTGCAGAGAGAATAAGCGATGATCAGTTGAAAGGTTCCAGTTGCATTTTTTTCCCTATATATTTATTATTTCATATTCACATGTACTGTTTCATATCCTTAAGTAGTAGGTGGCCACAGTCTTAATGAAACTTCACTTTGAAAGTTACTAATGTGCTACTGGACTTCCTCGTATGCCCTGTTCACTTCAGCCCTTCAGCAGAGCGAGTACATAAACAATTCTAAAATCCTCATGGGACGGACAGAAAACGTTACTGTCATTAAGGGCCTGACTCCATGAGGTGCCACAGCTGAATGCTATGTATAATTGAGCCTTCACTGTAAAAGGAATAAGCTGCCCAATTTCAGGACCATTTTTAAACTACTAAGATATTTGGCTAGCTGATATGAAAGAGTTACCTCCTAACACTGAGACCCTGCCACCCATACCCATGTTGAGAATGGCTTGATGCTCACAGGGTTTCTCTACGAGAATGCTGAAAGGACTCAAGAGATAAAGATGGCTTTCACTAGAGATGATACAATCAGTAAGTTTATATGCTGATACAGATCCTTAATTGTAGACATGCCTTCTTCTATGAGAGTCTGAACTGACAGCTGATACAGCTGCAAATACGCATCAAAGAGTTTGAATCCTGTAGCTACAAGGATGCAAAGTTCCCAAATGAAACTGTAATGAGACTCCTATAAGGATACAAAGCTTACATCCTCCTAGCTAATGTATCTCAAGCAAGTTAATAACCAAAGTGGGAGCTTCAGGGGACAGCAGAGAAGAGAAACCGCTGGTTGTGGAATGTGTACTCATTCTCCCTCAAAACAGTAACTGATGAGGCTGACTGCTAAATGTTGGTGCAAATTTGCAAGGAAGAGTTTAGTCAAGAAACCTAGCCTCTAGTGGGTTGTAAAATGTTTGTGAAGAGACAATTCCCTCCTGTGTGCTAATGACATATGCTAAATTAATGTGTTTAACTCTTTTAAGCTGTTTCCATGTAGTGCGCTCGTGAATGCTCACCGTTTGCTAGTTGTGCTGTGCTGGTTTGTTGCAATCATGAATAGAAGCCATGTAACTTTTCTAATTCAGCCCAGGAAGCATGAATAAGTATGTCCTTCCCTGGTGTACAGAGACAGCATTGAACTGCTCCTGCAGAGGGTTAATTCTTCTGCAAGGAGAATATGGTAATATAGGACTGTTCGGGGTCATAGATTGTGCAACACCATCACGTATACGTAGACTGGTACAGAGGACAATCTATATAAACACAGTTGGAGATCTTATTTGTGTTGAAGCCAGGATTGATTGCTTTCCGCTCACTGCCTCTACATTTAAAATGTCCATGTGTAGTCACAACTGCCTACTTGTAAATTTCCCATGAAAAGGTTAACTCATTCTTGTGTAGTCAGCATTGATTAGAATTTCAATTACTGAGTAGAATTTCAACTACTGCTCTTCATCACTAACTACTGCCTAGGCTTGGGATGGTAAAAAGGCACAAAAGGGTTTCCTTTTACCCACTCCCCAGCAAATTCTCAGGGGACTGCAAGGCTGATTGCTTTCTGACTGCCATCTTGGGAATGGAACTGAAGACTTCTCTGGATGGAAGCAAGGATTTTCATAGCTTTAGCCAGAGTCAGACATTGTTTGAGACTTGCATATTCTATCCTTATAAGAAGCGCTTACTCTTCCTCTGATTTCTGGGCCACAGCTGTACAGCTAGGATGCTAGCAGGATATGCCATTCAGAAACAGCATAGCTGAAACGGGATGGTTAGGAGCCGGTCTGTGCTTGTACTACAGCTGCTGTTAGGCTTGCCAATGAGTGCACATCAGCTTCTGAGGTTGGAGAAGTGTTATTTGCATCCATTATCCACAGACTAGCAAGATGCTGCTTGGGCATTAGACCTTCTTCCTTCTAATTTAGCTCACCTTGCAATAACATGAATGTGGCTTTAAACCTAAAAAAGGGTACATAGAATTTGCAGGAGCAAGTAGCATGGAAGCCCAAACGGGGCACTTGACCTGTTTTCACTTGACATTATGTAACAGCCCAGTCAATCCAACATAGTCCAACATAATCCAATATTATTAGAAGGAGGAGGGGAGAATCTGATAAAGATTCTGATGTAACCTAGGATCTGTAGGACAAGAAGTGATTTAGAAATGTAGTCAGTTTGATTTTTAAAGCTGGCACTTTTATTCTATTGAAACCTGCATGAGGTTAGCCCCAGGAACAGTTCAGGCTTTTTTCTTTTTAATTAGTGATCTGCAATAAGTGACTTCAACACCCACAATGACAGAAGAGCAGGACAGTATTAACTGTGCAAGGAATTAATTAGAGCAGCCACAATCTGCTATGTTTTTGTGTGGGTAGCAAGACCTTTCAAAATTCTTCTGTGTCTCACTTCTGTCCTCTGCTCATTTCTGCTCATTTCTGGTCCTCTGACAGGGCTTCACATAACTTTAACTTTATGAACAGCTGAGCTACTTCTTGTCTGAATACAATGAATTTTAGCTCTTCAGAGCAAATTCATGACTTGACATCTGTGTTAGAGCACACCTGTAAAACACTGATGTCTGCTACTCAGAAGTGCATCTACCATGGGAGATTCAAACTTCAGGAACTTTTAAAAGCTCAGATGTTACTCGGCTTTCTGTCATGCTTTTACAGAGTGAGCTTTTCTCTATTCCATAGGAGGTTATCGACCCAGCGGGAGTATGTATAATCTATTATTTTTTTATGACAGCGCCTTGATAGCACATGTTGGTGCTAGACCTTCGCAAAGAAACTAGAGGGCACTTGGGTGTGATCCAGGATTTAGATCTCAACCCTGCTTTTCCTGCCCTTTAAACAGGGAAGAGGACTAAAACAGTAGCCCTATAAGGCACTGGGCTTGCTCCCAATGTACACGGTGAGTATTGGAGAAAGGCCTTAAAGAGACCAAAGTCGCTTTGGTCTGGATTCATGTCTTGATCTGAACTTTAGACCCATACCAGATCATAACCTTTGGGCCCCCTGTGTAGTCAGAAGAGTGAGATGCTCTTCCAGCCAGTTATTCCTCTCACCCGACTTAGGTCGCTCTTGCTCGATGAGACAAGTTTGAGCATGTGTTTCTTCATGCAAGAGAAAGCACAAGTACCCTCAAATTACCTTCTTTAAAAGCAAAACCAATAGAGCCAAACAATGTAGTTTGGAAAAAATGAATTGTATCTAGAGAGATGATTGGCTGAAGATTTCTCAGGTGGTGACACTATTTTCAGGAGGGATACTAGATTGGGATGTAGGAAACAATCAAACTAGAACCTCATTTCAATTGTTCTTTCTTCATGTGGTCTCTTTCAGAAACACTTCTCTATTCCACTTCAAGAAAGGATTTTGTTTTCCTCTTCAGCTAATTTCCCTTCCTTATTTCATTAATGTATGTCTCCATTGATGTGCTCAGTAGCTTGTTTTCTCCATTGAGAACCAGAAGACTGTCTGCCTTTAAACACATGCATAAAAAGAGATATGAGCCACCCAAGGAGTTTACCTTTCTTCCTGATGCACTGACATGCAAAAGCTACATCTTACAATAAAGCAGAAAAACTGTGGCAGTCCGGTTACATGCAGTTTTGGTGGAGTAAACACTTGATTATTCAACGCTGAGTCATTTCTGCAGTAACCTCATTCTGTCATGACTGTATCACATCTGCTAATTCTCCAAAGCAAAAATCATAACCTGTACTGGTTTAAAACATGAATACAGCCTTGTGGTTCATACGTAACACTCTATTCAACCAAAGAAGCCATGTGCTAGCAGCTTAAAAGGGCAAAATACTTGTTCTCAAAGAGAAAATATCATAGAGAACAACAAAAATAATTATGAAAAAAGCTTCTCCATTCTTTAGGTCTTCTCACAGTGGATGGCTTCTCCATTATTCTTCAAGTCTCTCTTCATTCTCTTAGAAAGCCTTTTTGTTATTGGAGTGTAGTGCATTTGGAACTATTTGGGCTAGGGTGTTCTGCAGCCCTCTGAGTTGACTCCCTGCCTTCTGCCATACTGTTATTGTTGACCTCAATCAGAGCTGAGGCAGGCCAGAGTGGAGCAGGACCTCCTCCCCATAATGCCCTGTGTCCTCCAGCGAGGCTCCACTGATGGGACGAGAACAATGGAGGCAGAATACAGCTCCTGGATCTTAATTTGGTTCACAATTATATGATACAGAAGAAGGGTCCTGACTGCTAGACAACAGCATTTTTGCTAAACTACTTTAGTTGTAACACTGCAATTTTCATTACATGTATTTAACATTTCTTGTAACAGTAATTTCATCAATTTTCATGGAAAAGAGAGGAAACAGCCAATAAGGATAGCGTGATAATGACAAAATAGAAAATTGGGAAACAGTTTAAGTGAAATACAGCCAACATTCATTAAACTCCTTTTTATAAGTGGCTATACCTAAGAGCACCTTTCATATGTTAAAACTAAGCAGTGCTTCTCTCCTGAAGTGCATATGGACTACTACTTAAAATGAACTATGACAAATGGCAGTTGAATTTAATTCCTTTCACTTTTTTCTTGAAAACGCAGGAGATACATGCAGGAAGGAGGATCTGGTATTTTTTGCAGAGAGTGCCATTTAGGGTATACCATCTGAAGACATGCTGCTGTTGTCAGCTGCAGAAGTGGTTGAGGACTTAAGTCAAATAACGGCTCCAGAGTGCTTGATGCAGTAAAGATATGTACTGAATGCCCGCTTTGTTGTATAGCAATTTGATCTGCCAGTAATGAAATCTTTTTGACACAGCACGATTATTTAGCTTACCCTTGTTCTACTCTAATATCTATGCTTGTCCACCAATAAATGGTCTAAGGAAAGGATGGAAAATCACTTTGCTGAATCCATTACATTCCTGTCATGTATATGTGAACATGTGGTGGTGGTCCAAGCTTAGATAATGAAAAGAGTTTAAAAGAATTAAGAGGTCTCAATATCTTAGTCTATCCTTTGAAATTAGTCTTTCTGCTGATAAGCTGCAGGTTTGTTTAAAGTAAGAGTAAATAATGGCAGCTGCTGTTGTTTTCTTTGTAAGATCAATGTTTGAGATAGTGCATATAATGGAGCCACAAATTCATAGATGAACAATGCATAATTGTTTTCAGAAGTTCAGCTATTAATATTTATAGTATTGACCTGAAAGGTTGCAACAATTTCTCCATTAGTCACAGGAGTGTTGGCTGGACCTGAAAATTCAGTGGTCAGCGTGGCTACCATGCTGCTAGCAAGCTACAGTGTACTAAATAACGCAAGTTCAGCCTTTCATGAAACTTAAAGGGAAAAAAAGATGATGAATAAAAGTAGAAATGTATAGTGAAGGCCATGGGTATACAGTTTAACCATTACTTATTTAAGTGTTATTTATCTATTATTTAAGCAATTAGCAGCTATACAAATATTTTAATAATCAGCTTCCAAAGCCTATTTATTAAAAAAAGGATATTTTTTTCTCATTAAAAATGCTAAGTTCAATCTATGTTCCATTTTCTTTTTCCCCAGATTGGAAATAAAATAAAATGCTAATGTAGCTAAGACACACTCACAGGTCTGCATGATAAAATGTTACTGATAGCCCACCACTTGCCATGAAAAACATCATTACTTTATCTTGTAAATGAAAAATTGTCCCTCCCCCAACGACATACGTGGTAAAATATTAGTCACATTATGTATATCAGCACTACTGAAAGATTAGAAATTAGTACCTCCTACTCAAGAGTGAGGCTTAAAAACATCCTTTGTCTTTTACAAAAATACATTTTGAGGGGGAAACACCAACTGTTGTAGAGGTTACATTTTTATTTGACAACTCCTATTCTTTTTTCCTCCCCCTTTCCAAAAGAAGTGCTTATATACGTAGACAGGAATTTGCCATTTGGGTGATATGTTCTTTTTCCAAGTTTGAAAGAGAGGAAACACAGCCCGTATCTACTGTGAGCAACCTTTAGTTTGTTTTGCAGCATAAAAAGTTCTCTTAGTGCAAATATATGAACTCTTATTATAAACCTCTTTTAGTCATTGCAGGAAATGAGTTTCTAGCCAGATAATTAGTATTTTCCTTAATGACTTATGCTTGAGTCTTAACACCAAAAAGCAACCTCTGTAGGTGCTATCTAATCAATTCAGCACTGTAGACTTAAAATGGACAGATGGTTGAGTACTTCTGTTCTGGAAGCGACTTCAACATGTGCTTACACATACAGAAAATTTCCATTCTCTGTTTAAGACAACAAAAAACCTCTAATTTATCCTTACTAAATCCAGGCCTAATATGGAATCTGTGCCATGTTCTAATTCAGGAGAGGAAAAGCCTTTCCTTTGAATGACAGAAAAATTAGGTTGGAAAGGACCCCTGGGGTTTATCTAATCCAGTTTCCTACTTGAAGCAGGGCCACCTTTGAGGTTGGATCAGGTTGCACAGTGTTTGTCTTGATGAGTTTTGAAATTCTTCAAGGATGGTGATTCCACAGTGAATTCTGCCATTGGATATACTCTCTGCCCTACCAAGGTTGATAGAAGTGCAGCATGCACCTTCATAAGTGTACGTGGTTTACGTTTTTGCCTTTTTGGGGGGGCACTGATCTGATTAGAGTAAAATTCAGATCTAGTGGGAGTAAGTGCAACCGCCATTTTTCAAAGAGCTTCCACTGACATGAAGAACTTTTTTCTTCCTCATTTACATTGGACAAAGCCAGATCTGATCAAGCTGAGGCTATCAGTGCATTCTCTCCCCTCTGTGTATGTGAAGCTTGCTCCTCTGACACTGAAGCTGAGGATAGGCATAGGATCAGATTCAGGACATCTGGTAAAGTCTAGTTCTGTACTGCCTGAGGTCAGTGACAAAACCCTGATTGGCTACTAAGTTACTACACTGGCACCAAAGAAAGAAGAGGATTTACTAAGACTACTATTTCTCCTTACAAGTTACCTTAGCAATGCCACATGCCACCCCTCTTTCAAATGCTGCCAGAATGGCAATGCAAAACAAAAACCTTTCTTCTACCTCTTTCCTTATAATTCCTCAAGCTTTATTTCCTCTAATAGGAATAACCAGAAATAAATCTTCGGTTGCCCTTTTAAAAATTAAACTCTAGACCAAATCTTTAATTGCATCCTTTAAAAGGCCACATAGTAGTGTTAAGCTATGTAGTAATGCACTCAGAAAGGATCTGAAAATCTGTGCTGAGAACAGCATCTCCCACTTTGTAGCCTCAGCTGGACTGAGCAAGAAATTGTGATTTGTGCCTCTACAGAAAACATTCCATTTGCATCTTATTAGAGCTACCTGGGGAAGAAAAATAATGTTGTGAAGACCCGGAAATTTCTTAAAGTGCTTTACCTGGAGGTCAGTGGAATTCCATTTATAAATGATGAATGCATGCATTTTGATGCTAAAATTGTGATGACTTACAAAGTTTGATATTACTGTACTTTTCTGTGGACAGTGATTTTTTTTTTTTGAGTGGTGAATATATTTTACCAGAATATTGTAGACATTTGTAACATGTATGTTTGTGCCAATAAATCTTGTTTTAAGAAGTTGCTTTTTGTATCATTTCTGTTCCCAATACACACAGTTTAAGGACAGTTAAGCAGCTTCACCTTTCACTCCCTCTCTGTAAGTGCTAAAGACTTCTGGAAATTTAGATTTTCTAATTCACACTGAGTTTTTATATATTCAGTATAATAGAAAAGAAAAAATATTTCTTTTGTAGAAACAATAATGAACTCTGTACAAAAAAGGGGAAGGGAGGCAGTGGTACAATCATTAAAGAATTGTGAAGAGGAGCAGATGGGAGAATGCGTTTAGTGCATTTGACGTTATTCTTAACTTTCTTATGGTAACACATGTTTTCTGTTCAATAGGGCACAGTTAACTCTGGGAACTCATTGCCATGAGATACTGTTAATTCACAAATTTGGTGTACTTTGGACACATTTTTTAAATGAAGAACGAAGGATTCTGTGTGAGAGGGAGACAGACTCTCTTGCAGTCTCATTGTCTGCCTTAACTTGAAACAGCTGGTCCTGGCCACTAGTGTAAATGCTTAATGGGGCATGGTAACTGTTGCTATCATTATTCCTAATGAGTAACTAAACTCTTTGACAGGACAAGAGTTGGAAGCTGCTTTTCTCCCCTCCTAGTGACTACACCTGCATTTTAAAATGTATAAGCGTCACAGTAACTCCTGGGTAGCTCTGCACCTTTATGCATATGTGGCGTTATTCAACTCTTCTGATTTTGTTATAAATCAACTCCCCACATTTAAAGGGCACAGTATCGTCTCTCCCCACACAAACACACCAAAACCAGGTAATGTCAAGATGCCTTCTTGTATGACAATGCTTCATTTAGTAAAACTACAGATTTTTCCTTGGTAACTCGTAGCATACCTGGCACTAAATTGGGGATGCTTTGAGCCTGTAAGGGGCAGCTGGGAAAAAGCACTCATTGATTTCATAGAGTGCATATTCTGGTCTACATGATATAGCAAATAAGGACTAAGTGAGAGGGTGAATTAGGTTAACTGGTGCATATGAATGTGATATTGAATAACATAGGAAACTGATCAAAGCCAAAATGAGGCTTATGCTAATAATTAAGAAAACACAATGGGCTAATACTCCATTAACACTCTTACAGTCAGACTGTGTAGTTAGCTCAGTTTTGTTGAAACAAAATGTCTCTCCATTTCTGACTTTTGAGCTTACAAAGAATTCTAGCAAATGATAAAACCAAGTGAAAATGAAATTATGTGTAATGTAATGGAGAGATTAAGGTAGATATGGCAGAATCAGTAAGATTATATGAAAAATCTAATGTATTTTTGCATGCTGTTCAGATAGCAGATTTGCATAATTCATGGAAGTTTGGGGAGCAAAAGGAAGGAGTGCTTCTTAGGGGTTACTAAGTTATGTGGGGTGAAGAACTCTGGGATTTGCATGTGCTTTGGAAAGTCAATAGAAAATAGTTCAAAGACAAAACAAACCTTGAAGTGACTGTCTATATACTTTGTGAGCTGAAGTACACGGAGGTGAGTGAATGAATAAGATGCTTTTAAGTGCTCCTGACAGATATAAAATTTTAAAAAAATGTCTCACATGACTAAAGATGGTCAGAACTGCAATCTGAGAAGCAAAGCAGGTAATCCTGAGACTGCGAGAGCTTTATATGAGACAGCTAGGCAGTGATGATGACTATTATAAAACCAAACCATCTTTTTTTTGTTTTCCTAGGTATTTCAAATCTAGGGGAACATAACCTTGTAACACCACCTGTGGTTTGGGCAGCTATCACCAAAAGCTCTTACCATGATGTGATAGACATATTAAATACATTTCACTGTGGAATTTCCTGGTACCAAATGTACTGAATTATTACACTTTTAAGGCAGCTTTTAGAATGTTTCTGCAGAAATAAACCCCTTGCCTTCTCCCTTAGCATCTGAACAGAGTAATTATAATTTAACAGCTGTTAGTTGAACTGCTTTACAACAGCAAGTAAGCCTGGCCTTTCTACCCTCTGTTGGCCATAATGCAGCTTTACTCTGTTGAATGTAGTCAGTGGATTTGATGATTAAACTTCTAGTGCTTATCTAATAACTGTCAGGTTGTTCTTTTTACTAGAAGATGTACAATACAGCATCATGTTGTTTACATATTCTCTGGTTAGCCTAGAAAACACCTCCATAGCCCAGCTTCACCAGGAGCCTGGAAAGACTTCCCAGTACCATACGGTGCATGCCTCTGTGATATAATTGGTGAACTTATCGGCTCTCACGTAGGATATTGAAGTGTCTGATGCCATTAAAACAATGCCATCTTACAAGTATCCCTGTGTCTGGATTTTATTAAAAAAAATTCTCCTTGGGCAGTTAGATCATTAATACATGATTAAGTGCAATGTGAACTCTTCTTCAGCCTTGTATAGCTGTACAACACAGCATACTTAAATGATGTGTGTCTGAAGAAGCAAAAAGCCACATAACCATTAAAAGCAAGCCCTCCACCATATAATATGTCTGCTTCTATTTGACCCAGACATGAGGGGGGAATAAAACCTCAACACACCGATACTAGCGGCTTCTGTTCCTGATTGTTTTAGCTTTGCAGACTGTAGCAGAATCTGTGGGAGCTTCTGGTAGAGATTGGTGGAACCACTCTCCCCCTCATTAAAATGTGCTGACAACAGTGGGCACATCACTAAGTATCCGCAATGCCAGATAGCAGGTTGACTTTTAAACTTTGTTTTCCTTTAAATAAATAAATATTTAACAAGAAATCTTCTCTTGCTTTTAAAACCGCCTTAAGGGGGAGGGCGTGGGGGTAAGAGGCGCTGTCAGGCAGTAGCTGGCCGTGCAGCCGCCTGCCTGCTGCCGCGCCCCAGCGTGAGTCCGGGACGGGCTGTGACCACCCCCTGGTGCGCGGCCGAGGCAATGTCACACAAACGCAGGTGACATCGCCCGGTGATGGCATGAGCACTGTCAGTCACCGTGTATGGTTCTAGTGAATTTATTTCACAAATGATGCCAACGTAGACTAACAATGAGACCTGATCTCAAATGCAAAACAAATTTGGTCACAATTTGTCTGTAGGGAATTAAGATGCACTCTCCACCCCTTGGGTTAGCCATTCTGCTGTAACTGGCATTCATTTTAACAGTTTTTCAGTCTCTTTTTTGTGTTCTGTACATCAGTTACTTCAGCCCAGGCTTCAAATTTCTCAAGCGTTCTCAAACTTAATGGCCTTTTTCTTTGTGGTTTTGGCATTGTCTCATTCTCCATCTTTGCTTCATCCCACCTGTTCTCCGTTTCATGGTGCTGAATGAAATATTGTTCTCCCTCTTGTCTACAAGAGTTATTACTTCTCAAGTCATTGCATTTAACTCTTATTCCCCACTTCCTCTACAGAAAAAAGAAATCAGAAGATTTGTGTCTAGCCACAATGGTTGCACACTTTGACTAAGCCATTAAGGGATGATGCTTCCAGGGCTGCCTCCTACATACTGGCATTCTCGTGTTTCGTGTTGCTTAGAGCCGTTTGTCTCATTTGTCCTTAATAAACTCTTTCAACTCTTGTTTAAAAACCAAGTGTGTAATATAAATGCATCTTTCTCTTAGAAGGAAAGGCTCTATGTTTCTCATGTGTTTTAGGTCTTTCTTGTACTCTTGTAAGCATCAGAAAACACTGCATCAATGTGGTAGTACCTGTTGATCCCTTCATGGAACATCTCTTAAGTCAGGAGCCAATATGAAGCATGTTGCCTGCAGCTGTCTGTACAAAGGCTCCCTGTGTCATGTGCTGCATGGGAATGACCTCACCATTTGAATAGAGCTACTGAACCAGTTACGGATGTAGTCTGACAGTCATAGAACAAACATGACTCATTTAAGAACATTCCCTACCTTCCCTTTTAATAACTGGTTTCACCAAAGTCAGTAAACTAGAACTGAAGGGAAAACAAAGAGTTCTTCAGTCAGCTCTGCACCACGTTCTCTCACGCCGCTTACTCTGCTGCGTGTTTGAAGCATATTTGGAGCATATTTGAAACAACTGTCCCTCCACCATTACATCTTCTTTGATGATGTCTGAGCCCTCACAATGTAATCACCTCTAGCAGCAGATACTGACATGCCACTACTAACAATACTAATACCAATACTAACAAACGAACAGTTCTATGCCCTGGATTTAAAACCAAAAAGCTTTAAAAATACAAAATGTTGATGTGCTGAGGAGAGATCATCATCCTTGATGATGGTAATAATAATTGTGTTGAGATTAGAACAAGGTTCTGCAAATAAGGAGATTTGTGTCTAGTTTGACCAAGCCATCAAGGGTTGGTTATGTGCCTTCACACCTAAGAGTGCTCAACTTCTACACTGAGTTTTCTTAACAAAGGCCTAAGAAATTTATTCCTACTATGTCCTTGCTTCTCCACCCTGTGGTATATCACTTTGGTAAAGAAAGCTCTTTTTGAGGAAGTAGATAATAGAAATTATATCAGGGTAAACTTTGAAAATTTGAACTTTATTTGTGAAACATATTTGCTATTATAAAATCTCCACTCCACTGATGTCAACAACAACAACAAATCTCGATTATATAAATGGAACTGAGGCTTCATCTCAGATTAAGCTATTAACAGCATGCAAATAGCAGCATAATTTTCTGCATGTGTAATACACTAGTCCTCATACTAGGTCGTCTTCTACTGTTTCAATTTGATTGTAGTGGACCGATGCTACATAATTAACTTGCAGTGGCACCCTAAATTGGAAACAATGGAGTGCATTCACTTCACCAGTAATGGTTGTATCTAGATGGGCACAGTGCAATTTTCAAGTATATGTTGTTAATGGTCTCCCTATACATTTCATTGTACTGTAATTTCCCATGCGGCTGCGGAAAGCGTTTGTTTAAATAGATTTGGCTTCTGTAACTGACATTCACAATAACTCAGTGTGAATTACAAGATGCTCCATCTCAAGATTTGAGGCAGGGTTACTTGTAACAGCCTCATGACATGTTGTGGAGTGCCACGTCTCTGGTCTTGAGCACTGATCTGTATTTCTGAGGGGCCTGAGTCCAAGCTCTAATGATCAAGTTTGCAGTGAGGTAATGGCTTTTAGATAGTGACACAATGCATTTTGATTGCATTTTAGAGCTTGAGAAGGGGAGATGTTGTCTCAGTAGTCAGTCAGTGTATGACAAGAAAATCTGATTCATTGGTTATTAGGTTCCAGTGAAATATAAAATCTGTCATTTTAAAAACTCTCCCTTTTTTAGTTTGCTTTCTAAAGTGCCTTGAAGAATAGCACACGCATCCTCTCTGCATAGGCCAAAACACCTCAAATTCTCTTGGTGTTCAGACCTATCTTGTTCCTTCTAGAGGTAAAGGCAAGGAAAGGCTTAAATTGGCCAGACTGATTTGTAAATTCTTTGACATGCAGGTAAGGACAAATTGACAGCTTAGTTTTAAAGTTATTCAGTTTTTGGTTTCGGTAGAGTTGCTTCAATGACACAGTAAGTAACTTACTATATACTATACGGGTGTGTGGGAGAGGTGGAAATTCTGCTGAAACTCAAATTTGCCTTCCATGCTGCAAGAAGAGATGTACACATGCCTTGGACTAATTCAGGTTAGGAGAGCAGAGATGATAAAACTTAGCAACCAATTTTGGTTAACAGCTAAAGTAGATGAGCCTAGTACTTAAATATAAGCCATTAAGTTTACTCAAAACACATGTTGCTTTATCACTCTTCTTAACATGACCTAGGTAACTCTTGCTAGTGAAGCCCAGATACGACCGTATGCAAAGTAACGGTATAAAGTTTTTCTGCAGAGGGAAATTATCCTCTTTCTAGTAGTCACATGAGCAGGAAAACACATAAGGAAATACTTCGGCAAACTTGTTAGGCACCACCACTCAGGAGGATACCAGCTGCAAGGACTGCAGCAGAGACCAGCTTGCCCAAACCTTCTTTGCGTGACCAGCTGGAGGGATGCTCTAGCAGAATGGACTAAATGCTTCAGTGTTGATTGAGCTCCTTGGGTGCCGCTTTGCATCCACACTGAGCTCTGCACCTATCCACGGAGTTTCCACAGTTTTAAAGCTGGCTTGAATATGCCTTCAGGGGCTGTCCCACAATGTGGATGTACTCTAAGGCTGCCCTAAGTCACTGTTTTCCCTGCACTGTATTAATTTAAAAAAGAACAAGAATACTATTACTGCATGAGAGGAATCAGCCTCCCTAACTAAGCACTGCTTTCTTCAGTGTTAAACGAAGCCAGCAAAAGCTATCAGCACTATTAACAACAACAGCTGGTTAGTAATGCACTGTGAAAGAGCACGGCTGGGGACACAAAATGATCATTGTAAATTACCCAGATTGATAAAAGGGCCAAAAGGTGCTGGATATGTTTTTCAGACCTGCTAGAAAAAAGAGAAATCCTGATGTTTACCCAGTTTTGTACTCAGACACCAAGGAAACCATGAGCCCTACAGCATTTTTATAATTGCCTACAGGAGGCATATCTCATGGCTCTGCTTTTTTGGCAAGGTAAGGTTTCTTTCAGTCTTTCTGGTTTGTTCTAATTACCCCTTTTTTTCTCAAATATGTTTCCTTAGCTTTCCTGTAGCACAGTGCTTTGAGATGACAGAAGACTTTTCTCTAATAAACAATAATTAGCTAATATTACTTAGGATTACTAATTTCTGCTTCCTTTTTATGTCCTTTAACCTTTCTCTCTTAAGGAATGTAAGGTGGTTGTTGCTTTTTTCCCTTTGACTGAATTAAACTACTTGTTTAATTACTTTTATTGTGTAGTTACATAACAGAAGCATTGAATTCCAAAGTTCTCCTACTGCTAATGGAGTATCACGTTACAAGTGGATAGAATGTGCCTCGTTATGACAATGAGTACTATATTTTAGTGTTTTTCTATGTAAATAAGGCTCACTTTGATTCTGTCTGCTTGCTTGCCTCTCCCCATTCACCTGATAAATTTATTGGTCGGTGTCTACAAATAGGACAGGTAAGAAGTCCCAAGGATATTTCAGCTACGTAATTTCCAAGGAATTGTATACCTGGGAAACCAGGTAGATGAGGAAAGTCTCCCTAGAGCTGCACTGAGGAAAGGGCTCATACCAATTAAACACCAGATAATCAACAAAGATGGGAAAGATTTCTGACCTCTTTGTTTCAGTTACTGTCTGTCTTAGAGTGAGTTCCCAAAGCTATTTAAATCAAAGAGAGTTATCCTAAGAGAATTTGTATCAATCCTTCGCTCCTTGGTGCTGTGGATCAACAACAGGGTGCAAAAAGTGAGCTGTCCTTTCTCTTTTTCTTTTAATTTATTAAAAATAAAGATTTTCTGATTGCTTATCAGAAATTTCTGATTTATTTATGGACACAATTTGTGAAACTTTATTTACTGAAGTATCTTGAATTGACTTAGTCTAGAAGGGACTTCTGCAGTGCCTGAAAGGCTTATTAAAAGCCCTACTTTGTTTTCCAGGAGTGTGGCCAGGTATGTCAGACTTCTCTTCCTGAAGCAAACTCAGCCAGTCAATATACACCCTCTCCTGAAAACAAAACCAAGCTTCCACTGACTTCAGTAGCAGCAACGTTCAGTTCAAAACAGCTCATGTGTGAACTAATGCTGGAAAAGTAATTGAGGCAGAACAGTAATGGGAAACTCAATTTGAAAATGAAGTGGTTTTAATTAAGAGACACTCTTCAGAATTATAGAGAAAGAGGCTCTTTCTCATTTAAAAGTTGGCTTTTCCTTCCTCACCAACTATAAATCACTGATCTATAATTAGTATTCTTAGTAGAAGGAATGTCTGATTGTCTGGCTTAAGTTATGCCTCTGACTGCGATGAGGAGAGCTGTAGGTGTGTTGCGAACAGATTCTAACTAGTCTGCTACTTAGCATCCAATTTCTTACAAATGTTTCTGTTATAATGTATTAATGTTATAATCTGTTACTTAAAATTGAAAAAA
Source organism: Stercorarius parasiticus (assembly GCA_013396915.1). NCBI lineage: Eukaryota > Metazoa > Chordata > Aves > Charadriiformes > Stercorariidae > Stercorarius > Stercorarius parasiticus. The sequence continues at coordinate 1,405,625 of VWZL01002638.1, read as the reverse complement.
AATTAAGGAAGAAGTGTGCCTCTAGATTCCTAGTAGCTAAGAGCAGCAGCATGACTCTGTGGCACAATGATTGGAAGTTTACCCGGGAATAAGAAAGAGTCTGGCTCCAATCCCATGCCAAGACCTAGTCCAATATTTTATCTAATGCCTATTTAATAAAAATTGCATAAATGCTCACTGGTGGGAAAGCCAGTACCCAGATTTTGTCTCTCTGTCCTTATTCTATTTTTAAAGGAAGGTGTGTGTCTCACTCCATTTTTGCAAGAGACTGATAACACTTCACTCTACTGAAGTGAGTCCAAAAGGAGATCGTAAATGTGATGGAGGTCAATAAATGGACTCTGGTCTGTAAATACAGAGTTTAAACCAATTTAAACCAATACCAAGAGTGTGCATAGGAATCAGTGGTTGTGGGGAGTCAAGGGTTGGGATACACTGTGTTACAGGCCCAGCACCAGTTCATAGGCCTGGCTGCTTAGGTGTGTGTTGAGGAATCCAGTTATCTCAAGGACATCTGCTATGTGTGGCCATGTTTAATCCAGAAAGTAGTGGGCCTCAGGTATCAAAAACTATGGAAATGTTATTCTGCTGTCTCATTGCCTTTAAAAGAGCTTTCCCATGCCCTGTCCATGCTGTGCATGGACTTGGAAGTGTACTTTTTCACCAAGGTATCAGATTCAGTTGCTTAAAAGGCAAGAAACTAACTCAAAATCCTTCTGACAGATGGCCAAATTGAACTGGCTCACTGAGGGGCCAAGTAAGCAGCTGAGTGGGCAAAAGGAAGGGTCAAGACCACAAAACCATGAGCACATGGTAGCAAGACTGTAGTGGTGGCAGGGATGGGGTGAAGAGCAGCACTGCCTCCCTTGAAAGCAAAACATCAGATCCGCTCAGAAACCTTGTGAAATCTGTCTTTACCATCTAAGTCTGGATGGTTTTGAATGGTCAAGTCCAACTTGGTGCAGTCGCTTTCTTTCAGGGCAGAAGAGGATGTATAAATCCAACACAGCAGGCAGGAATGAGGATGCACTTTTCTGTTTGGCATCTCCTACTAGCTTTCTCATGCTAGTCTAATGACATGCAAATTTCATTTTAAGTGCCTAACTCTGTAATTCCATGTACAATAGGTCTTGGACCCTCGCATCAATCCAAAAATGTGTTCTTCCATCCTGTTTTGTTTTGGCTTTTGTGCTCCTGCGGCTGCGATGTGATCCAACCAAAAACTTATTTCATGGGATGTTTTTAGTCAAATCAGTTTCCTAATCTTTCTGACAGTACAGTTGCATAACCTCTCATTTTTAACTCAGCGGAGGTGGTAGGACTGTTCCTTTTGGTGGATGTGTAAGGTCTTCGATTGCCTTAGGTAGACTGTGAAATCACAAACTAGCACTCTCTGAGTTATACAGGAAGCTTAAAATGCCTTTTCAGCACTGTGGATTCAATTTCAGGCTCTCTTCAGCCTTCTTAAAATTACACTGAAGTTGCCAACAATAACTGAATTTAATAAAAATAACTAGAAAACAGTAAGAATGTGAGACAATGAAAAACTACATTCCCCAGAACTGTTTAGGAAAGGTTTTTCTGCCTGGGGACAACCATACACCTTTGCAAAGGACTTCTGAGCTGCAGGACTTTTGAGGAACTTGCTGCTTGAGTTGTAGTTCTTACATTCTTTTACATTTTAGTCAAAGAAATTTCAAGATTGTATGGATATTGCTGTCTTTCTGCTTGTTATAGTTTGTTCTTACACTTTGTAATGCTTTTAGAAAAACCTGTCCATATATTCACTGGTAATGAGGAAGGTGGGTTTTTTCCTTCCCTCGTCCTTTTGTCTGTACAGACAGTAACAGTGACGCCGTTTGCTCATTAGCAAAAAAGCCTTTCCGGATCTTTGCATGAATCAATGACTGTTAGCGTCACTGCAAATGATCAGTAATTAGACCTAGGAAATGAAGAATTAGATGTGGGCTCCAGCTGCAAAATATTGATTTTTTTAATTTTTTTTTTTTAACAATATATGGTTCCATCAGTGCTGTGGTATAACTTATAAGAGGTAGCTTCTGCAAGTGGATAGGGAAGCATAATTACTTGAAAAAGATGAGCCCTATTTCTTTAACAATAAGCATACCCCAGCAAGCAATCCTCAGGCAGTTTTTCAGGAAGACTCAAATTCTCTCTTTTTTTTTTTTTTTAATTCCAATTTAAAGACTTGATTTTTTTTTTTTCCCCCTCAAAAAATGTTGATATGTTCCTCCTTATCAGAACTGATTGAAATACTTTTGTTAAGTAAAAATTATGTTTTGTAAAGTGTGCTGGGAAAAGGCTCAGCATTTTTTGTACATGTGTGTAAAGTCGTCATAATATTGGAAAGTGCGAGAAGCAGGGGGAGTTTCATAAAAAAAGCTTTTCTAAATTACTTTTTTTTCCCATGTTAAATCCTTGCAGTAAAAAAAAAAAGAAGAAAAAAAAACAGACAAGAAAAGGTCTTGTTCTACGATCTCATCTTCTGTGATTTCAGAAAAATACTAACTATGCTGGAAAAAAAGCT
>VWZL01002638.1:1348394-1399556 GCA_013396915.1 Stercorarius parasiticus | reverse complement strand
GGGACGGCTGTGACACGCCCCCACCCCCCCATCTCAGGCCGTGGCGGGGGAAGCGGGCGCCGGCTTTGACCCGCTCTTCAGAACGGGCGCATCCGGGGGTGCGTATGGCACGGCCCCAGCCCGTCCNCGCCTCAGAGCGGGAGTAGGGCGGCAGTGCCCCCCTGCCCGCCTCCGCCCGGGGCGGCGGTCAGGCTGGTGTGGAGGAGGAGCGCGGCGCGGCGGCCGTGACTTCCCCGCCCCGCGGGCCATGGGCAGCCCGGTGGCGGTCCCTGGGCGCTGCCGCGGGGCTCCGCTCCGCCGTCCCCGGCGGCTGCGGGGCCCGGGCTGCGGCCACATCTGTGCGAAAGGTCGGGGGTTTGTGGGGAGGGAGAGAACATAGGCGCGGGTGGCACATTTGGGGAACACGCATATCCCGGCCAGGTGAGCGCGGCCCCGCGCCCCTCCCCACGAGGGGACAGTGCCGTACCCGGCTGGGTGGCTCCTTTCACGTGAGGAATCGCGTGGCAGTAAGTCAGAGAATCTCAGGGCGCTGCTGGGATGTGGGAGCTACAGGTAGGGTAGGCAACAGGTGCTGTGGGTTTTTTTGGTGTTGCCCATGGTTGCAAGGACACTTTGTTCCTTGAGACCGTGGGGTTGTGCCGCTGTTGACATTAGTTGCATGCTATTACATGCGTGATTACAAAACAGTTTATGTAAGTACAGTTTCATGCAAATAGATGAGCAGGATGGTAACAGTCAAACTGACACTTTACAGCTGACTTTTTGTAATAGGGTAGGGTAGGGTATGGTGCTGCTCTGTGTACCCTAGGAGCTTAAAAAGCCCCCAAAGACATCAATATGAGGTCTCTGGTAATTGAAGACTAAAACACTTTGAAATTCTATTCCAGTGAAACAGTAACTTGGCTAATGGTGCGTATGAAGGATTTTGAAGAAACGTGTTGGTTTATGGTTTTAGGCTGTCTTTCTTTTTCTTTTCCAAATATTGGCTCTGAGGTTTACCATCTTGTACATCTGAGATTGAATAGTTGCCACTTATGCATTTATAAGTAAAGGGGAAAAGGTGGAAATTCTGTAATGATTCTAGCAGTAGGATTGTCTGGTCAAGTCAGAAGTGGAATAAAAAACTTATTTAGTATAGAGAGAAACAGTTTCAAGTTGTCAGTAGGTTTTAACCACAGAGTTTGTTTACAGATGACAGTTAATGTTAGTTAACATTTGTCAAAACTGCAGCTGTCTTTTGGAGCTGGCTTTTGCTTGTTGTCAAGGTAAAATCTGAATTGATCACAATGATGGCAGTGAGAAGTAGCTACTTGAATGCAAATGGCTAGTTTTTGGTAATGTAGGGTTGTTGATAAAACTTGAGGATGTCAAGCAGACAGCTAAGGCCTTGATGGTGTGGCCCCATTCCATAAATGAATCCTATTGTGTGTTAGATGGCTTGAGGGCATTGAACTTAATGAAACTCAAACTTTTCATACCTTCTAGGGTGCCTCAGTGTCTATGTGCATCTTTGATGTTCTCAGCCTTGGGCACAGTGCTGTTCATGTACTCTACACAGTGGCTCTTGAATACAAAATCTGGGAGCAGGGCCTAGAATTTGATTCGTGTTAGGAAAAGTGCCTACATTGTTGTGCTGTAACATCAAGTTCCTTCTTGCTTGTGCCTCTGTGCGTTTGCATGCTCTTGGGATCTTTCTTTTTGCCCGTTCTTACTGAAACTTGCATTATTTCTGCAAAGTGAGGAAGTTTCACTGGAGAACTGGACTGTGTCCTCACTCCGTCCAAGGCTTGCTGTTAGCCTTGTGATTAGGGTGCTGTCCTGAGGTGTGGAGTCCTTGTTCCAGACTGCAGGCTGCTTACCTCACTAGTGAGACATAATGGAAAAGAGAAGGCCTTTGGCCTAGAGTAGAATAAAAAAGTAATGTCCTTCTGTTTTGCTGGGGTTTTGGACATTTCAGGTGTTTATTTCAAGGTAGAAGGGAGAATGCTGTAGTTTGGTGATAGGCGTAAGTGTCCAACACTGTGCAGTGAAAGAGTGTGGCCTGTCCTGCGCTGTGAAGAAGTAAAGTGTAGTTTGGCTTGACCTGGTCTAGAAGGTAAAGGCATGGAAAGTAGCATTTTGACTTCTGTGCACTTTCTTGAGATTCGGTAAGTTTTCTGGTTTCATTTATGATCCAAAGACTACATGGTTTTGCTGGGCTTTTTGTGTTTGTCAGTTGGTAGGACTTATTGTAGGCTTCCTTTATTTGTTTTAACACGAGTGCTATCTGTGAAAAATCTAAGTAATCTTCATTTTTACAGCTTATTCTTATTCCTTTCAGATTAACACAGAAAGGCATTAAAGAGACAGCATATTGTGGAAGCTCTTGGCATAATACTTTACTTTTCCACTTCCCCCCCCCTCACCCCCGTCATAAGATTAAAATATGTAACAACTCAGTTTATTTGATAAACTTACTTGAGCTTGTCCCTGGACAATATATTTTTATAGTAATAAATTTCCCCTGTAAAGAATGATTTTTTTTTTTGCGTAAACTGAGTTTTTGATGGAATTTAGCCATAGTACAAGAAAAGAATGAAATGGGGAAGCTGATTGGAAGTAGAGTTCTGGATTTTTCTTCTACCTCAGACTTTATTATGACCAGGAAGTGTTTGGTTTAGATACAGACTGATAAACTAATTTTCTTTTTCCTGGGTTCTTGCCACACCCTTATTTCTCTAACATCTTTACGATATTAAAACGTGCTTTACTGTAGAAAAGCTTTTTTAACCCCATAAAGTATAAGCACATGAGCAAGTATATTTGGTGTGGTTTAAAAGCAAGTAGATTACCACTAGCCAGTAGAACAAGTAAATTATCACTAGTCTAGATCAACTGTAGTGTTTTATATAGGGTTGCTATGGTTGGCCTATGTTAAAAGGGAACATCATGTTCTTAGCAAGGGGTTGTGTAACACTTGGCGTGAATGTCCTGTAGACACTGTATTATACTCATAACGTTACCACATCATAATTACTGGATAATCAGGTGTTTCTGAAAAGGAATTTTTGTGTCCAGTTTTGGTTGCATGGCCTAGAATTCCTCTATGAGGATGGTGGATTACAGAGATTTTTAACTGGACTGTCTTGCTGCATTCATACTTTCCACATCCAGTTATATCCCTATTCTACAAGTTTTAAACTGCTTGAATATTTATTATGTTAACCTAGCTTGGCAAGCACTGAACAGCAAATGGGTCAATTAATATCTGCATTATTCTTTGTGATATAGTTTTATTACTCTGAAGGGCTTTGACTTACACTTTTGGCTACGGATGAGATTGGATGCAGAAAATGGTGGTCTTGAAAGTAACGGCGCTGATGTTTGGTGTGCTGTGTAAAAGGTGTCTGTATCCTCTCCTGTTTTAACCACTGCTGTAGTGGAGGCCAGGCTGTTAATGTTGCATGTGCTGTTCGTAGTAAGGCAAACCTTTTGCTTGCTAGTTGTTTGTTAGTAAAGAACAACTCCACCTTCTGACGCATAGAGGGGCTTTTGGGGGGTTGTTTCTTTTTAGCTACAGGTGAGGTACTTTCTTCTGTGAAGCATGTTCAAAGGGCACGGGAAAAGAGAAGGCAGCAGTGAAAAATACGCTTTATGGGCTAATAATTTTGTGATCTGTTGCTGGGATTTCTTGTGACCCCAGGCCATTTTTGTGAAATACAGAGAAGACCAAAATGAAGAAGGGTCAGATGGTCTGGGGATGTCTGTAAAGGCTGTGGAGAGGCTCTGAAACTACTCGTTAGAGCACGGTCTGTTTATGCTGACAGTGAGCCAGCAACCATATGTAGTAGGCAAGCACCCGAACACATGGGTATCCACATGCCTGAGCATACGCACAGTGATCTGGTATTCTAATAAGTGGCTTAGTACATCACCAGGCGCGCTTGTGCAGCCTGCTTGTACTCTGCCAGCCAGCAGTGCTGGAACATGGACACGTCAGGCTTCTGTGCTTGTTTTGTATTTCTAAGGTTATCCTTTAAGTGTAGATAGGGTCTTTATGTCTGAATGCCTGTGCTGGACTTGTACGAATCCAGCACAGAGTCCTCTTACTTGGTCCTCTCTCCCTCTTGAAGTGTTTCCTGAGGGGCAGCAGCAGCAGTGTATTAAGTTTCATGCAAGTTGCCCAGGCAGTGGTTCTGAAGAGCATGTTTTCCCTGCTTATCCACATATGCAAGTGAGTTTATGAGCATTCTTTTGTGTGTGTGAAAGCTATTGTAAGGTCAAGAGAAGTTTTTTGTACAGATGTTTTCAGCTGCTGCTGAAATAGTGTGCGGTAGTCCTGGAGGAGCCTCCTGATTTCTCTGACTTTTTTTGGTAGTCAAATTTAGACAACTTTGCTTGTAGGACACAGTAAGAAGAAAGGAAAATCACACTCCATGTTTATATATCTCAAGGAAGGTAAATTTAGCCTTTTTCCTTCATTTTCTCCCACGAGAAAGCAAAACTTTATTGGGGGTGCTGAAGGAGTAGAGACATGCTGTTTATATGACAAGTGGACTGAAATACACAGAAAACATGTTTCTTGGGGCAAGAGAAGGAGGTTATTCTGCAGATTGTGTGAGCAGGATGCAGAAGCTCGGTGCAAGTGGTACCGATGTTCATCCTGAAAAGATGTGATAATGGGAAAGAGCTCATTTGGAGGTCAAAACACTTGGGAAAGACTTTGGAGTTTTGCTTCCAGCTGGTTTTGAGTGTGCCATGGTAATTCTTAATGCTGGATTTTTCTTATAGACAGAATAGTTAGAGATTTGCTTGTATGGATGGCTTTTAAAAGTAGAACTGACTTTTTAAAAGTAGAACCAAAGCTATATTGCCTTTCAAACGTCCTGTCCTAAAACAGCGGCACTTCGATGTTAAAGAACACCTGTAATTTTTTTATAATTGAAGCTTAGGGAGACAAGATGAAGTGGTAAGGATGTCCAGTACTTCTCTTTCTTGTTGGTTTTGCTTCCTATACTCCTTATTCCTTGCAGCTTTTGTATCTTAGTACGTTTTTTGTGCTTGACCTTATTACATGTACTTTTACATTTCTGGTACTTAGTTTCTTTAATTGTACAAAGATCTCCAGTACATAAAGCATTTCTTTCTACCATGGGTTCCTCTGTGACTCGAGCTCTTATTTCTCAGTACTAATATAGCGAACTCATAGGACAAGTACATTGTGCTTGTTAGGTTGCCATGCTTTGTGGAGCATATTGCTGATGTGATGGGGGCCGTGTTAGCAATAGCCAGAGAATTTATTTGGCACAGAGTCTTCCAGAATGGGACTTCCTTTCTGACTGAAATCTTTAACTGGGTATGAACTGCAGCAATGTCTGAAGAGCAGCGTTAGACTGGAACTTTTGTAAATGTAATACCCCATTGTGAAATTCTGCCCCACTTTTTTTGAGGGAGGGGAGCAGTAGGTGTGTAAATATACTGCTTAATGGAAATGTCAACCAATATTAAAGTTGAAATACAGTGTTGTAGACACTTCAGATCTAGTTTCACCTATAATAAAGGTGAAATATATGACTGCATCGTGTGGTGTGATAATTTTTTCCCTCATTTCCATGACAACACTTCCTCAAGTGTATAATTTTTGTTATTTTGTTTAAAAAGGACAAGTGTTGACATATGCAAATATTAAAGAGCTGTGACTGCTGATCTTCTGCTTAATAATTTCTCCAGTTCCACTCAGGAAGAGAATTCTGTTTACAAAGAAATTCAAATGTCTTTTTAAATTCACAGTTAATACAAAGAATTTTAGTTCACCTTTAAGAAGGTACCTATTGTGAGACTGGAAGGATGTCTAGAAATTGGCATGGGGCAGGTAAGGGAGACTGTGTTTAATGTGCTCACTGTTTTTTTTTTTTTCTTTATGGCAAATACCCAACCTGTTGGCAATTAAAATTAGCTGTGGGACATGGCTTATTACTCAAGGTGAAGCAATAAACTTGAAAAAGACAGTTTCAGTTGGCTCCTGGGGATGATCCATCCAGATCCACTGTGGAGACTTGAGCACAGGTGGTGGGCTTCTAGTCTGGCAGAGAAGAGAACAATTGCTGCTAGATGATGGAGGAGTGGCTTTGACTGCTTTTTGTCGGGAAAGAGGAGGTGAGGGGGAGATTACTTTGGTACTTAGCTTCTTATAGTTACAGGAAAGCAAATGATGAATCAGGAGCTGGCCTCTGTTGGTCAGCACAGCCAATAGGTGAGATTGACCGTCCGTGAGATGAACTTGATAAATTCAACAATGTACTGTGCTGTTCATAGTAAAACTGAGTTGACTTTGTCCTGTTACCTTAGGCTAACTTTCTGCTATTACTTACTCCACGTGGAGAACAAGCAGCTTTAAAAACAACAAAACCAATCTAAAACTGGAAGGAAATTAAATAATAGTGGTGCTGTGGGTGCTTCAGGAATAGAAGTGACTGGTGACATAAACTTGGGTCCAGTTAAGAACCATCACTTGAGGACTGAGGGATTTTTTTTTTCCTGTTTGGCCCTCAGGGACATAGCTAAGGGAGTTTATTTCTGTTATTTTTTTAATATATATATTTTTTCTTAACAGCTGTAAGTAAAAGAAACACAAGTTTTTAGTAAGCTGGGAACAGCTTGTGCTTTAAGAATGCATACTTGTATTTTGGAATGTGAAACTAGTCTTGATCGTGGTGTCAATACTTTTGCTTAGTTGAATTAGCTCTCTGAAGAGTTTTTCATCTGCTAAGGCTAATTTAGAATTTGTATTTTGGTGGTGTAATCTGTGGAAGAAGAAACATAACTTGAGTTCAAATATGTAATCCCAAATTTTCTACTAAATAATACTCATTCTTCAGCTTGGATGCTCAGGTGAGTGAATGGTTGATTTTGGAAGACACTGTGTTGATATCTATATTATCTAAACAATGTTCTAACAATAAATGAAGATCACGGAGATGGAATTTTGTGTGTTTTATAAAGGGAGCAGAACTCAGTGAGTTATTCTGTGCATTGCTCAAGAAACCAATTTAGAAGTTAGGTTAAAATATAATAAATATTTTTATCAGTAAAATTTCTGGCATTTCCTCTCATTTTGTATTTGTCATCTTTATAACTGTTCATCTGGGGCATACATGTTTTACATGGTTGGACTCGCATTGTTAAATGGACTTGATTTGTTTCATAAAGAATTTTTTTATCTTGCTTATAAAACTTGGTTTGTGTTGTGGTTTTTTTTTTTTTTTGTTACACAGGAATAGATTGATGACACTTTCAGATTTGGAAAGATCGTGATTAGTGCATTCATTAAGGTGAGTGTGTTATGTTGTCCCCAAGAAAGTGCTTTATAATAGCAGTTCTTTCTCAGTGAGTCTGAACTGGTTTTTTTTTGTTGTTGTTACTGCTTTGTATGCTTCCTTTGAGCTGTAATGTCAGAATGCTGAAAAATAAAAATATGTTCAGAACATTAGATTTTTAAAGACCTGTTGTACAAATCATGGAAATTATGCGGCTTCTCTAAATCTTTAGAAAACTGAAATTTAGTGTAGTATCCAGTGTGTAGTAATCCAGTGCTACATCTGCATTGTTTGCTGTGTGGAAGCAATTAATAAACTTCCAGTCTTTTGATTCCTCTTGCAGGTGTGTTAAGAAATTTTTTAATGATGAGGAAAATTCTGCGGTCCAGAAAACAAAATAGCTAGTGTTATTCAGATAATCGGGGTGATAGCTCAGGAGGAGAAAGGAAAATGTTATACTTCTAAGCTTTGATTTAGAAAGCAGGTCATAGCTTCCAACAGTATTTTTTGGCCAGTTGTGCTTTACTTTCTAACAGGCTGATACTATTCTAATCTCGGTTTCAGAAGTTGAATGCGTGGCACCAGAGATACTGACTTAGGCATGTTTATGCTCCGTGTGTGAGAAGCTGGTGATAAAAAAAGCTTATTACAACTCAGGTGGAACGTGTGGTGGATTAAGAAAGCAGAATAGATGGTCAGAATTATAGAAGTATTTTGAAAATGAAAAAAAAAATGGTTATTACAGCCAAAAAAGGAAACAGCTGAGAGTTTAGAGGAGAATGGTGGAGGCATGTCATCTGTGATGCAAAGAATATTTATTCGAGTGGTTTTGTTTTATGTGATCTGATGATGGGACAATATTGGCCCAAGACCGGAAAGGGAAGTATAGCAGTTCTGGATAGTACTGTAATATTGCAATACAGATTAAATTGTAACTGAGATTTTGAGGATTAATATTATAGTGAAACGTGTTTTTCTATGGCTACAAAATGTGATTTGAATAGGTTCTTAAAGCTGACAAAGTTCTCTTTTCAATGCTGCAGGTGTGACTTCAGTTCTCTACAGAAAGTGAACTTGGCTGCGATCCTGTAATACAGGTGTGTTCCCTAAAGCAGGTTGTTTGTTCTTTTCTTATATTTGAAGTCCTCTATGCTTAGAATAGCTGTATCTCAGTATCGAAGGAAATGTTGTTACAAGTTCTATATTCTTTATATACTGATCAAATTTTACTTTTTGAGATCAAAGACCTTCTTGAGATGCCATACATGGATGAACTCTTTCAGTTCTTTGGGATTTGGGAATACTCAGTCACCTGTATGTTTCCACTGATAAATAACAGGAAACCAGAAGATTAGGTTTAACTGGCGCTAATTCTACTCAAACTGATAAAATGCATGTTTTGGATAACTTGTATTTAGTTTCAGACAAAAATCCTTTTGGCGTAGATTTGTCCTAGCTTTCAGTTAAATTGTAGAAAGGCTTATCAGGAGAATTTTAGGTAGTTTACAAGGACTGTTCTTTCTTAATGTCACCTTAAATCCATTAAGTAGGTGAAGCCAATATGATACCCAGTTAAAATGGTACATGCTGCTGCTGCAAATATCCTCTTCAAACCTAGACTTTTTTAAACCTTTTTTACTCTTTTTATCTATGAAAATGTCATGATAGAGGTCATCAAACTAAAGAAGTGTTATGCCAGTTCATAAGCAGTCAGGCAAGATGTTGTGGCTAATTTCTTGTGGATCTTGATTAGTGAAGGTAGAAACCTAACTCCATTAAGGAAATATAAGTTACAGGGAGATAAGTTAGTGTGAGGGAATTAGAAGAGCTGTCGTTTAAACTGGGATTTAACTAGTCCTGAGAGACATTCCACGTTTTCAGCGTCCAAGCTAAAAACTGCGAAATCTGCAAGTAGCTCCAGATACAGCAATTTCTAACACTTCTCATGGTCAGAGATAGAGAGCTTATAACTTAAATCCTGTTTTATCAATTTATGATAAAGACAGAGGCAAAATATTTGAAGAACCAATGTACACAGATTTGTATCACAATCTGAGATTTGTAGAATTCATATCAGCTTTTCGATGTTATGCAGAATGGAATGTTGTGAATAAATTCTTCCTTAAGTCTGGCCAACACAAATGTACTTTTAACAGTTGGTAGACATACAGCATTTTAAATTAAGGCATGTTAACATGGGCTGTCTTCCAAAATGGTTAGCTTGTGATTTGAACGCTGTTCCAAACATTCCTTCTGCATATTCAAATGAAGCACTTAAAGCGATGTAATTGTTTGCCACACAAATGTTGATTTTCTGATTTTTATTCTACTATTTGTGTTAACATGGCAGTGGCATGTACCAACAGACTTAGCTTCCTACATTTAATAGAAGAGCTTTAAGATTTTCTTTTTCCTGCTGAAAATTCCCAGTGCCTTTCTTGGGAAACTGTTTTTATTAGGAAGAATAATAGTGTTGGTGGACTTTGTTAGTACAGACTTCTGAATGTAAGGAAACACTTTTTTTTTTTTTACACGCTATGAGGGTGAGCGAGCACTGGAACAAATTGCTCAGAGAGCCTGTGGAGTCTCCATACTTACAGATACTCAAAAGTCATCTGGAGGTGGTCGTTGGTAGCCTGCTGTAGGTGACTCTGCCTGAACAGGGAGTTGGACAAGATGACCTCCAGAGGCCCCTTTTGACCTCAGCCATTCTGTGATTCTGTGAATTGAAATTTTGTAACTGCATAGTAAAATCTTTAATGCTCATACCATGTCTTCAGCGATGTAGATGAGTTTAGATGAGGTGTTAAAATGGTATTCTAACCAAACTTTTTAAGCACTTGGAGCTCCTGTGGACTGCATCAAGCATTTTGCTCTATTATCTGCTGGAGAGGTTGGCCCTTCCTTCTTAGTGGCTGTGTCAGCCCATGCAGACTGTGTACATACTACGCACATACATAGGATAATACCATACCAATAGTGAATTGGAAGGGTTATTTTAGCTAGCATAGAAGATTCTGTCATTTTAAAACTCAGTAAGACCTTGTGCTAGACCAAAAGTGTTTAAAATGCAAATTTGTATCTGATTCTTCTGCTGGATGACAGTTTCATGTTTAACCAACATTTATCTGCATAGGCATGGCATAACTGTGAGCATCTCTGTCGTATCTGTTTGAAGAGGACACTGTTGGGGGGCCCAGGTATTTCTTTTATATTTTATAGTTATAGAGGTGTCCGGACTCTGTAACGGTCAAAGATTTCCAGTAGAAGAGGATGAGACAAGAATTAAATGGATGTGGGAGACTCTGGAATCTAGGCACTTCATGCTTTTGATGCTAGCTGGGAGGGAGCTTGGTAAACCCTTTTACCAACTTTTCATAGAAAAAACAGGTAAGAAGCATGCATAATTGTTACGATTCATGTTAGAAAGATGCTTCCCCTCCCATCTACCTAGAGCTTATGCAGAAAATATATTGTTCTGTGTTTGTTTATCTTAGAACTGTGATTTCAGTCATATATATACTCACTGAGAACTATTTTTTGGGTATAAACTGGGAGTTAGATTATTTGAAGCTACAATGTTTTTAGCCTAAACCCGTACTTATTCTTAAATATGGAGTTGAGTTTCTTCACTGAGGAAACAACCTGGTTGGAAGCATCCTTACTATGGATGCAAGGGCCCTGGCCTGGTGCATGTGCTGACCTCTTCCTGTATAGGTGCTGCTATAAAATCAGTGTGGCACTTGGATGGCTCTGGACCAAGGTTATGTCTTCATCAGCTCCTCTGTTCTAAAGTGGCAGCTGTAAGCAGTGGTTAGTTACGATCACCTTTATAAAAATATTACTGACTTTTACTTAAATAACAGTCCTATGCTCAGCATTCTCTTGAACAGAAAGGTGAATCTTATCAACAAATTGTGAAATGAATGCTGTGAAATTCAGGTTTTATGGAAGCACTTGTGTTATTCTAGATGTTGATAATTTTATTAACATAGTAGAAAATTGACTTAAATCTCATTCCTTGTTAAGAAAAAGTGCAAAGCTTGTTTATGATGATGTGCAGTAAGATGAGGTATCTATTAAGAAAGTCAGTCTTGCAGGAAATTGTTAAGCGTCTTCTGTTATTTTTTCTTATAGTGAAGTCTGAGAATACTGCTATCTTTTTTCTTTCCCCCTCCTAGAAAGTGTTGTAGTGAAGATATTCTGTTAATTGTTCTGTCTCTTGCCACAAAAAAGTGAAGTTCTCAATGTTATTGCTGGTGAAGTTGTACAGTTAGACAAATAACTTCTTGGATTATTGCTTGTTTTTCAACATTTTTTCCTAAGTTTTGCTACTACCAAACATTTAATTATTGTCTAATTGCACAGGGAGAATGCATTCATTGTAGATGTTAATTTTCAATTTTCTGTGAAATTGCATGATATGATTAAACCCCTGCTAGTTATTTGTCATACAAATGAGAAAACTTTTACCATTTTGCAAAGCAATCATCCAGAAGACGTGGAAACTCTTCTTGTTTATAAGATCCTCAGTAAAATTGAATCCTGACCATTAAGAATGTCTCATATTGGTGCTAACAGAGTTAATGGTCCCCAAATATTCACATGTCTAAAGTGTAGTCATAAACTGTGGTGTGCCTCCTGCTTCATTTGGGGGTATTGCTAAGTTCATATTAATTACAAATTTAGACTCAAATCTTCAGATGTTTTCCTCTTACTCAGTTCTTGAATTAGATAATTTTGATTCTGGATTTTTAGTTTTTCATTCTTTAAATGCCAGTACTAGACGTGGTATTTTTTGTGTGAAAAGAAATCTGGAAACATCTGTTCTCTGAATGTAATCACATCTCTGCTGAAACAAGATTTTTGAGTTTAAATGCTGTGGTTTCAAAAGAAATTTGCCTCCATGGTGTTCTACAGTCCTTCTTAAGAGGGTTTTTCAACAGCATAAAGCCGTTATTTCTTCAAGCATTTGTCTATACGTATTTTGGTGTGTTTTTCCGGGGACACTAAAGTTCAGGCTGTTTCCATTGTCTTACTGCAGGATAAAGGAGCTACTGTAGCTAATGAATAACCAAAAGACATTTTCTGCACATCTAACCTGGCATATTAATGCCTACATTTGTTCTTAGTGTTCGGTGGAATTATGTTGCCTTTTTCATGCGCTGCATCAGGATCTTAAAGAGTTCCAGTCCTTGCCAGAGTTACTTTTCTACACAGAGCAAACTTCCCAGAGTAGAAAGTTCTTTTGTGAGCCAGTTGCCTTAAAATCAAGCTTAACTGGTGCCAATTTAAGGTTTAAAAGAATTTTTTATTTACAGAGTGAAAATAGCCTCCCTTAAAAGTTTAGAAAGATGGAGCAGAAAATGAAGAAAAAACTGGCTTAATGTACTTTTCTCAAGATAAACCTAAAAGAGCTCTTCCTCTGTTTCTGTGTGACTGTCTGCACTTGCTTACTGAACTTGGTATGAGGTGCAATTACCTTCCTCAAATGGTGGTAATGCGAGAGAACTTCAGACTGGGAAAGCATGCTAGCTTTTGCCTTTTCATTCTTGTTTGGTTATTGATTGGAAATTTATTTGAGCATATAAGTGGGATGAATATGTGCAATTTATTATGGCATTTTGACTGAGATTAGTTTCAATTTTAATTAATCTCTGTGGGATGACTGACCCTCCATGCTCCTGAAGTGTTTGCATGGTGCTTGTGTACGCATGCAGGTGTTCCACTTAAGGTCTTCCTCTGTCTGAGAATGAAGTCTGGCTAGATGCATCAGTTCTTGCCTAAATTACAGGCACAGGGCGTGGTGTAGGGTAATTGCCGGCCTGTTCTTTTTTCACAGTTATTCCAGTCTCTTCTTAGAAAATCTCTCCAAACTTATGGAATATATTAATATTGCTACTTTGAGGGATCTTGGCTTTTTTATTCATTATACAAGCTCTTATTTTAGAAACACTTCTTCCTTCTTTCCCCAGGAGCTCTTGGAAGTCTATCATAATGTTTTTCGTGTTCCTTCCTATTTATTCTTCCTGTATTCCTTACTCTGGTATGTGCCTCTGGCACTGAGGATTTTGAAACAGAAGAAATTTTGTGCAAGACTGACTTCCAGTAACATTAGTCTTCCAGTTCTGCCTAAGAACACCATTCCACCTCAAGGAGTTAAGCCAAGTCTTCTCAAAAGATACCTTTAAAAAGGTCAAACTGGTATCTTCTCCATTACTGGGATACTCATTTCTGCTTCTGGCACCTTTGTCCGTGGGCACCATATTGTAGTCACTGTAATGTAGCCACTTACTGTGGGCAAAGCTGCAGAAGCTCTGTTGTGTTGCTGGTTAGAGACAGAAGTAACACAACTAAAGTGTTTTCTGACACAAGTTTCTGCTGGGTGTCAAGAAGAAGAAAATTCACACGGTACCTCACGTAGACCAGTACCTGTTTCTTTTCTTCTGGTGATTCTCTTAATTTGAGCTCATTGCTTAAAATAAAAACAGTTTTAAAACCCCTGAAATCCTTACAGTCATTGAATTACTCACTTCTTGTTCAAGGAGGCACAGGAAATTCCTCAAAAGTTATTGGGCAGCTTATATTTATATTGAAAACAATTCTCTCCCACCTAAAGAAGCACTATTGAAGTTCCCTACAAATACCTGGGAGAAGCTAGCCTAGGTGTCAAAGAAAGAAGAGAAGAGACAGGACAAGAGATGATATTTGGAGGTGGAAAAAAATTACTTGTAAGTGGTTTAACATCTCAGAATTTCAAATTGTAAGACTCTGCGTGCTAGCTATGGCCAAATTTCATTGCCTCTTAAACTTCCAAAGATTACAGAAAAAGACTTTGGGGAAATAATTTTCCAAGAAAAGGTTATTCCAAAAAAATTGGAGTTAGAATCATAGAATGTGTTGGGTTGGAAGGGACCTTTAAAGGCCATCTAGTCCAACCCCCCTGCAGTAAGCAGGGACATTTTCAACTAGATCAGGTTGCTCAGAGCCTCATCAAGCCTGGCCTTGAATGTCTCCAGGGATGGGGCCTCCACCACCTCTCTGGGCAACCTGTGCCAGTGTCTCACCCCCCTCACAGTAAAGAACTTCTTCGTGATGTCTAATCTAAACCTCCCCTGCTCTAGTTTAAAAATCAATGCCCCTCGTCCCGTCACTACGTGCCCTTGCAAACAGCCCCTCCCCAGCTTTCCTGTAGGCCCCTTTCAGGTACTGGAAGGGGCTATAAGGTCTCCCCAGAGCCTTCTCTTCTCCAGGCTGAACAACCCCAACTCTCAGCCTGTCCTCATAGCAGAGGTGCTCCAACACAACAAAGAGTTGCAGACAGCTCTTGAGGCTAGAAGAATACTATGGCATATGTAATGCTCTTCAGCTTCAGAATTCAGGAGAAGAGATTTCTCACACTTGAAGACTGAAATACCAAATGTTTGTAGTCAGAGTAGGAAAGCTATGGTACAATCATTGCTCTTACCGTAAATAACACAATTTTCCTTATATATGGGTTACTGTAATATTGTGCTAAATATCTTTAGAGAATTTAGGGCTATGCTAAGAGCCGGTCTTTTGGCAGTTCATGCTTATCAACCTAAGCTTTCTTTAAGGGATTTATGTATAGCAGCCCAGAGTTGGGAGCTTTGGAGTTTGGTGGTTTTTTTGAGAGCTTTTTTCCCTATCTCAAGGAGAAATCACGTAACCTAATTTACTAGCAGATAGTGTTATTACGGTTATGTTTTTCTCTTGTTTCTAAAGCTCTTTCTAAGTAGCATTTGGTCAGCAAAACAGGAGGAAACCCCTACCTTGGGCACAGAATATAGGATGAGGAATGTTCGATCTCACCTTAAATTCCTACATGTCAGACCTCCTTTTCTCAGGTGATGCTGTGGCTGTCTTTTTTCCAAAAGCTTCATTTTAATCATGATGGGGTTAATTTGTGTAATTTCGGTGTGCATAAGGCACTTATTTGAAGTGGACAAAATGCTGTAGATGATCTCCAGGGTTACCTTTAACCTTCACAGAGAAGGTAAAAAGCCATCCCACTGCTAGCTGAGTAGTGTGCTGGGGTACCTTTGCTCAATGAATCTTCTATAGAACTTCACAGCCTCAGTGTCCTCTGAGAAATAATAGTACAAATGACACATGAGAAGTGGCTTCTTGAGAGTGGTCTCAGTTATTTAACCAGACAGATGCTCTTATTTCTGCAGCACTTGAAGTAGTGGTAAGAACATTTCCTGGGTGAGAATGGATTAACACATATATGAAATGCTCTTTACCTTTACGGTAACAGGAGGTTTGTTTCATGTGCTGTCCATATAGGTATTCCCAGTGCCACTTTCTATATTCACTCTCCTGACCCCTTTGTTGTTTGCAGTCACTCTCAGGCAAAATGAGTTGTGGGTTAGCCCTGTGTTGTTAAGCACAGGCCATGATACTGCAGATAGTAGCATGGGTACCGTTAACCAGCCAGGCTCATTAGGAGCATGTGTGGCCAGAGTGGACTATATACAGGGGCAGAACTTTGTTAAAATGTCTAGCTGAGTAAGGCAAGTGAAAGTGTGAGCTCTGTTTATCACAGAGATTAAATCAGAGATGAACTGTCTGAGCTAGTTAATCATTGGCCACTAGAGTATAGGCCATTGTGAAATAATACTAGTTTCATCTATGAGTAAATATTCTTTTATTCCATGTTCCAGTTACGTAATTTTTAAGATAGAAGTGGCTTACTTAGTCCAGAAAAAACTGTTAGAGGTACTGAAGTGTAATTTACTGTAATTTACAGTGTAATGTACTGTTCAATACAACGGCATAACAGGATGTATATTTAGTGTGGATTAGAGTACCTGAAGTGAATACATTGACCTGAAGTAAAATGTCGGTGTGCTTTACTCTACCCAAAGGGTTTTTTTAATTATTACCTATAATGAAGTACTAGTGAATAATCTTGTAAAGAAAAAGAATTATTTATTTATTTTTATTTGTATACCACTGCTGATAGCTTAAACGAATGTCCTTAAACTACGCTTCTTCTTTCAAATCAAAACAGGTATCTTGCATATTACTTTGGCCAAACGAGGAGACAAGTAGTGTTTTCTTCTTAAAAACTCAAAATAAATGTAAAATGTCTGGAAAAACAGCGATTGGGAGGGTAAGAAAATAATTTCAATTTACTTTTTTTGGGGGGAAGGGGAGGAAGTTGAATCATAGTGTGTTTTAAATTAATATTAAGTTCATTTTTTCTGTTACAGGTTAAAAAAAAAATATATATATATTTATTTGTGTTTAAAAGGAAGCTGCTGTAGTTAGTATTAGCAAAACTTAGTTGCAGATTTTTTCATTGATGTTGTTATTCCAGTCAGAGGTTTATTAGTCAACAATTGTAATCTTGATTATTTTAAAGGAACAAAGAGTAAGGAATAAACATAGCTCTGTTTTAAAAACAACCCCCCCTTTTTTTTTTTTTCCTGATGATGAATTACATTGTTCAGAGAATCTTAGTTCATGGTTTTGCAGTATTGTTGTCTCTGTGGGTTGCTGAAATAGTTGAGGAAATGACTCAGATTAAATATCTTTATTTTATTCACAAAGTTGAACTGCTCTCTAGTACTTCTCCTTTGATGGCTCTTTAATATTAGTTTGTTCTTAGTTCGCTTCAGTATATACTCTGATTTTGAGTCTGGTGCACTAGAATTTGCTTTAAAAGCAGGAAGCATTTTGTCTGTATGTTTTAAGTTTACTTTTCTAAACAATGCATTTTTTTCCCCCTGAATTTGTGGTAATCAGTAGATAAAATTCTTC
This sequence comes from Stercorarius parasiticus, assembly GCA_013396915.1. Taxonomy (NCBI): domain Eukaryota; kingdom Metazoa; phylum Chordata; class Aves; order Charadriiformes; family Stercorariidae; genus Stercorarius; species Stercorarius parasiticus. Next base: position 1,382,472 of record VWZL01002638.1, on the reverse strand, counting down.
TCAGGCATATTTGTGTCTTAGAATTGTTGTTGTTGATAAGTAGGTGGGTTTGTGTACTTAGTTTTCCTGTTCCTACTGTTCCTTGTATGTTCGGCCTATTTACCTATGTACAAAGAAAGAAATGAAGAATTAGTCAAAATGGCAGAACTGATCTTAAAAGAAAAAAACAAGACTATGGATTAAAAAAAAAAACAAACCAAAAACAAAACCCAAAACCAAACACATAACCAAAAAACCCCAACCACCCTCCAAACTAAGTAAGGAATCCTCTGATGTCTGAATGTAATCTTTTTGTTAGTCAAGGTAAACTGGAAGCCAGGGGAATGGTTTCACTGAGAATAGTAATAGCTATTGTCCAAATCCAGGCAGTAAAATTGTCAACTATTAAGAAGGAGAATAGAAAACAATATTTAATATTGTTGAATATTGATTTTTTTATTCAATTATCATTCAAATATTCAATAAAATATTTGACTAATCAAATATTCAAAACTATTCAATAAAATATTTTTATTCAATTATTGGGTTGAATATTTAAATTTTTAAGGAGTTTTTCATGTTTATTGCACTTCCTCTTTTTGTGTGCGTTTTTACTAAAAAATAAATACCTTTTCCATGAGAAAACACTATTAGGTTTGCAATTATATTTAACTTAAACTTTTCACTGTTCAAATGCTGAATATAATAACCGTGAATAATACTTACCACTTAATTCCTTCAGTTAGTAAGAAGTTTGACAGCAAAGGCAAACAAGGGAATAATTTTTCTTTTTTCTTCCTTCTCTTCTTCCTCAGATTTGTGGGTCTGTACTTCTAAACAGAAATTGTATAGAGAGAAAATTCTGAATATGGCTTGATTTGCTCTTGATCTTGGTAGTGTTTCTAATGAGTATCCCATGGACTCTATCAACTTCAGGGGGTTCTACTCTAGCACTGAGGAGCAGAACCCTGAGCAGCAACCTGGTATCAGTGAAAACATTTCTTCATCGTTTGCTTTAGAAGAGCAACAGAAAATGAGTGATTATCCTGGACTTGCAAATAACCATAGCCAGATGATTGCTGAAGATCCAGAAATTCAGACAAAGCCTGAACACTCTCATGAAGTTCTTCAGGAAGATATTGAAATGAGCAGTGGATCCAGTGGAAATGACTTCAGCGGAAATGACACAAATGAGAACTACTCAAGTGGGCATGATTCTCATGGCCATGAATCTGATGAAAATGGGAAAGATTCAGCAATGCTTATGGAATCTTCAGACTGTCATAAAAGGTAGTAGCTACTATTAAATAACTATCGCTTTTATTTTTGTCACTATAGGCTTTTTTCATTTGAATCCAATTTCTGAATAATAACTACAGTATAAAGTGTATCTTCAGATTGAAGCTGAGTGTTCTAGTTAACTTGTACTCTCATATGATATAAATTGTGTAATATATTATAATTCATAAACAGAAGGTCTCTAGTGTTCCAAGGGGCCAGCTTAATTTGAATCTTTGTTCTCATAATCGTGTGTTTAATTGGCCTTATTTATATATTTTCTTGTAAACCAGCTTCTATAATTGTATATCAAAAAGTGTCAGTTGCGTAAGGATGCAACTGTGCTATTTTCATCTTTTAAATAATAGCTTAGTGTACAGAGCAAAGCTACAGTATGAACAACCTTCTTAAATGTATAATGGCTGTAGTTTCCATTTACTGTATCAGGCAGAAGCTTTTAAAGATGTTGAGTTTTGGTTTTAGATAGCCCATCATTAATAGGAAAATATAAAGCTAAAATGAACTAGAAGTTGATTGTTAGGTTTACTAATAAGTATCTCTTTCTGTCTTTCCTTATTCTAGTTCAAGCTCAAATGCATTTAGTCTGATGATTGCAAACTCTGAACACAATCAGTCTAGCAGTGGATGCAGGTAAATTAATGTGCATATATTTTCAGTAATTTGCATGTATGTAATGCTAAATACATAAAACTAAATAGTGTTGTGTTCTGGTTTTTTGTTTTGTTTTGGCTAAACCTGGAGGAATACACAAGAAATCCTATTTTTGATTCTACTCCTGTCCATAATCGGTAGCATGTCCTATTAACCACTTGGTTGAATTAGAGCTTTTTTTTTACTGTTCCATGCAAGTTATGCGATAACCTTTCAAGTCATCTTACTTTGTTTTGGTTGGGTAGTTTAAGTCAGTAATCTTATTTTTGTGGTTCACTTTGAATGTTGCTTCAGCTCTGGTGGTTTTTTTGAAGCTTTTCTTTAAACCTTCCACTCTTCAGAATTTAGTCTGAAGCCCTTGCCTGAGGACAACCTAGTAGTGTTTTAACATCAGAATTCACCCACTGAGTTGGATGTGCTCTGATGTCCAGCGGCCATATCATCTGCCTCTCCTGTGTTCCATTCGCCAGGATTCAAGCCTCAAGTCTGTAAGGATAAACCAACATCAGCTGCAGGAATCCCTCTGTATGAATTGTGCTTCTGACCCTGATAGCCTTGAGCAACCTGGTGGCATTGAAGGCTCAAATCTGGACACTTCAGAGTGCCCTACTGTACCTGTTGACTTTCTTTAAGTCAGCTTCTGATCAGGAGACCAAAACCTGATCCTGAGCAGATCAAGGATATCTAGCTATAGTGTACTGATGTTATAGACCCCTATCTACGTGTACCTACCTGATGTAGTTCCTAGAGAAGTGGTAAATTAAAATTACCCTTTTGCACTGTTTGGTGCTTGATGAACTTATTTTCTGTGTCTGCCTTGCAGGCACCTGGAGATCTTGTTCCATGCTATATTTTCAGTTGGAAATTGTGTTCTGGGGTTCATCTTGCTTAGTATGAAAGACAGAGTGAACTAAAGGTGTTTATTAATCTTCCTTTCCCATTGATTCCATTTTCTTCACTGCAGGATTTTTGGGAGGCTACTCATTATGGTTTTTCTGATCCCTCTTTATTTTAAATTTCACTAATAGCTGTCTACTCAGAAATAAATATGAATCTGGATGCTGCAGAGTTTTCCCTAGCTGTCAGGCACGGTGTTACAGAGGTTACAGAGCAGAATCTGATCTTCTTTTGGGAATGGGAGACTGAGGATATCTAGGGAATGATCTTTAAAGAGAAGACTAAATTAGGCTGATAAGCTATAGGTTTAGCTCCTGTCTTTATGGAACTTGCTTATTATGTCACGCCTTCCCTGTGGTTGGCTACTGTGCCTGATGCTACTGATCTTTAGGAAAAACATTTGAGTTGTGTTTCCAAGGAGACCTGTCTTCTGTATTTGCTGCTGCTGTAGGCTAATTTGGAAAGGTTTTGTTTCTTGCAAAAGAGTCTGGCCACTCTCATGAAGCATACTTGGAGAGCACAAAACCAGCAGTATGCTCGGTTATTTCATAATCTTTTCCCTCTCTCTTCTTCCCTACTGCCAGCAGAGAGGGTTCTTCTATTAACAAGGCCCTGTTTGATTGCATCAGTCTGAACTGTCAAGCCATGTTGTAAATGTGATTTTAATATACAGCATGGACATAATGAACGTAATGTTTCTCAAGGGAATACTATACTCTTTTGTCTTACCCCTTGCCATTATTTCTCAGTACAAAATGACCACTGACTAAGTGAATGCTATTTCTCTCATAGTACATTGTGATGTAAGCAAGAACAATGTGTATTCGCTAGTACAAGTCAGCTTTGTCACTTTCCAAGCATTTTCAGTGAAATAGGCCCAACATCTGTCAGATGATTGACCTATCTAAAGAACTTTTCAGACTTCCCAGAAAAATGTTCAGAAATCCTCTTGAAAACTACCTGGAAGTTGAAGCCACTTTATTGAGCCCTTCAGACCGGGCAGTGCAGTGCAGTTGCCAAGACTATTGTTTCTACAGTGGTACTTAGGGTAACTTCTTAGGGACTACCAGCCATGACAATCGGGTGGTAAAAGAAAACCTTCCTTTTGATGGGAAATAATTTATTTTCAGGAAGGTTTAAGAAAAGCTCTAGAATTCTCTTGATTGTTGTGACTGATTGGCTTTTAAAATCTACTCCAATGAGAAAGACAAGGTGATTTTTTCATTTTAACTGCTTCCTGCCCACCTGCCACCCATCTTTGTCATCTGCCTCCTCCCCTCCTTCCCTTACCTCCTTTTCCTTCTTGATTTTGTCAGCACCTCTTAATAATGGGGAGAGATATCAGGAACTGCAAAGGCAGGCGATAATTTTCTGATGTTGGCACTGATAATCTCTATAGTTTGACCTTCTACACTGAGACAGCACTTCTGAAAATGCACCTGAGAAATTTGAATGCAATTTCTGTCTCCATCATTCTCTGATTCTTTACTCTACATATTTAGTCAAGTTTCCGTGTCTTATTTAATGTATTGCCATGCTTAACTGGGATACATTGTTCCAAGGATTTCTCCATTTGTTTTGTTAACTTGATGCTCTCCCACTGCCATTCCCTTTTCAGGGACCTTTCTTATGAGAACCTGCTCGAACAGGAGGTGAAGACTTGAATGGACCTCCTGCTTCTCTCCTTTGAAGTCCATGAACATTTCTATGAGTTTGAATTTGAAAGGAACTAAGGAAAATACCACTAAAAAGGGAGGAGGGAGACTGGCAAAAAAAAAAAAAGTTCTTTGGTGCTTGGGTATATGTACTGTTGCACTTACAGAGTACATTTTACAATAAGACTTCAGGTGGTAAATCTTTAATTTTAAATGATTCTAGCTAATTTAAGAATTATTATAAGTTATGAATGTTGATACTAAGTACTGGAGAAGTTAACATGGTTAGCTGTACAAATTTAGTTTACATGACAAGTGTCAGAGTATGTTTGGGCTTCTGTGAGGATGGTGTGTCAATTCAAGCATTCAAGTGACACTTTATTTTTTGTCTTTAATCTTACAGTAGCGAGCAGTCCACTAAAGCCAAAACACAAAAGGAATTGCTGAAAACATTACAAGAGCTGAAAGCTCACCTTCCTTCTGAAAAGAGAATTAAAGGCAAATCTAGTGTCCTAACGACGTTGAAATATGCCCTTAAAAGCATTAAACAAGTTAAAGGTAATCAAGTATGATACTGCCTGGATAATGCCAACCTGAGTAAAATTAAACATTAAAATAGGAATTCAAATGTGATTATCTGTGTAAAGCTAAGTTTATTATGTTTGAAAACCTCTCTAAACAGGTGTTTTCATGGTGTTCCCACTTGTCGGCTGTGTTAACTTGTGTTCCTTTGAGAGTTAAAACCACTTTCTAGATGCTTGATATTTTACTGATATTTTTTGAGTTAGGAAAAGTCATTTGAAAACAATTTACAATGTCAAGCTATTTGAACCGTCAAACAGACCAAAATGTATGATCACACACATATGGGTATATTAAGATGGGTAAATTTATTTGGGTTACTGATGAGGAAGCTCAGCGGAGGAAAAACTAATTCGGAATAGTACCTCTATTTCCCAACTGTCCATTCTGTACTTTTGCCAAAAATAGTTTTGTCCATTTACTGCTTCCAGGCTGGATGTTTATTGATAAGGGTTTTTTTAATTCTTAATATAAGTTGTTTAATATTCTCATGTAGCCAATGAGGAGTATTACCAATTGTTGATGATTAACGAATCCCAGCCTGCTGGACTCAATGTGTCATCTTACACAGTGGAAGAAGTGGAGACTATAACCTCAGAATACATCATGAAAAATGCGGTGAGTATGGTAACCCAAGACTACAGTGTGTATTGAAAATGTTTTCTAGAACTGGAATTCTCAGGCATGCCTTCTTTTTACAAGGTAAGAGTTGGTAGCTAGGCCATTAAGCTGAAGAAGCTGGCTTTTGCCTTCCAGGGAATGTTAAGTAGAAACTCTGAGCCTTTGCAGACTTTGTCAATAGCACCTTGTTTTTAGCAGTAAAATGATAGTCTGATTATTTTTTTTAATTTATTTTCCACACTACCAGTGTTTTAGGGATATGTTATGGAGTCTTCAAAAAATAATTGCATCTAAACTTACTAGGCTACCTTCCCCTATTTTTTCTTTTCCCCCTGAAGCCCCTGTGTGAATGTGTGAAGTTCTGAAATGAATAAAATAATGTCATGGTGGGGGATGTTCCCTAGCTTGAAGTAGGTGGGTTTTGTTGTATCTATGAGTAGTAAATATTGCCCACAAGGTAAAATAAACAGGAAATCTAGAGTACAACTGAGAACTTCAGCCAAATGTCATAAACATCGTTCAATTGATCTGAAGCATCCGAGTTTGTGAAACCGGTGTTCTGACGACAGCTCTTAAGTTTGTGTATAGTGTTAGTGGATAGAGCACTAAAAGTTATGATGCAGGAGACTCTTCTGTGTCAAGAAAAGCAACGTGAAACGATATGAGTGAAGTGTGTGTATGCTTGTGTGGGACTTTCTTCCACCTGCCTACTCATTATTTTACCAAATGGTTTAGAGCACTTTTTTTCATTTTGCAGTGGACGGACAAGCTCACATAAACGGCCTTTCACAAAACAGTTGACTTTCATAAATGTAAAATAAGCCTGTAACAAGCACAAGGAAAACATGCAGGTTTATAGCTGAAAGCTCTTTAAGTCTTAATTCATAAATTCATTTTGCATCATAAAACTTTAGGCAATGATATTTAGGGCTCGTAACCAGTGAAATGCTCCTGTATTACATAGTTCAAAAAGTGTACCATCTGTCTACTTCTTAAGCAGACTTATTTTATTGCTCCCTAAACAGATGCGGTTTAACATTACTTCCTTAATTTTTATTTTGAAATTATTAATGCTTTTATATCTTAAGTGTTTTTCTAAGAAATACATACTGGGTTGAAGAATGTTTTAAACTGTCTAAATAATTTGAGATTTTTGGTTTTAGGATATGTTTGCTGTAGCTGTTTCTTTGATTTCTGGGAAAATTTTGTACATCTCTGATCAAGCTGCTTCTATTCTCCGCTGTAAGAGGGGTTATTTTAAAAATGCCAAATTCGTGGAGTTCTTGGCACCTCAGGATGTCAGTGTGTTCTATACTTCTACGACCCCATACAGATTACCATCATGGAATATTTGCAATAGAGCTGGTGAGTGGTCTCAACAGCACATTTTTCTCTGAACTTTGTCATCCAAATACTTGAACTGATTTTAATATCCTTCCATCCGTCTCCATCACTTTTTGAGGGTATTGCACAGATGCATCTCTGAACAATGCTGGATGTATAACACACTTTTATAAATCAGCAAGGCTTGTGTCTTGGCTTAAACTCTTCTGAATTTCATTCTTTATTGGTTCTTGTGCCCCTTTCATCCAAATGATGAATGAAAACAAAGTAGGTATTCATGCTGAATAGTGGGTTTGCTTTACACTTTTACTAGCAATCAGATGACCACGGTTTTTCTTTAGAATATATTTTCTTCAGATATAAGGAGGATAATGTTCTGTCTCCTTCCTTTTCAATACTGGACACCTTGATTACAGTGTAGAAAAATGTACTTCAGCTACCATCACTGTGCATTCATCAAGTGTAATTGTATCTCTGTTCTTTTAGCCTTAGAAAACTGATGTTAGGCATGCTAATGGTGAAGGATCAGAGGTCGTGGGGCACTTGATATTTGTTTGTGGGAGGATTGTTTTACTAGCGTAGCTACAGCTGTTAGGAGTTGAGAAATAGCTGCCAACTATTTTAACCAAACACTTGAAATTCAACGTCTGCTCTGAATGTTTGAAATTCCAATCCATTTTAAACTAAGTCTATTAAGTTAAGTCAGTGTGTGAGCCGTGTTTAATCTGAAAAAACAATTAGCAATAAATATATAATAAGTAATGCATATGTAAAACAGGTCAGAAGGGACCTTTTAAGGACTGTAGTCCAACTTCTGGCTCAAAACAGGGTCAGTGGTGAATTCTGACCATCTGATCCTAATTTCAGATCTTATTCAGTTATGCAAATCTTCTTTCTGAAACATTTTCTGTAGTTTTGTTATGTTTATGTATAGCTTTAAATCTCGAAAGTGCAGTAAGTGGAACTATTATGCACACTATCCTATCAGCTGCCATAGAATATAATATCTAAAAGTATTGTGCGCTGAGGCCTTTGAAAGACCAGACCTCGCCTTGAAAATCAGTCTGTGGCTACTCTGGAAAAGAAGGGAAAGAGGTTTAAATGGTGAGAGGAAGCCATTATGAAAAATGCTTTTTTGTGGGAGGGTGGGGTGGTATGTGGATTTGATGATCTAGCTCTCCTAGTGCCTTTCTAGGAAAAAGGTAAAATTCTGGTGTCCCAGATAATCAAACATTTTTGGTCAATGCTATAAAGTAGAATGGGAAAGCTGGTAAGAGTAAACAGCTCAAACTGAAGAACTGTTTAGATATGTTTTTGGCAAAAGGCTTAACAAGCAAGCAGCTGTGATTCACACGCCAGCCTCAGAATCTGAGCGGTGTTCAGATTTAGTGTCTTATGAAGTACATTGTTTAGCAAATACGTGTGGAGACTTTAGGGAACATAAACTTTTTAAAGAATTCAGCCTTTATCACGTAAGGGAAAACTTTTGTTTTACCTATCATAATCTCAGAGTAATCTGTAACTTGTTGTGAAATGTGTTTAATATTTTTTAGAGTCTTCCACCCAGGATTGCATGGAAGAGAAATCTTTTTTCTGTCGCATCAGGTAAGACAACAATATTATAAAGCTTAGTGTTATATTATGAAACCATGCATTATGGAAGTATTTTGTTTTTATGAGAACCATATGGTATATAAGCTTCTTACTTTTCCATAATGTGAACGTAAGGCAAAACACGTGCATGTCCTCTAGTTGATTAACTCCTAGAAGCTACAGAGAAAACTGCAAAGTGATTTCAGGAAGTTGCATCTTAGAAGTTAATCGGTGTGAATATTGACCTTTGCACCATAAAGGAAGCTGATACGGTATCTCCTACTGCTGTGGAAAGTCTTCGTTCATGTTAATTAAACCGTTTGGCACCTGCTACAGGGCCTCCTTCATTCTAGAAGACAAATGTCTAATCTTAAATTTATCTCAAGTGTTCCGTAGAGAAAGATGCATGAGGGTGACTTGTCTCTCTTGCAGTTACTGGATGACACAGTTCCTTTTGGTTTTGCTTTTCTTCCTTCTTTTCCTGACCCCACTCCCTTTAGTTGCTTTTATTTAGGAAATGTTGGGAACTTACTCCGTGTGTGTTCTTGTGCAATTTGTTTTCTTGCTGCTTATTGCCTCTCTGGTAGCATTTCCAAAACCAAAAATTGTGGGTCCTACTACTTAATTACTTCTGGAGTAAATAAATACTGATTGTTAAGGTATGGGTAAAGTAAACAAATTGGACACAATGCACTGCTCCAGAGCATTGGATTGGTTGTACTGTAAAAGTACTGTTGGTGTTATTGTAGCTGTGTTGCTATAAATGTGTTACAAATTTTTTATTTCTTCTTGGTCCCCATGTAAATGGTTTTTATTTTCATTACTATGCTTTGGATTCTTACTAAGTAAATAACTGTTATTATAGGTAAGAATTTCTGAGTCTTTGTTCTGTTTAAATTGGATAAATATTGAGTAAAAGAAGGTCTTTATGTTAACTGAGGGGATATATCAGTCTTCATAAAATACAACTATAAATTCATCCCTCTGAAGCATGTAATGGCACAGATTAGGATTACTGAATCAACAGAATAATTTAATCTATCATAGGAGGTGGGTATTTTTTTTCCATCAAATTTCCATTTAAAGCAATTATGGATCTTTTTATTTCAGGCAGTAGAGAGGACAATTTTTTTTTTTTTATTACAGTTGGTATGCAAAGGATGCTATCAGAATTAGCTTCTCTTCTACCGAAAAAAAAAAAAAAGAGAATTCAGGAAGTTAAGTTCTTGGGTGCTATTTTAGGAGCTATCATGCAGTCCTTGTGTCATGAGGAAATTACAATAGGTGAATTAAAACTTTGTTTAACATAAGATTGATCTGTTGAAATAATTAACTCTGTTTAATTATTAGTGCGGGAAAGGAGCGTGAAAATGAGATTTGCTATCACCCGTTTCGGATGACTCCTTACCTTATCAAAGTGCAAGATCCAGAAATAGCAGAGGACCAGCTTTGCTGTGTGTTGCTTGCAGAAAAAGTACATTCTGGTTATGAAGGTAATCCTTTGAATGCACAAAGACTCATTTGGCTTCCTGTTCTATGTTCTAAGAGCTGTTCTATGTTCTGCTACAGGAATTTCCATGCGGGGTAGCACAACAGAATTTCAGCCTGAGAAAGCCAACTGTATGAGTTACTGTCAGTGATCTCGGGTTTTATTAAAGTGGAAGATAACTGGTTCTGTTCTTTGTCCTTGTTGAGAGGCTGTGAGCTAGCAAGCTGCTTTCCTATATGCTCTTAGACATTTAGACTTAGTATTATAGAGTATAGCTTGAAGTGTTTTATGTATGCAAAAACCCCCCACTTGTTAATCTGCTTTTATTTTTCTCTCAGCACCCAGAATTCCTCCTGACAAAAGAATTTTTACAACTACGCACACACCGACCTGTTTGTTCCAGGATGTAGATGAAAGGTAACTTACAAAAAATATTGTTTTTTCATTTACTGATAAGCAAGCTATCCAGTATCTTTACAAGTGTCTTTAGGATTTAATTAAGATGTCTGTGTGGGGTTAAATTATGTGACTACTGAAGAGTAGTTAACCCAAGAAAAATACCTCCCTCAGTTTTCACTAAGCATGAAAGCATTACACTGTGGTATTTAAGTGGAAAACTATTAGCCTGCTCACAACTTTTTCTTCTATTTTCCTTTCATCTGGGGCAAATCTGGACATAAATTCAATGAATGAAACCCACAGTTAGGAAAATTCCTGTGCTAAGAATCATTACCTGTTTGAGATTTTTAGGTGGTTTTGGTTTTTGTTGGGTTTTGTATTTTGTTGGCGTTTTTTTTTTCGTTTGACCCGATTAACAACAAACAATATGCTGTTGTCACTTTGTGCTGGCCCAGATACACCCAGAGGTGTCTTTTAAATGCAACATTAGATCTTTTTTTAAAAAAAGAAAAAGATATTCTGCGTTCTCAGTTCAAACTACAGTCTTCAATAGTTGTTGTTGTCTGTATACAAAAACTACAAAAATTCTACTGGCTGAAGACTTCGCGTTGCTTTGGCAGTCATGGAAGCTGATTAGAGTATGTATTCACGTTTCAGAGTAGAACCAAATATGCCGCTTGTGATATTAAGGCATACACAGAGGCTCAGGAACTAAGGTGTAAGCCAAGCTTTCCTTTAGTCTTCCAAATCGCTTTTACCTGGGGCCTTTCAAAGGATGTTTAGGTGATGGAAACACGAAGTCTATCAAAAGAACAGCAGATACTCCTTTGGAGTCAGGAGCGTATTTGGCTGAGGAGGCGGCAATAATCTCAACAAGCTTTTAAGGACAAGGAAGCACTTTGGAATATCATAGTTTTTTGAAGACTTGACTAGAGAATTCACTTGTTCCCGAGTTGTTGAAAGCACAGGCTGCCTTTCCCCTTTCTTTCTCACCTCTTGTTTTATTTGATACTTTCTTCATTATGTTTTCTGATGTGCTATATGTGGGATTTTATTTTTTTTTCTCCTTAGTGAAAACTAAATTGGCTGCAATAGTAGCATCTGACTTCTGAGATATCACCTTCTCTTGTTTTTAAGCATTCTAAGAATGCTCCAAGCCAACTGCAACTTTGCAGGGTGGGTTTATCTTTACAAATAGGCTAATGGCACAATGTAAAGCTTCTCTTCCTCTGTGCACCCCCAGCTCATTTATTTCCAGTAGTCACTTAACAGAAATGGCAATACTACTGAATGGAGGAATGGAGAGCTTTGCCCTTATTCTTGGGCTTGGGTGGAGTGACTATGGAAAATCCCTTCTCTATAGCTACTGTGGAAACTTCTTTCCCGTTATTCTGGTGTTACCACTTATTCTCAAATACCATTTTTGAACACTCACAGTAAGGTTTGATTACATCTTGGCCTGATATTAGGACTTTGTTTCATTTATTTCTGTTCTTGCGATACGTATGGTTGATTTTTGCTTTTAATTATTTAACTCTCAAGAGCATTGGCAGCCAGATAAATGTTTACCAAGATATGCGTATGCAGTTTATTACTCTTTATAACTCTCCAGAGTTATTTAGGTGGAATTATTAGGTGGAATTAGTGTATTTATGTGGAATACACAAAACAATAGGTTCTTAGAGAAAACGGGGTTTACTATTTAAAAATATACAACTGAACACCCGCTGTTGAGTGAGAATTATTCATAATGTAATGCTGAAACTGTTGCCTGACTTGCATAAAATGAAGTTAATTCTGTAATCGGTATGTGTTCATGGGTTAGAAAAATGCTTATTTGTCCTAACTCTACAAGTGGATCTCTGCAGAGAATAGGTAAAAATAAATATTTTCCTGAAATTAAGTGGATCAGTCCTGTATATATTTGTCTTTGAAATATAGTTGATACTTGATGTTCCTGTGTTGCACTACTCACTTTGTTAAAAAACTTTTCCTAACATCCAGCATAAGCTTTCTAGACTGCAGTCTGGGGCCATTGCCCCTGGTTTTATTGTCTGTCACCATCAAGAAAATTTAACTCCATCTTTGTAACTCCTCTTTCCAGTAGTTGCGGGAAGCTCCTGCATCATCCCTTAGCCCGCCTCTTCGTTGGAACAGGCGAGCCCAGCTGAATCTCTAGTCATCTGTCTAGTATTCTATATCCCTGACTCTTTCAGTTATCTTCATATCAGTATAAAAATGCATAGGGAATTTTTTTATTTGTTTTGCATTAGAAGTGACTACACTTGCATCTTTCTTTATAACTAGGTTAATAAATAACAGTTTAAAATTTGATCCCTTTCAGGGTAGGTGTTCTGTCGCAGCACAAACAAACATAGAGTTTGCCAGGCTTTCATAAAGCAGGTGGCAAAGAATAGGAACAGTGTGAACAAAACCTCATGTTTTCTTCTACTTCTTACAACATTATTTGATGAAGTCCTAACTGAAGTCATTCAGAGATGACTGGTATTTTAAACTCCTCAAGCGGCACAACTTTTACGTGCTTTGAACCTAGCAGTGTTTTGAAATGTCAATGTGTCAAAATGATATGATTTGGTATGAGTTTCAGCTTTGTAAAGTTGTTGCTTTAGATCATCCAGAAGCTTTTAAGACTCATTATTTAACTAATTGCTTCAATAATAAGGCATCAGTTGCTATCCTCATTTTCCCCTCAATATCTCAGGCTCCTTGTTTTGGGGAACTGATCTAATCCCAGTGGGTTATTGGAAGTGCAATGTTGAGGGCATTTGTCCCATAATGCTTTTGAGTTCCAACACAACACAGAACCTGTGTCTGTGCCGCACTGCGAGTAAGGTCTTCATTAAAGCTATTCACATACCCGAGTATCTTTCTGCTCCTGGGCCTTTGTCAGTGAATGGCGCTGGGGGAAAGGTATACAGTGCTTTCAGTTTACCAGATGACTCATTGGCATCTGGCAACTTCTTAAACATTACTGAGTTGTGTTGACTTTTAATGCATTATTTTTTTTCCAAAACATATTTTTGGTGTTTAGCTTCCAGGGCAAGGTGCAAAGTGACATTTGTGAACTTTCACTCTTTCTCCTTAATATGAATGCTGGAAGCGATCAGTGAAAATTATCACATTAGTTAGTTGTTCACATCATCAGAATTGGTCACTGGCAACGTGCAGGAATTCAGTAACGTTGCTTTTAATTCTCTATTTTAATTAATAAGCTTGCTTCCCTGCAGCTACTCTGAGTTGAACTCTTGACCTGCCTGTGAGAAAGTCCTGGTCAACTACCCTGTTGCTAGTTCAGCTACAGTAATCCTGTGATCCTTAGCCTTGGCTTGCAGCCCGTAGGTTGGGGTACTGCTTACCTTCAAGAGAGTTTTACAAGATTAAACTTTATTAATGCTCTTTTAAAATTAGGGTAAGTATTTATCCTCTAGAGCTAGGCAGCATAAAAAAAGACAGAACTGCTGTAACAGACTCCTTGATTTAATCTAATGGTGGTGTTTCGTAAAGTTACCCAAAAAATCAAGCCACCCCACAAACAAACAAAATCCCAGTTGTTCAAAGAGTACTACTGCTGTTAAGTTGGTACTGTTGTTTCCCCAAATCTAAACTTAAAATTATTCATTCTCTTTATAGGAAAAAGAGCAAAGAAAACTTAAAATGGAAACATACTAAAGGTTAAATATACACTTGCTCCACTTGATTTTTATTTTTGTTTTTCTTTCCCCAGAGCAGTACCTCTGTTGGGATACCTACCTCAGGACTTAATAGGAACACCAGTCTTGGTGCACCTTCACCCAAATGACAGACCCTTAATGCTAGCAATTCACAAAAAAAGTATGTAATCTCTTACTGTGGCATAAATATATATTTTTTTTTAGAAGTTAATAATAATGGCTGCAAAAACCTCAGCAAGTAGGAGGTGAAAATCAATTGTGACTATGAATTTTGCTGCAAGTAAATACCAAATTCTTTACTCTACAACTTGATTCTTAATGCAAATACATGAAAAAGAGGAATCTCTCCATTTCATGTTTGATGTGAAGCATATGCGTGTTGTAAACAAATTAAGTGTAAATAGACATTTTGTACATAAAGAAAATTTTCTTGGGAATGCAATGATAGAAGTTGTCACACTTTAAATGGTAATCTTTCTTATTTCATAGAGAAGAAAATAAGAGCCATTCCGGCAAAGTTAATTTGTTAAACTTTGAAAACGTAAAGCTGTTTCTTCAGTCATCTTTAGCTTGTTGTGTTCTGAAGGTGATTTTCTTGACATAGTCAAGTAAATTATAGTAAATATACTAAATTATGAAGATCTGCTTATTCTGGTAGCCCAGCATTTCTAAATGAATCAATGTATCTGGTATTTGTTCCTTCAAATATCCTCTTCCTCCTTTGCAATTCATTGTAAAATCTTGACTAGTTAAGTAGAATTGTGTGAATATTAAACTGAAATTTCTTTTTGAATTGTTCGTACAGTACTTCAGTATGGAGGACAGCCTTTTGACTATTCACCGATCAGGTTTTGCACTAGAAATGGAGATTATATAACCATGGACACTAGCTGGTCCAGTTTCATCAATCCTTGGAGTCGAAAAGTTTCATTTATTATTGGAAGACACAAAGTTAGGACGTAAGTCAATAAACTGTTGGGACTTTAAGATATTTTGTAAATTTATTTTTATTTTTCCTCCCCTCGGGTTTACATAGTGCTCCTTAAGAAAGACATAAGGGATTTTCAGGAGGGGAAAAAAGTCACACATACAAATTGCTTCCTTTTTAAACTTGGGTTTTGTGATGTAGTAACTGCTTTAAAAAGAAATCTGAAGTCCTTCAAATTCTCCTAATACTGTCAAGAATTTCTTCAGAAGAGGGAAGTCATGCTCAAAGTGACTAGGAGTATGTATTTTATCAGATTCAAAGGTTGTAGATGCAATCGAGTAAGCATCAGATTCTGTTTACTATATATAGATGGTAAATTGAAGTTGTAGTCTCTCTGTGATTGAAGTACTTGCGTTTGTAATGAGCTATGATATTTTTGGTTTATGCAGAGGTCCCTTAAATGAAGACGTCTTTGCTGCTCCCAACTACACAGAGGATCGAATACTTCATCCCAGTGTTCAGGAAATCACTGAGCAAATCTATCGGCTATTATTGCAGGTACAGCATGTGCTGTAATGTTACCCTTTTCATTTCCCACTGAAGAAAGGGGATTTATCTTTGTGTGACGTTTTGTTTAGCTGTCAACTAGTGTACTGGAATTTCTGGCTACAATCCTGGAAATTACTTGCACTCATGATTACCAGACAAGACTTACTGAAGTATGTTAAAGCTCCAGTTGGTATTTTAAAGATTTCATGCAGCTATGGAGTCCTCACAAAAAACCCCACCCACTAAAATAAATCCTTTTTTCCTCACATGGAATTAGTGGTAACAATTTCAGTTTTGTTTAAAGATGACGTGCTGAGGGGTGTGTGTGTATATGTGTGTGTGTGTGTATATATATTTTGTTATTGTTAACAGCCTGTACACAACAGTGGATCCAGTGGCTACGGAAGTCTAGGTAGCAACGGTTCACATGAGCACTTGATGAGCGTGGCATCCTCCAGTGACAGCACAGGGAATAATAATGAAGATGCTCATAAGGATAAATCGGTAGGTTTGGGGTTTCTTATTCAAGTATGTGGCAAAAAACAAACTAATAAAAGTGGGGTTTTTTTGCTTTTAGCGTAACTCTTTCAAATTAAGGATGGAAGAAAGAATTAAGGGAAAAGTCATCTTTCTTTTTTGTTTAACATGGAAAAAAACCTTTCTGTCCGGGGGAATAAGCTTTTCTGGTGTAGATGAAGTCTCAGGGTACTGAAGCATCGTTATAGACATGAAAGTCTGTGTGTATTTAAACCTGTACGGTGTATTAACTTATTCTAATGGCTGTTATGTGTTATATGTCTGGGAAAGCTAGCTGGATATTTGGAAGCAGATTTTTTTGTGAGGGGAAAGTCTGTAATTACTCTTTTCCCAAACAAAACTGAGAAGATAAAAATGCAGTAATACCTGCATAACCAAGTGATACCTTGACCTTGATCGCTTTTTATGTTTGCAAAAATACACTATGTGATGTGGAATGGAATAAAATAAAAAAAATTCTTGAGCTTAAAACTTAACTTTACTGTAGATTGGGCCATTGCTACTAGTTAATAGTGATATGTAACTTCTAAAATTCTATTAGTCTGAACAAAACAGCAGCATTAAATTTATGCCTATGCTTAACAGAACTATTCCATAGGCAAAGTAAATCAGACAGACAGTAATGTACTGAATGTGTTTGCAGTCAAAGGAACTGTGCTTTTTAAAATCTCTAGTAATTTTGGCATTCCTGTTGTTGTTCTTTCCAAGTTTGTTGTAGCTCCCTGAGTTGCATTTAATTTGGGAAGCCAAAGTTTTCCTTTACTTATTTATACTGCTTATAGGCTAATTCTTCCAAATCTGATTTCTGCTTCTGTGATCAGGCATGGCAGACTGCTGTTCTTGCCAAGGTGGTCACTTTCCTGGCTTTCAGTCCTTAAATACTAGTGGCCTAAGCAGATGAAGTATCCGGATTTTTTTATTTAACAGATAACTTACTACATTTCAGAGATATGCAGAAAAGTAATGTTTAAGGACATCTTGGTTTTGAGGGAAATAGATACCTAACTTTTCCTTCACTGTTTCCACAGATAGTGAAGACTGTTATAGTATAGTTCTATAACATCCTGTCAGTTCTTGTTTAAACTTCTAGCACAAAAAGTTCTCTGTCTTAGCAGCCATATTTTGTTTACCAAGTGATATTGTTGTGTGGTTTTTGTTTGTGGTTTTCTTTTTTTTCTGGAGTCATCTTTATAATGTATTATTATATTTTCCTATCCAAGCCGTTCAACCGTATTAAACAAAATGGAACCACAGAATTGCCTAGGTTGGAAGGACCTAGAATAATTGTTTACAAAGACATACTTTATATTTCTTCTCTTTGCAATTCCCAAAATTCTGCTGCTGCACAATAAAATTCTATACATCAGGATTTCTCCAGTGATCAGACTAATTGTAAGATAGGGATTAACTAAGGTTAGATTTAGTTTACGGAGGAATCATTATGCATGATGTTTTAATGAGAATTTGGTAATAACTCTTTTTAATGACCTGCTTTCAGGAGGTTTGTCAAGATGCCCGTAAGGTCAAAAATAAAGGACAGCGTATTTTCACAGACAATAAAGCAAAACTGGAATATAAGAGAGAGCCTTTTGCAGGTAAGACATTAGCGAGTTAATCTAAGTATTAGTCTATTGCACTGGTGCCTTATATAATATGATAGTAGGATCTTTTTTCTAGTTTAGTTCTAATCAATGCATAAAGACAGCATTTTCATCAATTCAAATTATTTTCCTGTGTCTTCTCTCTGTTGTGTTCAGGAAAATGTTGTGTTCAGATATGTCTGAATTGATAACGGTATAACACACAGTTAAGTCATGTCCTAAAGATGTTGTTTTGAAGCACCTTAGTTGTAGCTGATGTTTTCCTACAAGTCAAACATCTCTTCTGTTAGGTGGAGGAAAATGTTATGGATATTGTCTGTCTTGTTTGCATTGTAACCTCAGGGATTTTTAAGTTGCTAAATGAGAATCTTACATAAGATTTAAATTCTGCATACATTAATAAGTTATTCTTCTAGTAATTTGTTATAACTTATGGGCACTAGACTTGTCCCCATACTGAGTGTGTTTCAACTCTAATGATATCTATTCTCTTACAGCCATAATATCTATTCCCTTTGGATCCATATGCATCAACGTAACTAAACTTCACACCTCCGAGAATCCATAAGGACAGGAAAATATTTACACAGTGTTCATCTATTAGTGCGCAAACCACTTACTTGCTTTACAGTGGTTGACTTGTGACCTGTTAAGAAATATGTATAAATGAGAACTTTTAGTGTTGCTTTTAGGGGAATTTGCAAGGTTTTAATGCCATAATTACATAATAGCAGTATCTCTTTTCACAGAAAAACAAAGTGGTCCTGGTGGCCAGGTGAAAGATGTAGTGGCAAAGGATACTGCAGGAACAGCCACTCCTAAAAATGTGACTACTGAAGAGTTGGCTTGGAAAGACCAACCCGTATATTCTTATCAACAGATTAGCTGTTTGGACAGTGTCATCAGGTAAGCAACCAGTGTGTAAATTACTCTTTATCTCTAGACTTAAGACTTGTATATCTAATATTAAATCATTGTATTTTAGGTACTTGGAGAGTTGTAATGTGCCTGGTACAGCAAAAAGAAAATGTGAAGCTTCATCAAGTGTTGCATCACTGAATTCTGGAGTTCATGAACAAAAACCAGCTGATAATGGTATGCAGCCCTTGGGAGGTATCTCTACATCACATCTTTTTCTTGATTGATTTTTGCTAGCAGCCAGTTGGATGTTACTACTTTGCAGAATAACGACAAGTGTAGCTTAGCTTACACATGATCTCATAGTCACTTTCTTAGCGTTAGATGTTTGGTGATCTAAGTTTTATCATGCAAATCTTCCCTACAATCAAAATACTGAGTATTTGATTGAATATATAGATTGTAGATGCAATAAGCTTGCTTATGTTGTACAAAATACAGCAGGATTTTGAGTGTTAGGACTTGAATCATTATCAAACGTAAAAACTTTGTTTCACGGTTGAGGCTTGTAGGAACAACCAGCTGAAGAACCTGGCAGATAATTAATTGCAACAAAAATATGCATATTACACTTCTGTTTCTTCTTTGTCGACATTAAAAGAGAAAAGGAACAGGAGATGGTAAAATGCAGCATCGGACTGCTCATGGTGTTGTGTGAGGCACAAGAACCCATTTGAAAGGACTGTTCCACCATGGAAATAAAAGATGGGGATTACTGAGGATAGCTATCTAAAAAGTCTGCCGTAGGCAAAAACATTAACTTAATGTTTTAGGACTTAGATATAGCACTTGATATGGTCCTGTCTGGATGGAGAGCTGAAGTGAAGAACGTAACTGTTTGGTTAGTGCAAGAATTGTGAGACTGGTAAAGAACTATACATAAATGAGATACTTGCTGATTCAACCATGTCATTATATGAGGCTGAAGGGGAAGTATCTAGTGGAGTTTCTCAAAAATTCGTCTTGGGAATGATCTTGTCTATATTTCCTTTTGATGAACTTCTTTTTGAAGTTCTAATGCAGCTTTTAGAATCAAATTGGAAGGTATCACTATACAAAGGAACAAAATGTCTGTAGAAGGAACTGGGGATTCCTTGAGAATTAGAGAGGAAGAAATGGTGGAACTAGCATTGTGCAATTAGGAACACCAGTTTCTGCTGTCATTTGGAGTCTGCGCAGTTGTACTTGACAGGAGAAGATGTGGGTTCACTAGTTTTTTTGTGCACTCATGACTGAGAATGATGAAGCCACCAGCATACTCTAGTCAGGAAAAAGGCAAACTTTAGGTCGTAAATATATGTTATGCCAAGTATTCCTGTTACAGAAGGAATATCTTACTACTGGTTTATGAGGCACTGGTATGACCTCTGCTGGATTATTGTGTATAGCTTTCAGGTGAGAGAATTTAAATAGGTGGATGCTCGGAGCAAAGCTGTTAGGATAACAAGCTAATGACAGAGATTAGTGTACAAAATATGGGAGCTGGGCGGGACTTAATTTTAGTCTGGAAAAAGACTAGAAACTTTCTTCCAAAACTGTTCCATGAAAGAAGAGTGAAGACTAGGAAAGAGCAGAAAGTCCTTCATTGAAAAGATTTGGTTTGGCTGTATGTGAAAGTAGAGGATTGGATTTTGTTGCTGAGAAGTTGTTCTGTTCCTAAAACGTTCTTGGTGGAATGCATAAAGTTAAGTAAAATGTTCATTTTGTGCCTTGTCAGGCACAGTGTTTAACCTCTACTGTTTTGCAACCCTAGCAACATATAACTTGCATTTGCTATTGTTTATGCTCAGTAAACTACAACTTTATTTCTTTTAATAGATCCTGCTGTGTTGAAGGCATCTGGTAAATCAAATGGTCCACCAGTGGTTGGTGCTCATTTGACATCTTTGGCTCTACCTGGCAAGCCTGAAAGTGTTGTCTCTCTCACAAGTCAGTGCAGCTACAGTAGCACCATTGTTCATGTTGGAGACAAAAAAACACAGCCTGAATTAGGTATGATTTTTGCTAATAAATTTTCTCCAAAATGGCACTTGCCAGCAAGTTTAAAGTTCAGATGTGAACAGCTAGTATCTGCTTGTGACTTACATTTTTCTTACAGTTAAAATGTTCCTATGGAATTGGAAAAAACGGAGACAGAATTTGTATCTTAAACTTAAAGCAAAATTATTACAGAAAAAGCTTATTTTACTTCATCTTGATTTATTTTTTTTCCTCCTATTTCTAGAAATGATAGAAGATGGTCCAAGTGGAGCAGAACTCTTAGATGGCCAACTTCTTGCCCCTCCATCTAGCTCTGCGCATGTAAATCAAGAAAAGGAGCCATTTAAAAAACTGGGACTTACAAAGGAAGTCCTTGCAGTGCATACGCAAAAAGAGGAGCAGAGCTTTTTGAATAAGTTTAAAGAAATCAAGAAATTTAATATTTTTCAGTCCCACTGCAATTACTACTTACAAGATAAACCAAAAGGACGGCCTGGTGAACGTGGTATGGCAATAGTTTTCATGATAAAACTTGCATTTATATAGGAGGTACATCCCGTTGAGAGGGCATTTCCATTTTTAGCTGTATTGTGGGGCCACCGTGAATAGTGACAGTTGCATGCTATTTTTAAAGTCCACAGAAAAATTCTTTCTAATAAGTCTTGCTTGAAGAATGAGAGTAGAATATAGCTTTTAATGTAATAACTGGCATTTTAGTAACACTTTGATTTTTATCTGTTCATTATAGTATTAATGTCATGCGTCTACTTTCAAGGGACAAAAACCATGCTTTAGCGTGTTTGCTTTACTATATCTGTGCTTGTATTCCCTTGCTTTTCTTTTCCTTCTGTCTTTCATCTGTCTTCATTTCAGGTTTGCGGTTTTGTTGGGTTTTTTTGGGTTTTTTTTTTTTTAGCCCCTTTCTTTTACATCCAGTTTATCCCACTATTGTGTAATCAGGGAAACAATCTGATAATTGTTTGGTTGCCTTTAAGTTAATAATGTGATCAGTGGGATGGAAATGGAACAGACTAGTCGTAATAGTGAGATTGTTTTGTTTATTAGGATTAGGAACTCTGGATTGCATTTTCAGAAGTGCTTGATACTGATCTGCCTTTGTTCCCATTTCAGTCCTGACTTGACTTGCAACAGAAGTCAGACACCGCTAAGCATTTTTTTGCAGATTCTTATCTTTGATTTTTTATTTAATAGTTATGCAGGTCCTTGATTTAGGAAACCTGTTCTGGAATCCTTTAGTCCCCTTGCATTCTTTATACTTGATAAGCTTTCAGACTATCTTAAATAAGCTTTAGATAAACTAAAAGTTTGAGCAGATTTTAGTGCCAGAAGATATTTTACGGTTTTCCTCACGTCTGTAATTGGATGAACTGACAGCCTTTGCCTAGGGAAGAGTTGCTTGGTGCAGACTTCTAAAATAAGGTTGTAAAGGTAGCATGCTTTTTTTGCCCTCAGGAAATTCTTTTCTTTATGTGTATTTTATCTCCTTCTGCTTCCCCTCCCCCCCCTCACCTTTTCAGTTATGGACCTGCATGACCTTAACTCTCTAGAAATGCTTTCAGCCATGTCCCATACTGCTTTCATTGTAATTGCT
Organism: Stercorarius parasiticus; assembly: GCA_013396915.1. Classification (NCBI taxonomy): domain Eukaryota; kingdom Metazoa; phylum Chordata; class Aves; order Charadriiformes; family Stercorariidae; genus Stercorarius; species Stercorarius parasiticus. The sequence goes on along the minus strand of VWZL01002638.1, from coordinate 1,360,146 downwards.
GGAGTTATTAGAAGTTTGCCCCTCTGGGAGCCGCTGTTTTGCAGCTTTGTGCTGTTTGGGTGACACATTTGAGCCTGAATTGATCCACTGCTGCTCCCTCTTCTGTAGTGTGTCAGCATGGTTTTTATTGCCCAGTTAGCTCAACTCTTGTGCTAGAGGTAAAAGTGAACCTGACCCCTTCCCAAATGCTTCCACTTGGGTAGGCTAAGTCCAGAACTGCGGTTTTGAGCAACTTCTAAGGATGACAAGGTGAGAGAGATGCATTAGATTACAAGTAGGATCCTTCCTGATGTTTTTGGGCATTTTTTTGCAGGTGGCCGTGGACAAAGAAATGCCACTTCTGGAATGGAACAGCCTTGGAAGAAAAGTGGAAAGAACAGGAAATCGAAGCGCATTAAACCACAGGAGTCTTCAGACAGTACAACTTCTGGAACTAAATTTCCCCATCGGTTCCCTCTTCAAGGTTTAAATACTACTGCTTGGTCACCATCAGACACTTCACAAGCGAGCTATTCAGCAATGTCTTTTCCCACTGTTATGCCTGCGTATCCACTTCCTGTTTTTCCTGCAGCAGGGACTGTGCCACCAGCTCCTGAGACTTCACTCTCTGGTTTTAATCAGTTGCCAGACTCTGGAAATACTTGTCCTATGCAACCGTCCCAGTTCTCTGCACCCCTCATGACACCTGTTGTAGCTCTCGTACTCCCCAACTATGTCTACCCAGAGATGAACAATAACTTACCTCAGACGCTTTACCACAGCCAACCCAACTTCCCTGCCCATTCCACTTTCCCTTCACAGACAGTATTTCCAACACAGCCATTCGCTACACCCAGTCCTTTCCCACAACAGGCGTTTTTTCCAACACAGCCGTTCCATTATAATCCACCAGCAGAGAGTGAAAAGGTTCCTGTCACAGAGCCGCGAAATGAGCCATCCCGTTCCTGTACTCCACAGTCAGTGGGTCCTCAAGACCAGGCTTCGCCACCTCTGTTCCAGTCAAGGTGCAGTTCTCCTCTGAATCTTCTACAGTTAGAAGAAACCACAAAAACTGCTGAAAGTGGACCTCCTGTGGGTTTACATGGAGCTTTAAGTGAGGAAGGAGCCATGGGCAAAATCATGACAAGTGATAACTGTAGTGGAAAGGGGTCCCTACCAGTAAGTATGCTGATGGGTTTGGGGTTTGTTTTTTGTTTTTTTAAAGTCTTCACATTCTTGAACATATCTGAAGTTGTTAAGATGTAGAGATGCCTAAAATGGATTCCCCCCCGCTCCTGTTTTCCTGTCTGTGCTACATGGTTTTCAGTCATCTCCACCTGTGGGACCTATTTTTTAATGATAGATAGCAGTCGGTCAATATAATGCCAGGAGATGGACTCACAATTGTTGTTAGTGAATTAAAACTTCAGCAGACTGAATAAAACATGAAATCCAATCATTTAGAATAGTCTTAACCTGTAAAAATTAAACCCACCTTGTTGTTGTTATTCTAAAGTTACACTAGGAAGCTTGGAAATATATCCTGAAACAGTTTTGTTCTGCTTTTTAAAAAAAATACGAATATGGATAAGCCCATTGAAAAGCCTTGAAATAGATTTAAAATAATACCAGCGCTTTATTTTTAGCAAAAGTTTTGGGTAGTGAATTTGTGTGGAGGAGGAAGTAATCTATAAGTTGTCTGAAAGGAGCTGATTTAAAATAAAATCACATCTTCATTTACAAACAAGCAACCAAAGAAAAGGAAGAATGAATTATTACTTGCAGGCCATAAGTTTATTTTTGTTTCATTTGGTGCACTAAAACTGTGCTGAGCTATTTGGTAACTTCAGTTTTTTTTATTTCCTGGCTCATTTAAATTTGACAAATCAGTTTAACAAATAACCTTAAAGAAACTTCAGGTGGAGTAATATGTCCGTAAAGGTTTCCATGACATAAATATGTAGACTAATATTAGTGTGTTCTAAAGGCACCATAGAGTATCTTTGTAAATGCCAAGTCACTGAGGGGATGGAGTTGCAACCTGAAACTTTTTAGACTGGCTCCTTCCTCCTTCCAGCTTTTCTTCTGCTGTTGTTTGTAACTGGTCTCTGCATCTAATGGTGCAGTTACAAAGTAGAATGTGGGTTTGCTGCTGATAAAAGGAAAGTAGGCATTGGAAGGGGGGGGCTTTTAGGCATGTCTGAGATCTAAACTACTGTAAGTAATCAGTGAAAAGCATTATTAATGTTGATGCTGGCAGCTGATTAGATGACTTTGTGTGGTGAGTCAGAAGCATGTATCTACATTGGAAGTTACAAAGGAGGAAGGAAAAACAACTGAAAACGCTTGTCCCCCACACTGTGGCAAACGTTGAGATCTCCATGTTAAACTTTTCTCCCCGCTTAGTTTCTGGATGATTTATTTTACCTAATACTCTTGATATTGATCCTTAAGGGGTATGAATGGAGGGAGAACGGAAAGAAATGGATTTTGCTATATCTATGTTTTTCTAGAGAAACTTACAAACTTAATGGATACAGTGCAAGAACTTATCACGTTCTGTTGTTACACGCTTGTTATCTCATGATGTTGAGAACAAATAAATTTGACTTTCATTAAGTCATGCAGATGTCACTTACGGGAAAATTTTCAGGGATATATGCATCCAGTGCCATATTTGGACTAATGTATTCTGTGGACTACATAACACCTCTGAACTCTTATCTCTAAGGACTTCTGGTTTGTGCTGTGATATAAAAGTGCATCTGTGACAGTCTGTTATTTACAGCATACTCTGCAGTGCCTCTGCTGGATTAAAAGCAGTTTGGTAACAAAACATAATAGTAACAATTTTGCTGGCAAATTCTTTTGAATTTCTTCAAACTGTTAGTTCCTATTCTTTAGAAACCTGCAAAATGTAACTTTCTGTAATTTCCTCATCACTTGCTGGAAAATGAGGACAGTACGGGCATTTGTTCAGGAATGTGTTAAGGATAAAGCTAGTTCTTTACATTGTTATGTATTTTCTTAAGTTCCATCAACCATAATTTCTAGTATTTAATCTTCAAACTGACTTACAGTGAGGTTTTGCTTATGTTTGAAATCAGCGTAGTTAATGCTCTTTCCATTAAAAGCATACAAATAAATTATCTTGCCTAGGAAGCTTGCATCTGGGAACACCTTCTTCCTTCTCATACACTGAGAGTAGGAACGGTGATGGACTGTTGATGCAAGTCTCTTTGAGGCAGATTATAGTAGGAGCAACTGCTAGTATGCCTTAGGTGGCTTGGGTAAATTCTGACTTGTCCAGGACAGTAGGGGCTGTCAAGACTGAATAGCAAATGCCTTCCTTACTTCCTCACTAAACTATATATATTTTTTAAAAGAGAAATTGAATTGAAATATTAGTCTTACTGAAGGACCACTTGTCTATCAGTCCACTTCATTATTCCTCAGTTGGTCTTGGCGTATGTTATTGGTGGGTGTCTGTCTTTGAATAACTGTGTAAACATATTAGAATATAAAGTGAAATGGATTAATAATAAATGTAAATGGTTAGTAATGAAATAGCCATGTCTTTGGGCTTTGAATTTGATTTTTTTTTTTTTGGTTAATCTTATTTTTTTCCCCTCCCCTTCTTATCATTAGGCTGAATCTCCAATGGATGCTCAAAATAGCGACGCACTCTCCATGTCTAGTGTCCTGCTTGACATTTTACTTCAAGAAGATGCATGTTCAGGCACTGGTTCAGCTTCTTCAGGGAGTGGTGTATCTGCAGCTGCTGAGTCTCTGGGGTCTGGATCCAATGGCTGCGGCATGTCAGGGAGCAGAACAGGTAACACTGGCAGCAAGTACTCTCTTAGCATTTTAGAAAAGTTGGAGCGTGAGGTATTGCAACCACCACTTGAACATAAAGTGCTTTATGTAAAAATCTTTATTGTCTTTAATTCTTATTGTATAGTTTATTCTTGTTTCCTTTTTTATTACATAACATGAAAGTTTTTTCTATTGTGCTTGATTTACAGTATAGAACCTTTTTTAAGTGTGTGTAAAATAGCTAGTAAGATACTATGTAGGTGTGACAGAATAATGAAAATACCGTACTCCTTCATGCTTCACTTCAGAGTTTTTAATTGAAGTCAGCTAATTATTCTGTTGAAATTTTGTAGAGACTTGGCTTGAGAATTTGAGTTTTAAAAATACTGATGCAGTTACTGTGGGGTGGAAGTTCCCTCAGTTTAAAAAATGAAATAAAATAGTGGTTGTATTTATACTTTCAGTTCTCTTTAATCTTGTCTATTTTCAAAAGTGTTCAGTTAATCTATGTATTTGACAATTTATAATGAAACTTTAAATTTCTTTTTAAAGGTAGTAGTGAAACTAGTCATACCAGCAAATACTTCGGGAGTATTGATTCCTCAGAAAATCATCACAAAACCAAAATAAAGGCAGAGATGGAAGAAAGTGAGCACTTCATTAAATATGTCCTTCAGGATCCTATATGGCTTTTGATGGCAAACACAGATGACACTGTCATGATGACTTACCAGATACCTTCACGGTAATTCCAATGTCGTAGTCCTTCATGAACTGTATTATATATTGAGGGGAGAAGGGTGCGCAAAAGGAAAGATATATATGAATCTCTGTCTCAATGGAAGTAAATTGGTTTTAATGCTTAGCTCAGTGTCAAAAAGAGTTCATGCTTTCTTTATATTTTTTTGTATATGACATAATAAGTTCTCAAGAACTAAAAACTACTTGATTAGGCTTCCCTGTATTTTTAGATCAATTACGTCAGTTGAAATTAACTGTGTATTTTTTTAAGCTGTTTTATAGTTAGTTGTTTGTAACTACTTGCCTAGAAATCCTGTAGTCTGATTAATAGATCCGGGCAAGTACGCTTAGATCTAATGATGGTCTGTAGCATGGAAAATCTGTACTCCCTGGCTGTTGTCCTTGACATGCCTTGAGATGTCCTTGAAGTTTAATCCATTCTAGATGACCTTCTTAAACATATCTTACTACTTCTGCTTTAGTATCTCATATGTGCATTTAGTGTCTGTTTTGCGTTATCCTTCCAGTGAAGGGGAACTTGGAGCTTGCTGCAGCGGCAGCAGAGGGAAACTGGAGTTCTTGGTGGTTTCACTGGTGATGCTGCCTGAATATGTCTAAGAAAACTGTTTTCACTGATGGGATTTGAAAAGACAATGAGCCAGCAGAGATGTGTTAAAGTTGTCTGCAAATGCAGAAAGCTGCTGAAATAACCGCACTTAATTTTCTTCTAATATAAGATCTGTAAGCTTAGCATTCCAGAACAAAAATAGTCTTTAAAAACGTATAGTATTTGACTGTGTAACCTTATATAGGCAAAAAGCCCAGAAACTGTTGAAGCTCAATTTCTAAATACATTTTATTTTAGAGATTTGGAAACAGTTTTAAAAGAAGATAAGCAGAAATTAAAGCAAATGCAGAAACTACAGCCAAAATTTACAGAAGAACAAAAAAGAGAGCTTATTGAAGTTCATCCGTGGATACAGCAAGGTGGACTGCCAAAAACTGTTGCTAATTCCGTAAGTTTAAATGAGTTAGTTACTTTTGCGTGTCTAACAGTGCTTAAATTATTAGCTGCCTATGTTAGGCTTTCCCATTCCTATTCCTATGAAAGCTTGGTCAATTATGCAGAGAAAAAAAAATTCATTCAAACTTCTGTACAGCGGTTTCTGGCTTGATTTAATTTAACATAAGTCTTCTTTCCAATGGGAAAGTCAAAGTAGTGGTGAATACAGTATAACAAATTTCCTTCCTGTTTCTAATTTTCTGTGTATCTGTTTGAAACCTTTATTAACCAAATCAGAAACTTCACTACATAAAAAAAAAAAATCTCTATTTTGCACACAGAAATTTACGCCCATTCCTTTCTAGAATGTACAAAACTAATGGGAGTACGCGCTTCATTTTTTTTTCTGTCAGACTTCTGCAGGATCATCTCTTGCCTTCGTTCTCTTAAGTGGATTCATGGTTTGTAAAGCAAAAAAAGAAAAAAAAGAAACCCCAAAACAAAGCAAAGCATCCTTGTAGTTTTATTTGTTGTCTGTGTATTTTACTTATTCACCCACAAATACCTGATAGCATTCTCTTTTCCCTAAGCTTTCCATCATTTGTAGCTTTTTTGCAAGTAAGTTATCAAATGCAGAGGCTCTCTTTTGCACATGAGTATTTCGGAAGTCAGTGCAACAGAATTGCAGTGGCACCTGAATCCTTGTGTTAATTTTACTGCAACATTAATACTATAGCGTCCAACTTGTCTAAGTGTACAGTTGCTTCAGTTTCTTAAGCACTGCAACTGACATGAACATATTACCGCAGTGTTAGCAATCAAATGGAAGAAAAGGTGATCGGAAGTGCATGTAAAACACCAGCATTATAAATGATCTATGACATAACTGCTTCCAGTAGAGTTCTCAAGTACCTGTATTGATTTATTACAAGATATAAAATGATTGTGTGGGGGAAACTTGGGGAGTGGAATTTATCTGGTAGTTGCAGCACAGATGTAAAGGTTCCCTTGGAATCGGGAATCGTGTGCAAATGGACTGTCTGGAAAAGCTTTTTTTTCTTTGACTTATGAGTGTTTCTGTACTTTTCTTTTTAGGAATGTATTTTTTGTGAGGACAATATACAGAGCAATTTTTATACATCGTATGATGAAGAAATCCATGAAATGGACCTTAATGAAATGATTGAAGACAGTGGGGAAAATAACTTGGTTTCCCTGGGTCAAGTCAGTGAAGAACAAACATAGCCTTTGAGCCTGTTGTTTTCAAAGCTGCTTCAAAACTACAGTGATGATCCATAAAGGTTTTAATCTTGTATCCAGCAAGATGAATCCGGTTTATAGAAACAGATGTGTTTTTCTTGCTCTAGAAGAGTCATGTGTGAATGAATCTCTTTTTAAATGGTGGCAATCTCTTCCCAGTAAGGACATTGTTGAAGATGGTATAGCTTTTCTTTGAAAAAGAAAGACTCATATTTTGCACTTACGCCTCAAGTATTTCTTTATAACCTAGAGAAACTTTCATTGATGCCTACTGGTTTTTGTAGAGTGGGGTAGTGAATACTGAAAATCCCCTTACGTACATACGGTTCTTCAAATCTCCTTTTGGTAATAATTCAGCGTTATAAATTGTTCTAGCAATTCTGCTTAGTAGCTCTTTAGCATTGTTCTTAATATTTCAAGTGGTCCAGCATAGTAGAAGAAAAAACCTTCAAGCAAATCAATTCATACTTGCCCTTCTTGTACCAGTTGATCCCATCCTCTTTGTTTGTTTCCTATAGTTTTGAATGTAGGAACCTTTTTTGTCTGAGAGAAATGTAATTTTGTAAGATGATCTTGAGTTAAAATACTTATGTGAATGTCTAAGAAAGTATAGAAGAGCGCTGACAACTTTGTAGCCTTTTATTTAAATGGACGCTGCAAACTATGAACTGTTTATTACCTTGAAGCATCATTTCTGAGAATTTATACACAAGAAATCTTTATGCTCAAAGATTTTAAAAACTAAGACCACAGAGGATGACAGTGTATGCTCCAGTGACTGTTAGACAAAGCTGGTACAACTTTAACCTTTATTTCTGATTCGTTTTGTCAGGAGGTCAACCATCAGTTTCCCCTGTGTGGCTAAACAAACATCAAACTTGTATGTGGCAAGAGAGGATTAGATATCTCCTGTCATTTGAAGATAGTGCGTATAAAAAAAGAAGTGATTTTGAGAATAGTATTGACTTTCACTATATTTCAATTGCATAATCAAAACCTTGGCGTGGCTGGAATCCTTTGCTGTAAAGGATTGAATTTTAATGCCTCAGAGATTGTATTGACTTGAATATGTGTACTCTATGTTCTTGTGCTGTTTATACATGTTGGATGTGGGAAGAGAACACAAAAGAACAACTTTAATGTATTGGTTGATTAAAGGACATTTAGTTGCAGTATTGCTAGATGTCAGTTGTAGGTCTTGGGGTGAAAAACATATGGAGAAATTCAATTAACTTTGATATGTTTGTCTTAAAATATTTTTCATGGAAAGCATTTCCTTTTTTATCAGGATAATGTTTCTATTCACTGAAATTTAAGGTTATTTTAATTCTATAAAACTATTTCTCTTTGCATACAAAGAGGATGTGAAGTTAGATCTGACACCAAAAACATGCAGAAGTGACTGGTATTTGCTTAGTGGAAGAAATAATTTGTGTAAAGCAATTGGGTATTAATTGGACAGTGTCATGAGGAAACTTGCATTGGAGACAGGTTCCGCAGGTAGCGGAGTGTGTGAACTTGTGAAACAAGTAGAATCACAATTTTAAAAAAATGAGTATCTTAAACGTAGTGTGAAGCACTACTCAGCGAGATCTGATTCCTGTCTTTAATAGTTTAGCAAGGTCAAACCTAAATATATGTAAATATAAAGTGAATGAGAAATTTTAAAATGTTGGTGTTCAAGTCTGATGTATTAAATGTTTTAATCATAAATGGAGCAGTGCAGCTATATCAACATATTAAATATATTCCATTTTCACATGTGAACACAAATAGTTTTAATTGGACCAGGGTTTGGGAAAAGTAAAAGCTTTATATAAAAGGAGTGCATCATAATTATACAAATTATTTTCAGGGACTTCTCAACCACTTTGAACTTCTTTGCTTTAGCATGCTTTTTTTTGGTGTTTTTTTAATTATTATTATTTGTTTTCATTTCTCTTTTTTTTTTTTTAAGTGACCATCTTGTAACCATAACTTAGTGAAAGGAAGAGAAAAGTATATTTAGAGCATTTTGTGGATGTGCTTACTTATGGACTTAATCTTGCATCCTTAAAGTGTTTGCATTTACAGGGTGGTATTAAAATATTTTCCTGTAACTTTAAATTTACATGCCTCCATTTATAGATAAGATTCTGAAGCTGTAATTTTTCCAAACTGTTGTAAGATGACTTATTTGTGATGACACTTTGTCAACATGTCAACAATGTTTTCTGTACACTGTGCAATATATTTTGGTTTTGCCACTTGTGACTAATTTTTATGACTTTGCTTTTTAGAAAACCGGTAAATAAAACAGATATATTTTTAGTTGCCTTTTTGTTCCTTGAGCCTTCTGCTCCATGTAAGAAGCAAAAATAGATGCATTACTGACAGTATGTGAACTGGTATTTCAAACTGAAGAACTTGCAAGCTATGGTTTTTAGTTGTGGCTTACTGCCTGAAGAAAAACTGTTGCTAGCTTGTGTGACCTGTAAACTTGGTGGTCAAATGGAAGCTGAATCTTTATATTGCCTAGTCATTCTGAAAACATGTATGGATTTACTACCTGTAAGAGCGTACGCAGCTGGGTTCTCAGTGTTTGTTGTTCAAAACCACCTGAAGACACATTGCCCTTTTTGCTTTGTTTTATGGCAGCTATGGATACCTTTTCTCTTGCAGCCCTCTGTGGTTTTATACTGGTAGCCTAGAGGTGGACAATTCTGGTTACGCCCCTTGAATTTGCTTTGTACAGTGATTACTAGTCTTGTCGTGGTGTGAAGTGTCGTGTTGTCTGAAGATTTCTAAAACTCATCAAGCTAGTGTATTTTCCTGATGCTGTTCCTGTTTTATACTCTGAGTGGAGAAAGTCGGGGGCTGGAAGATTTGTATTTTATCACTTTGAGCAGTGATGTATTTTAGTGGGTGCGAGATGCTGCTTCGGACCACCCTTCCAGTTCAGGACGTACTCAGGTTATGAGACCCTCATTATGTCTCTTTCTCCATGATTGTGTTTTGAGAGCTCTGTGGCTTTTTTTTTTTAAAACAGAAAAAGCTAGTGCAAAGCCTAGTTTAGTCATGAGCAACCCAGATATTTCTGAGCTGCAAAATCGGGTGTTTCTGTACCACAAAACAGTTCACGACACAGGTGAATTGCCTTCACACCAAGGGCAGAATTGCAGTGTTGTGCACTCCGTTGCTGAGCCATGCATTTTAAAGCATTCTTGTTCAACACACCACCTGGGTCCCTCTGAAGTCTTCTGAATTGACCCTAAATATGTGAGCAGTTCTGTGTACGTGATGTCTGAAAACACTTTTGTCCTAGTAGCACCGTGGTTCCTTGCTTAGCTAAACATTCAGAGGAGAGGTGTATTGATGAAGAAGTTTACGGAACTTCAGATCTGAGTGTCATGTACATATACAGGGTATCTGTGCAACTCAGTAGAGAAGGTATTGTGCTGGCATTTGGATGTCAGCTTTGATAATTGATGTATGACATTGGGAGAACTCAACTGCTGGTGATGCAGTAAATTACCAGGTAATGTTTCACAGTTATTTCTGCTTCTATTTTTTGCAATTGTATATGTAATAAGAGTACAAGTTACGCGTAGCTTCAGGTATTCGTGTACTTCTTGGTGATGTGCCTTCTGTCAGCACTCAAAGATAATGGCTTGCTTTACACTGCAACTGTTGGGAGCAGTCTTTTGTTTCTGCCATCTCAGTAGCCCCTAGGCGTCACTGGTGTCCTGTGGTCATATTTGGCAGTTTTGCCACCCCTGTTTTTCCTCTATTCAGCTGCTTGTGTTTTGGGGCTGTTGAGTTTGCTATGACATTTTTTGATGTAAAGATATCTGTGACTTGAATTTCAAATAAGATGATAAGAAAATTCATAATGAAGAGCTGTTGGCCCAATGACAGCGAATGCAAATACAGACTTTCTGCTTGGAGAAGGGAAATGGACTACTGAAAAGCATCAGACTTTAGTCCACTTAACAGCTGCGATGAATTTGGAGGGGAAAAAAAAATGGTCTTACTGAGAATTAAGATCCTTGATTGTTCTTTTGTCTCTCTAGCAAGGTGGAAAGCACATAATGGATTGATAAGCCTCTGACTCAAAGAATGTGGTGAAATGAGTTGCACGCTTCTGGCAAAGTGACAAACAGATGACTTAAAAGGAGAATGACATTTGTAGGTGTAACTTCCATAAATTCTAGTGTTTACTTGCTCACAAGTGGTTAGGAGCTTGAGAAATATATTCAATCTATTGAACAAGGTAATGAACAGCTCATCAGCTCCTTTTTCTTAGGGGCTGTGGAAAAGGACAGTATTTTGGGGGATGGTACACAAGGTGTATAATAACTTTGCCAGTGTGCTTCAGTGGTACAGCTTAAAAAAAAAAAAAAGGAAACAAACACACACGAAAAAAACCCAAACCAAACCACCCCACACGCATGCACACACAAAAAAGAACCCAAACAAACCCAAAAAACAACTTCTGCCAGGCTTCCAAATTGGAAAAGGATGAGTATAAGAGTGGGAAGAAATTGAAACAACTGAACTCTTAATCATGGGTATTTCTCTTGGCATGTGCTGAAAAAATCAGAGGTGTCTGAGGTGCATCAGGCTGCTGTGTGCAATAAGAGTGTGTGTGATGGGGTTTCATTCTGCAGTATTTCAGGCTCTGGATTATATCTAGTAAGTTGCAGACAAAAAGAAGCTGCTGTGGCAGCACATGAATACTGCTTAAGCTTAGTGGACGATATGCAAGTATGAAAACACTTGCTATTCACTACTAAAGATAATGCTTTCTCACTGAAGAGCACATTGCAAAAGAGCTCCCATGTCCTGAGGCAGTAGGAAAGAGCAGTTCAGGTGGCAGGCCCTTTGCTTCTCCTGTTACAGGACAGGTATTTACATCTGTAATAAAAACAAAAAATAACCACCCCAACCAACAACCTCCCCCCTCCCCCCCCC
>VWZL01002638.1:1333904-1347435 GCA_013396915.1 Stercorarius parasiticus | reverse complement strand
AAAAAAAAAAAACCCCAAAGAACAACAAAACACAAAAACCCCCACAAAATGATAAAACTACTCAACTGTTTTCAGCACTGGGTTAACCAAAATGAGCAGGTACTGCAGCATAACTGTGATGCATTTCCAGTGGTGGGTACAATGATTTCTGTGTCATGCAGAATGGGGAAATTAGTAGTGAGACTGTTCTCGAGCACCTGCCGCAGGTGGGGGAGATGTCTTGGCGAGGGAGCCATTCACCATCAGCCTTAGAGGACCATTACTATGCGTTTCATTTGTTGTTTTTAACTAGGCAAAAGGAGACAAATCTGAGGATGGATTAGAATTTCCTGGTATTCCAGGATTTGTTAAGGTGTGCTTCTCTCTCACTGATCTGCATATTAATACAATAAAACAAGGGTATAGTGAATATATTACCCTCTTCAAATTGTTATAATAGTCTAAAAGTAAATTGCTTGTGTTGCTGTTGCACTGTCAAATTCAAAAACTCTACTTCTGTCCAAGAAAGTATTGGTTGTACTTTTTTTTTTTAATGTATTTGGCCATTGCTTGTCTAAGGCTATCTCTTCGGTTGACTCCCTTTGAAATCCTGTGCCTCTTCGCATAGGGGAAACAAAAGAAAACCAAACCTAGAAACCAGAAAACCCAGGAACCCAATCATATAAGTGCTGCATAAATTTAGCAAATGCATTTTTCTAGAGGGCTTCAATCTTTACTTTTCTTAGTTGCAGAAAGCGGAAGGAGAGTTGGGCGGCCTGTGCTTACCTCTGCTCTGGTTTAGACGAGCGCTGGGACTGGCGTGGCTCAGCTCTGCGGGGCCCCAGCAAGACAGACTTGGTTCTTTCAGTGTCCCAGGTAAGAGCCACATCCACGGTGTGGGTTGTACCCAGGCATTTATACTAAGGATTTAATCTGAACCATCTGTCCCTTCTGTATGCTGTGACCTGAGCTCCTGCTGACTGCATCTCTCCAGTTTGTAGGTGTTTACATTTTTGTTGGGAGCATATATAAAATTATTGGAACATATAAAGGCTGAAGCTGCTACACAAATTGGCCTTAGTGCTTTTCTTGTGCTTGTATTAAACTTCTCCCACCTCCGTTCCAGTTTGAATTTTGCATACTGACAAATCTGTCTTCCCATATAGTGGAAAACTGTTTTCTCATGGTTTGGTTGCATTTCTGAATTTGGTAAAACCAGAGATTTATGATGAAAATGCCTAATTAGATTGCAGACCAACTTCTTTGTGCTAAGTAATTAGGAGTGGCAATAGCTGCAATGCAGAGATGCTGTTGCTTCTCGTCTCCTAAAATAGGTATTTTGTTTCTGCAGCAATACAGAATTCTAAGAAAGAAAATAACATCTTTTTATTTTTCTTTTGCAGCAATAGAACAAAGTGTAATTTACTCTACCAACCAGTATATTTTAGTATCAGATGGTATTTAAGTGAACTTTATTGTATTCTTTTATTGTGCAATGTAATAACTATAATCTGCTTGAATTATTTCAACAGTTCAGGTTGAAATAAGGTTTTAATTTACCAGAAAAAAAAAAATCCAGGAAATAAAGGAATTGAAGAAAAAATTATGTGTCTGCACCGGGACATGGTTTTCCCAAGAATGACCTGAAACTACTCTGCCTGCAGGATGATCTCCGGAGTAGTGCGGAAGGCTCGATAAAAGCCCCAGCCCTCGAACTGAGCCCCACAAGCTCTAGGGATGCTCCGCCTGGGCCTTCAGGCCCTTGTACAGAGGCTCAGTTACCAGCCTGGGACCAAAAGCAGCATCCCAAGTATTGTCCTTTGTGCATTTAAAAAAGCATATGGTGTGACACAATGCAGAAGGAAGCGACAATGTGAAGAATGTGGTGATCGGGAGTTATTTCTAGTGTCTATATGCAGTTGTCTTTACAAGCCCCTCCTTTTTTGTGTTCTGAAGAGCTGCTGCCTGCCCGTGAATAGCGAAGACTTTGTGCCAGCTGTTCAGTGGAGGGCCGGGAGGATGGGGAGGAGTGAGTGCCTTCTGTTCAGATGCGATAGCTAGGAAGGTGCATACCTCTTCCTAAATTCCACCGCCCTGCAGGCGGATGAAGGCTAGAAGACTTTTGTTCCTCTGGGTTGCCATGAAGTTCTCTTTTCTCTCCCCTTCTTTCAGAGACAAATCCAAATATAAATGCATATATTTTAGAATTGTGTTGACACTTGTAAGTGCTGAAATCACATGGCAACAGTGAAGGATTCCCACATCATGAAAAGAACCAGGAAATTCTTCCATTGTCTTTAGCTACGTGTATACAAAAAAGATGGTTACCATACTACTTCTCATGGAGGCTCCTAAAGCTTTGGGTGTAGTCAGGCAGTGTATTTAACATTCTTATAATAATTACCTTGCGTTACATCAGCAGTGAATTTAAATGAGATCAATTCTAAAGACCTGATTATGAAAGCACTTATGTACAGCATTGTTGTATTATTCCTACCAGTCCACCTAAAATCCCTTCCCTGTACGTACTCTGCCATTATGAGGTGATGACTAAGTCTTAAAGAATAGACTTTTCAGGGATTTCTGCCTTGTATTTTTGAGGATAATCTGTTTGCCTTTTATTTTTTTTTTAAAAAAAAAAGGCTGTCTGATAGTCGATTTTTTTTAAAAAAAAAAAAACAAAAAACAAACGCTGTCTGGTAGTCAACATTGGCTAACAGACTAGCAAAACAGAGCTGTCTATATCCTAATCTGAGTAAACCATGGATAGTCTTGAATCGATTTTACAGCAGAATGATTTAACTAGACGGCATACTGTAAATGGTTTTACAGATTTCACTTACTGACAGAATTAGCTTGATGAAGTGATACATGACTGCCTCTGTCACCTAATTTAGTGTTCATAGGCCTGTGAAGTTTATGGTGTTAACTTTTACTCATTACGCTGACAACAGTGGCTTTACAGGTAGAGTCTTTTTGAATGTATTTGACAGGATCAAAGGGTCCACATGCTCAGGAAGTTGTTGAACAGTGACGCTGCCCACAGTGCCTTCCGCAGGGGCAAACTGAAGTAATGCAGAGGGAGGTCGGGATATCTTGGCCACTATAATGTAAATCTTCCATGTGTCTGAACGAGCTGGCAGTAAATTAGGTCCAGGAAGCGCAGCAGTGCGTTCTAATGTGTTTTAAGAAGTGTCTATAAATGGAGATGGTATTTATCCCCTAGTGATATCTGCAGTCTAACTTGTCTATTCAAGCATTTCCAAAGAAGACTTAAAACTTTGAGATACAAAATTTATTTTTCAATTGAGGAGGGTGTGAGAGAAAACGGTATGTTTTTGTTCTGCAGGAGCGTTCCCAGGAGTATGGATGCTAACAGCCTTCCCCAAACTTTGCAGACTTTATCAACACACATAGCAGGGATTTGAAGCCGATTGCCAAAACTTACTGTGAGTACATTGCTGTAATTAAATGTATCCACAGCCTTCTAAGCATTGTGTGTTCCATACCTCTAAGCTTCCTAGATAAGACTAGGGTTGAACTGTGACACCTGGGCTATATATAGGAGGTGACAGTTTGCTGCTCTGGAAACATTTGGGTTGTTGCACTCTGGTTTGTGACTTTCATGAAAGAATTGGAGGAAGAGGATAATAACACAGTTCCAAAGGGCACTGCCTCCTCTTTGAAATCACTTAACGCTACCTTTTTAAAAATAGTGTTATCAACAGCAAAACAAAATTTTATCTTTCTTTGGGTGAGATGTAGTGGTTCCTTGTCAGAGAATTTGAGAAAGAGATGGAGGCACATGTCTCTTGAGTCATGTTGGTATTTGGACCTTTAGGAACAGTTTAGTTGAACGGAGACGGGGAGTTGTTAAAATCCAGACACGAAAGGGAAGGCACAGGGTTAAAGCTGTGTGCCTCCATGAGCTGTGACCATAACAAACCAGAAAGTTGTCAAAACAGGGAAGGTTGGAATTGCCCTGTGTCTAGACAAAAAGAAGGCGGGGGAGGGGGGAATGAGGAGGAGAGAAGAAAAGTGATGTTTAGAGCTTTTGGCAAAAGAAGCTACAGCTGCAGAACCCAACCCCACGAAGGGCTGTGTTCACCTGGGTTCTCTGCTAAGCTACATTCCTGAACTGTCAGAGTCTCGGTACGGATCTGAACTCTAACGTAACATTTAGAAACTGAGTCAAATCCAAATCATGTGTCCAGACACTTCAGATTTTGGTGTCTTTAAAAACTGAACCCCAAATAAATAAATGGGCCGCTTGGATCCACCTTTGGCTTTATTCAGAGCAATTAATAAAATAACTTTGTCTTCGCAGTTTCTTGATAATAAAAGCTCTCTAAAAACAAAACCAGTAAGTACAAAACATGTAAAAAATGATACTCTTTTGTTTCAGGGGAAGGACAGGGGAAGTGGAAGCCCTTCCGCTTTTGAAGGTGTGTGTTTTATTTCTTGCTGCTCGGATGCCATGGTTACAAGCACTACAGAAAACAAACCAGTGGCATCAGGTAGGCTACTCTGCTATTTTCCAGCAGTCCTGATTCTTCTGCCCACTAGTGGGATTCTGACAGGAAATGGAGCGAGGCTGAACGCTGGTGTGTTTCAGCAATGGAAAGGACCAGATGCCAAAATCCTCGAACTTGGGCCAGAGGGCCAAATCCTCCCCATCATACTATAGGATTCCACACCATATCTAGGGGGAATGTATTTGTGAGCAACAGTTTTGGTTTGGTTTCTCATCCACAAGAAATGAAGTAAAGGTGAAGGCAACACACTTAGCTGGAGGCTTCCCCACAAACTGATAGGTTTTCCCAGAAGTGGTGAAACAAACTGGGATCCACTGCTAAATCCCTTACTTCTTGCTTGGCTGCCCATCGCTGTGTTCTTGTGGCAAGGACCTGTTAGTTACAGGTGATTGAATGTGTCGAATGACCATGTAGTGACTGCCTGCATATGCTGTATTGTAAAAGTAACTAGCCGTAGGATTACCAGCCGAAAGGGTCAACCTCTGTGTGTATACAGGATTTAAAAGTATGTGGTGTGGCACCTAATGTATTCAAGGAGGGAGGTAATACTTGAGAATTCCCTTGGTATTGCCAGCACCGCGGGGATCCATTTTCCCAAAGCAAGCAGGTGGTATGCTTGGAAGCAGGCTGTTTGGGAGGAAAAGGCGAAGAACAGAAAACCCACAAGCAAACCAAAAAAATGCTTGAATGCATGTAACTTTTTTTTTCCTGATTTATGTATTTTGCATGACACTGATTTTCTTTCTGTTTGTTCACATATTTCCTTTCCCATCTGGCCTATGTCATTTACATCTATTCATTTAACATGCACGCGTGTGGCTGAGTCAGAGTGGTCATTGCTAGGCTGGCCAAGGAGGACTCATCTCTGAAGTGTTCAGGGCTGGATGGGACTTACAAAACCTGTTTGGGTAACCACATACAGCAAGAAGACAGAGCATAAGCATCTGTCACTGACGCTAGATACATTAACACTTGCTATTTATGCAAAACCTTCGTGTTTCACTCCATATCTGAGTCTCAGAATATTTTAGCCATAGGAGACCTCAGAACATAGATTTTGAGAAGATTTTTCTCAGCTGAACTGGCCAGTTAGGCAGGAAAACCCCTGTCTTGAGAGGCGTGTGACCAGTTCTTTGTTAATGTGATTCTGGAGTTAAATCCATACTGCATGAGTAGAGGATGGAGGGAGGAGTGTCCGGTGGCAGACTCCATCCTAGAAAACGGAGAAGCCTTTGCTTGCTTTGAGTGTACTTACTTGAATCTCATGTATAATACAAATTAAAGCACAAGAAACCACTGGCAGCATTCAACAGCAGTCACTCCTGCGACTGGCAGCAGGAGCCTTGATTTTAGGGAAGACTTGACAGTTTTGAGAGATGAGGAAATGCTCTGGCCTTTTAGATTCATTCTTCCGGTTAGTCTAAATGAGGGATCTTCACTGTAGTCCCCTTCCCTTTTTCCTCTGGCATTAGGAAAGCTTTTTCATCAGTTCCTTTGCAACATTTCCCCCCTTGTATCTGTGCTATAAGCTGATTGATTGTAACAGCTGTAAATTGGTGTGTAACTGTATAAACCCACAAAAGATGCAGGCAATTTGCTGGAAAATTCTCTTTTTATCTCCTTTTCCCTGCTCAAAAAACCCCTGAGATAATTCTTTCCTTGTGAAGCCTTACTAGAACTGTGCAAGAGCAAAATGTCACTGGCTGTCATTATAACAACTGGCGCATCAGTATAATATTATTTTCATTGCACCTTGTAAAATTAAAAAAAAAAAAATTCCGAGGTGTTAAAGCAAGCAGATAGGTACTGCTACTTGTCCTCCCTGGAAATGCAGCCAATAGACCTTCTGCAAAAAGCTGGGAGGTAAGAATCTGGTTGGTGGGTTGTTGTTTTGTTGGCTTTTTTGTAGGTTTTTTTTTTGTTTTGTTGGTTTTTTTAAAGGGGTTAGGGGAATAGATTATAATTTCACAACTACTCTAGTTGTGGTGCTTCTGGGAAGGAACAGGGGTGGGAACAGACTCCTAAGCACAGAGCATCAGGATCTTGGGTTTTTGCATTGTGTTTTGAAGACTCCCTTTGTCAACAGAGTTTTGGAGCCTTGGAATGACGCTCTGGTTCAGTGTTGGCTGAAAGGATGTGAATCATTTTTCCTGCTTCCTGCAGCAATTGAAAGTGCAGTCTGTGCTGCTGTTACTGAGTCACCCTGACCGGCTGCGCTCGGTGACAGCCAGCGTGGTCACCGCTAAGCAGCCGAGTGCTGCTGATAACGCATCACAGCAGAAAAGCAGCTGTGTAGACCTGTTGGTTGGCTTGGTTGTCCCTGTTGTCCCCATGGCAGTGCTGCTCTGGGCAGCTGCCTCTGTGCAGCCACACAGGGCGTGTAAGGTAAGATGTGGGAGTAGTTGTGCTCTTCGGGTCTTAAAACCCTCTTTGGGAGATGAAGTACATTCAGGAGCTTTCCGAATTATGTGTCACTTCATATAAATCTTTCTGGGAGCTAGAGGACATCCTGGGTGCTCTGTACGGGCATCACAAAGCTCCTGAGGAGCATGTCATTGCTCACGTGTAGGTTGCTGTCATGGACTTCACTGAGAATCTGTGTTGACTTATTGAGAAACTGCTGGTTCAATGGAGGGGTTAATGAGCGGGAGGCTTTCAGACGTGGTGAGAGTAGCAGCTACTCAGAAGAGATTTGCTCCAGAATCCTAGATTTTTGGTAAGAAGCTGTGCACTCCCACTGTCTGGCCGAAGGGATTCAATTACACTTGTTTTCTGACTGGTTAATCTTCTGTGAAGGACAGAGAGAACCTGGACCAGGCTCAAATGTGTATAACGTAGTCTTGAACTCCTGGTACTCTGCAGGCGTCTGCTGAGAGTCCCTTGAGTAGGAAAGGAATCTGTGTATGTTGTTTTGGAAAGGGGCAATGTGTAGGGTAGATATCACCCATGTTGGGGGTCGGCGGTGAGTAATGAAGACACCCTTGTTTTGTGAAGGCTGGTCACAAACACCATTTGCAGGCCCAAAGGGGGCAAATTCGCTAGAAACTTGTGAGATTCAGGCCTTGGTGAGGCATATGGGTGCTGTGAACAACCTCTCCCAGTTGGTGGAAAAGTTTGATGGGGCTGATAATGGAGTTGATGTGTCTCTTCTGGGCTCTCTTTCCCCCTCCCTTCTCGATCCATGGAACACCAATTGCAAAGGCTGTCGCATGGTGACAGTAGAAGGGGCTTTATAATGATTTTGCATAGCACAGGTTGGTTCTGGTGAAATCAGTTTAGGGAGAATGAAATTCTAAAGTTTTGCTAGTGTGTCTCTCAGCCACAGATGGGTCCAAACTCCAAAACACAGCAAGGCTTCCGCAGGGGGCCACTGGAAGCTGCAGCCCGTTTGGAAACACGAATCTGAGTGGATATGCAGGCTCTGGGGGATGTCTGGTAATTTCCCTTCCCTCTCAATGGGAACATGATTTTAAGAATACTTTAAAGCGTGCCTCTTTTGGTGGTGATTTTAAATTAGGCTGCTTTACTTTGTACTTAAATGGTCTAGGAGCTTTGCAGAGTTCAGCTGAGGGTGAGTGAATCCTGACGATTCCAGAAGCTGTCTGCAAACATATGTTTGAAGATGCCCTAGGCCTGCGCTTTCCCAGATGCAAAGAAAACTACTCACCATGCTTTCAACCTGTATTTTAGCCTGAGATCAATGTAAAAAATAAAAAACCACAAATTGAGGTAATTTCATACTTAAAAAATCTAAGGCCAGAAGGAATCATCTAATAAAATTGCTTGTATGGTCTTGTTTTACTAAGTAGTTTTTGTTTGTAACCAAAGCAACTTGTATTTGCTTCTGGAAAGATATTGTGTCTCACTTGACCTGGTGACATGAAGAGAAAGGAAATTCATGGCTTCTTCCAGTGTCTAATTTCAATCTTTTTCCTTCTCATTTCAAACAGCTTGGACCCAGTATCTAGCTCTTGGCATTTAAGGCTCTACTTTATTGGATTAAAAGACTTTTTGAACCCATGACTTCCTCAGCTGCTAAGTGAGCAATATAACATATGTATAACATATGCAGTATAACTAATCAAATCACCCCCAGTCATCATCTTGTTTAACTAAATTAAGCTTCAAGTCTCTTGCTGTAAGGTGTATTTTCATATTTGAATGTTTTCTGCACCAGCTTTGTGTTTTGTTTTTTAACCTTCTTAAAATGCAGTGCAATGAACTGCACTTGCTGAAAACAATAATGAAATGCTAATGTTGTATAGGGAGTTAAAAAGAGAGAGACTATTTTTCCCCTTTTCTTTTTCTTTAGCTTAGCTCATGCAGAAGCCTGAGAGGCTTAAAGTGCACAATTTAGTCACACTATCCATTTAGATAACTGGGGTCACAGGAAATCTCCATAAAAAAGGAGTATAAATGCAACTTGGAACCAGGCATCTCATACAAGAAAATGAAAATACGTCTTAGGAAGCAGAGGAAGGGTAGGCTTCCGATTAAGACAACTGGATTAGTGGATTGTTTGGATCCTCGAGTTTTTCCATATGCTTCCTGCACAACCTTGTTCAAACCATTGTGCCTGTGCGGGGAGAAAGAGGATGTTCTCCTCCTGGGTCCCATCCATACTGGCTTGTGTGTTTCCATGGTCCAAGTGAGCAGGGCCCAAGCCGTGGCTGGTGGGGCAAATTATGGAGAGTTTACCATAACGCAGTAAGGCTCTGGGTGGCAGGATTAACCAACATTCATCCCAGCACACTTCCCATAGAAATAAATCCTCCTTGTTTGTGACTTGTTTCAATAACGTTCTGCTAATGACAGCATCTTGGATAGTAAGGAATGTAGGCTGCTCTCTGTGTTACAGGCAGGAATGAACTGTCTGCTTTGCAGAAATTTCCCTTGTGATGTCTGTGTGCATCCCCTAACGCTGCTACTGAGGGCTGGACTGAATTTTTATTCTTCTGTTTTATTTTTTAATGGGAATAGAGACTGAAACATTTATTTGGAGAGGAAAACTCTGTGCAGAGCTACATGATACTTGCTAGTGGGAGACAAAGGAAGATGTGAGTTGATTTGGACAACCTGAAAGCTCGATCTTGCATCCTGGCCAGAACTCCGACAAAAGACCTGGTATGTGTTGCCAAGAGGTTAGGAGAAGGTTTGAACCAAAGTCCTCCCAGCTGACCTGGTCTAACAAGGAGCAGTATTTCCCTGCAACAGGTGTGAGTGACTGACATGCAAAGAGAGGGGAAAATGAGCCCTTCTTTCTATTATTCTTCAACTGCATATCAAACGAGAATCCTCCTGCTAGTGTGCTGCTCCTCTCTCCTCTTACAAGGCGGCGCACTGTCAGATCAGATACGTCTGTTTGTATTACTTTGGAATGGAAAAGAATAAAGGCAGTTTCTATAAAGAAGGACTTGAAAAGGCTTCCCTGGTTTTTCATCAGAGCTGCTGGAAACCTTCCTTTCCCCCCACTGCCCTCTCCCCTGTCCCACCCCCGAAACCCTCACCTCTTCCTGCCTTTGTCAGGAAAGTGTCAGATTTGACACCTTTGCAGTAAGGTACAGAAATGCAAATGGAGAAATCCAGCAACACCTAATCAGAGGATGTAAACTTTCTGTGAACCTAATTTGTGGATTTAGGGGGGGGGGGGGGGGGGGGGGAGTTANGGGGGGAAGGCCATATTGCCAACACAATTTCTAAAATGCTTTTCACGCTTTTTAAAAAACTCCTAATAGCACTGCTTTGACCTGGCTTCTTCTTTTCTGCTAATACAGGACTGAGAAGTGCACAGGGGAAAGACCTGTTATCCCTCTCCTGTGGGTCTTCCTAAGCATCCTGGCTGTGGGAGAGCAGCTGGCCTGGCGGCCGTGGCTGGCGAGCTTGCAGCCCCTCTGCCTGTTTGCTTCTGCAGCAGCGGGGATGGCATGGCATGGGACATGGCCTGCCATGGGCCTCCCTGGCACAGGGAGCTGTGCGGGCCCACCAGCCAGTGAGGGTTATCCCAGGTGTGGGAAGTGCAACAGCACGAGCAGCAAAGTACGCAGGAATGGGAAAGGAGCAGGTAAATGGGGAAGGCCAGTTTCACCTCGTGTTCTCCAGGGCCAGTACAGGAAAAGTTAAGCAATGTGTCTGCAATGCTGCTTAGCAGAGATGACTCTGCTGCTAGCCCCCCCCTCCACTGCTGAACTAAAGCTGGCACTTTTCTGTTGACTCTTGGCTGTGTTTCTGTCACTGAAGTGTCAGGATTTGCACTTGCTTTCACAGGAGCATTACAGAAGAGCCCTAACCTGGGGGTCTTTCATCTCATGGAAATGAAGCCAAGCCAAGCTGCCTCCAGTGTTCCAGCAGCAGCAGAGGGGACGGAGCAGCTGCAGCAGCCCGGGATCAACCCTGGATATCACACCTGAGGACAGCCAGCTCAGGCAAATGTCTGCAGCCTGATGCTGCTGTATGTGCACGCTGCTGTGAGCCACGGGCTGGGCTGCGGTGGCTGCTGTTGTGTTAAGGAAACAGGCTGTGGCTTTACCTCCCTCCTGAGCACCTTACAGAAAGGAGCGTTTTCTAGATGTTGAAAGGAAGGGGCTCTATCTTAATGTAGCAGGGTAACATACTTTGTGTAATATGTGAACTGCCGTGCATGATTATGGTGAGTTATTGTTATCTGGGCTAATTAAGCAGAATTGGAGACTGAAGTATCAAATGCTGATACCTGGGAGAAGTAGCTTCATAAAAATAACCCTGGCCTTGCGCTGGGGCTCGAGAGGTGCAGGCTCAGTCCA
Organism: Stercorarius parasiticus; assembly: GCA_013396915.1. Taxonomy (NCBI): domain Eukaryota; kingdom Metazoa; phylum Chordata; class Aves; order Charadriiformes; family Stercorariidae; genus Stercorarius; species Stercorarius parasiticus. The sequence continues at coordinate 1,336,142 of VWZL01002638.1, read as the reverse complement.
AGAGGTCATCTTGTGTGTAAGGTGTTACTTTTAGTGCAAGTGTCTCAGGCTCCTCCTTCATTTACACTTCAAAACGCTAACCTCCCTCCCTAAAGCAGAAAGGTCACTACAGAAGCTCTCACCTCCCTCTGCTGAGCTGGTTTTTGCCCTTCTTCCCCCAGTTCAAAGAGAATTTAGGACAAAAGGGGATGAGAAGAACCAAATAAATCTGATGATAGCCATTTTTGAATCAGAACACCCACCTCAGGTAACTTAAAGAAAATTACAAAGGAGAGGTCTTAGTTTCCATTTTTATTATTCCATAGGGTTGTTAACAAAAGAAAGTTACATGTCTAGTCCCTTGGTAGTTAGGTTGCTTCCTTTCTTGCTTGTTCTATGTTTGGGAACTTCCATGTATTAAGCAACTTTACATTCCTTTTTGTTTTTCTCTTTACAATGACAGCTCTCTGAAAGCTATTATCACAGCATAAATAACCTAGCATCTCCCAGAAGTAGGAACAGGGGAGGTGTCAAACCTCATGCACAAGAAAGCTGTGAGAGTGTCCCCCAGCCCCCTAAAAACACTTTTTTAATTTTGAAGAATACTTTCTATATCCATTGCACACTCTATTCAACTTCATTCAAGAGAAAAAAAAAAACAACAAAAAAACCCCACCAAACCTCTAAACAACCAAAGCAAAAAAACCCCAACCCCACCAACCCCCCCTGTGAAGTCATGCCCCAGGACACGATTTGTCTAGCATTCTGAAGCTAGGCCTGTAGCTTTATGAGCAACGCCTTCAGATAGCAGATCAAGTAGAGTAGGTTTGAGACTGGCATCCAGATAAACTAGCCCTGAAATCTGTGGCCTAAAATCAACCTGCCACTAGTATGACCTTGCTCACTGCAATAACTTAAGTGTCTCCTAGTATTAAACAAAAGAAACATTTGAATTCCAATACTTGAGCTAACAATGCTTAGTACAAGAATTAAGTGCTTAATTACCGGCATTGTTTCCACACTTTTGTTAATAGTTAGCAATAGGGAACTGTATTTTTAATTTTTTAACTGGTTAGAAGGGCACCACACTCCACAATACATGCAATCAGTTGTGAATTCAGTATTTTTTTATTAAAGATTAAAAATAAAAAACATTTGACACCCTAATATACATAAAGTCACAATAAACTCAAATGTGCTGAAAGCAAAATGTGCATAAAACCACTCATTTCTAAAAGGCACCCTGCCACCAATATCTCTTTAAATGCTCGTCTAATTCCACCAGGTTTCTAGCTTTCTCTCCCTTCACTGAAGGCGAGACTCTAGACTGCTACCGCGTACAGATGCTAGCCACACCAACCCCTTTCAGGGATCTTTGCTATCACTAGAACACTTAAAACTCTGCATGCAGGCTTAACTCGAGCTTCTCACAGAGTTAACCACCACGACTTAAAATGCACAAGGGCTTTTTCTTAGAAGAAAAAGGTAGTGATATCCGGGCCACTTATAAGGGCCACAAGAGAAGAGACAGGGTTATAAAATAACTGCTGTGTATCCACCGAAGAGCTTTGCTACTAAAAACCACCTCCCCTCCTCCCTCCCCCCATAAAAACAACCCCTAATGTTACAAAACGCCGCACACACACGGGGATGAAATGTTAACGCGTTTAGCTATTAGCCTGCCAGGGCGTGACAGCGTCAGAGTGCCATGGATGCAGTCCCCAAGCCCCACGCTGCCAACCGCAGGCCGGCCGACCCCGCAGCTGCTGGCAGGGGAGGTGGGGGCCTGCTGCTCTCCCTGCTAGGTAGGTCTGCGTCCACTTCTGCGCCGCTCCTCTGTTACCAGGGTCTCCACATGGATTTGGGTAAGCTGGGCGAAGGCAGGCCCCGCGTCCGGGAAGCATCCAGTCCATCGGCAGAGGTCTGGCCGGGCTCGCCCTCCGCCTCCTCCGAGTCGGAGCAGGTCTCCTCGCTGGGGGAAGGTGAGGGCGCCGAGGCAGGGAGAGCCAGGCTGGCCGCAGCCAACGCCTCGCTGCTGGGCCAGGGATCTGCCAAAACGTCCACCATCAAGTCCGGGAAGCCGCCCTCGTCGAGGGGCATGGACTCCAGCAGGTGGTTGAGCAGCTCGGCGGCCGTGGTGGCGTCGATGCCAGGGCAGCCGGAGACGAAGGTGTGCACCTCGTGCATGCACTGGATGTAGCCGGCGGCGAAGCGCTCGCTGGCTTCCCGCTGCAGCCGCCCGCCCTCTGCGCCGGGGGG
>VWZL01002638.1:1296076-1333708 GCA_013396915.1 Stercorarius parasiticus | reverse complement strand
CCGGGCCGGAAGGAGGGCGCCATGGCGACCGCCCGCTCCGCTCCGGCCCCGGTCTCCGCCCCGCGCCGCCCTACTTATACCCTCTCATTTGCATGTCAATGAGCCCATTGGCCGCGCCGGGCGGGCAGCCGCCGGAGCGTTGGCCGAACGGACCAATGGCAGGCGGGCGCTTTGTCTGCGGCGGGGCGGGGCGGGGGGGCGAGGCTGTGGTTGCCGTCGGCCGCCCGCATTGTTGGCCCGGTGCGGGTGGCGCTTTGCTCTCTTCGATCGCGGGTGCTTGTGGTGGCGCGGAGGCTGGGCAGGACCCGGGGGGCCGAGGAGAGGACGTGCCCGCTGCCTGCAGCGCGGCCTGAACGCTGTACGGCATGTCAGTCACCTTCAGTAACACCACCCCTGCGCAATCCCCCCAGCCCGCCGCCATGTTGTGGGCTGAAAGCCCTGGGGAGCCTGTGGGGGCGTTGAGTGTGTCCCCGTGTCAGCCGTGACCTGGGCGGGAGGTGCTCTGAGGCCTCGGCGGGGAACCAGCGGGGGCTGGTGATGGTTCTGTGCTATTTGTCCTGTCCCCATCCAGATGGATGAGGAGGCTTTTCAGCCCGGGCCCTCTTGCTTTGCCTGGAGATGGCGGGCTGGTGTTGGGCCATGTCGTGACCGCTCTCCGTAGAGGCGAGGCCGTGCGGCCCTTCCCCAGCCCAGGGCGGGGGCTGCTGGCCCACACGAGGGCCGTTCGTCGCTGGGTGCCGTCCCGGCGTCCCTCCGCCTGCCGTGGCTGAAAGGGCCGGGCCGGGCGGCTTTGTGTCGGTAACTTGATGCTGATGACAGTTGGCAGCTGCAGTTCCCCAGCACGGCCGAGGCGAATAAAAGCGTCAGGGCTCGTCCCCGAGGGGAGCGACAGGTGTTCGCTCCCACTCCTTTGTTTCCCTCCTTTTCTTTTCCTCTCTAAAGCGTGTCATATTTTTACTGCCCGAGGAAATGGGAGACGCGTCCGCCACTTGAATCGTCGGAGCCGTGCGCCTGCCTCCCTGTACGTGTCCGGCATAGCTCCTCTCCTGCTCCGGCATACCCCTGGTTCATTTCACCACCCAAAACTTGCCCAGGGAGAACCCTCGGGTTTTGGCAGCGCTGAGTTTTTTCCTTGCTGAGAGGTCCGGCACGAGCTGCTGCACCTGTGGCCCGGCAGAGAGCCCCTGGACCCCGGCGATATTGCTTTTTATTGATCCGCGTTTGCAGGCTGGTGTCTGACCCGTCCCCCGCGTCCAGCAGGTGATGGCACGTGCGCTCAGAGAAACCGGGGTAGCTCTTGCTTAGTCCCACTGTTACTTAATGCCGCTTTTCACCTTCCAAGTGCTGTATAAACATCTGTGCCTGCAATATGCTAATCCATGTCCGATCAAAGAGCACACTGGGATAGAGATGTTCATCACCATCTTCTCACGGCCATCGCAGAGGAGCGCATTGGAGATAAAGCCGGTTGATGGAACATCTTGGATGGAGACCGAAGCTCAGACAGCTCTACTTTTTGTATTGCGATGGACAGGAGATTTTATTTTGGGAAAGGTGTTTCCATTATGCTTTTTCCTTTTATTTTAAAGCAACGATGCTTGGATTTTGGCAAAGAATTTGCTCTGTAGGTGACGCATTCCCTTGTACCTGGCAGGAGCAGATTGGGATGTACCTGGGGTGGATGACTGAATGTCTCCTTCCACTTCTGGTGCACCCAACACCCCGTGTAACACAGTGTGGAAACTGGATCATCCTTTTCATTGATACCATTAATGCAGACTAAGCAGAAATGCTGTTTAGGCTAGGCCAGGTACATAATGTTTTTGTCTTTAAGCAAGTAGAGACACCTGGGACTGCATTTTGTCTTTTTAGTAGTAGTTTATTCATACTTGGCCTAAATGGGAGGGAAAAAAGATAACTGTATGGGTGTAAATTACAGCAAAGTAATGGGTGTCATTATTTTGAAGGAGCCATCTTTGTTCTGAACCAAAGCTAGATATGTAAGGTTGGCAGACATGTATAAAAACACATGATTACACACATGTTTATAAGATTTGCAGTAACACGCTGAACGTAATCACGTGCAAAAGATGAACCCCAAGAGTTTGTGGGCTTGTTTTCTCTTCAGAAAAAGCTTAGCTTTTCCTAACGTATGTAATCAGAGATGCTCAAACAGTGGGTTTTACGCTGGTGTAAATTCTGATTTACACAAGAACCATTGCACCGCTGTGGCTGCAGACACAGTCCCCAGATATGTCAGGCCTCTTTACTGCAGTTGTTTGCATCGGTTGTGTTTCAGAGCTAACTTAGTTCAGAGATGCTGCAGTGTCAATCTAGGAAAATGTCGAGTGAAGGAGCTCCCGAATTCACCTCGATTGTAGTTCAGATGCGTCAGGACTTGTGTGACGAAACGCTGGTGGCTGCTGAACAGCAGTGATTTCTCACAAGCCTGATTTCTCACAATGATTTCTCACAATCTGCATGGTTTTGAGCAGTGAGGAGCCACGGGCACAGAGTGAGGACTTCTGGATGCATGAGAAGAGGAGACTCCACTAGCGGGCTGGCAAATCTTGGCCAAGAATGGCCAGAGGGAGTTGGCCGTGGCTGTAACATCCTATTTCTGTGCTGACTTGGTGTGTGCTGATGGCAAGGTATTTTATACATTGCTAGCTCTTGCTCTGCAGCATGTCTTTTTGTATTTTCTCTGAAAAGCTGCAGGTCAAGTGAGTTGACAAATGCTGGGGCCGTCTGCGCTGGGCATTAAAAATGTATGTGCCATAAATATCAGGGCATTACTAGAGCTGCCATTCTGGAGGAGGAAGCCACTGCAGGCTATCTGCTCTAGCCTACAGGGATAATGTGACATTTTTGTGCCACTTTGAACAAGTTCTGTCACATTAGGTGAAGCGATTCATGATAACCTCATGCATTTTAATGGAAATGTCAACTGCAATCTAATAAAAGAAAATGCTCCTTAGATGCCTTGTCTCATACCTCAGTGCTTGCCCGTGTGCGGTGGTTCCTGAAGGAGAATTTGGCAAACCCATCGACTTTCCCATATCGTTCTTTCCAGGTTGAATTCATCCTGCTGCCTGCTGATGGGACTCTGCTTTCTCCTCCATAGAGAGTGGGAGTTTAACCTTCGCTAGAGCAGGGGGCTCCCTCCTGCCAGAGGCTGGTGGTCCCACACGTGATATAAATTACAGTTTAGCTGAGGAGCAGCATAGTTTTAGCAGGGTAATGGGATCAGTGCCTTGCTGCATGTGTTTTCCTGCAAGTCCATGCGTAGAGCAGTATAGCGCAGCATATAAGAACAGGTTTTAATTCTTTGTAGATCATGTATGATTGCTAATGCAGCTGCGGTGACAGTGGCAAAGGCAACTGTGGGAGACAATCCTGCAGCCTCAGCTACTTGCCATGTGTGCTGGAGGCCCCGGTAAGTGGCAAACCCTCACGAGATGGGGGAATCTGCCACGTAATGCCTCACACACTTCTGTTTGAGCTATCAGGTGCGTTGGAAAGGTCTCCAGCTCCCAGAAGAAGCTCCACAGAGACATAATACAACTCTGAAAAGTTTTAAGGACTCTGTAGGCAAGTGTGCTGCCATCCGTGTTCCCGGGTGTGGGTCAGTGGGTCACCCAGGCTCTCCATGGATAATATAATCAGAGCACGGAATAAAGACGTGATGAGCATGGACAAGGTCCATTGGAAATGCTTGAGTAGTTTCTTTCATAAATGGTATAACATCTGTTGTCGTCGGAGGCACAAGTTCCTGTCAAAGAGGCACGTCATCCTTATAAATATTAATGGTGCATATAAATGGTGGTGGGTGTGAACTGTGGCGGATGTTAGGTTAATGGGCGAATTGCTCCTTAGGCATCGGTTTGCTGTCATCAGACTTATTTCTACACTAACAAATACAAAGTGTTTAGGTGGTGGAGCAAGCAGAGAGCTATCTTCCCCCTCCTCCTCTCCCTGGGGTCCCTTCACAAATGAAATGTGTACTGTAATTAGTCTCCTGCCTTGTCTCTGATGAAAATTAGTCCCGCTCGCAGAACCAAGGTGGAGGGGAGCGTGCCCGGTGCTGGGAGAGCCGAGGGCTGTAGGTGATAAATGAAGCGAACGAGGAAGGCTGGTTGGAGAAGTTTGCAGCATTCCCCATCAGCTTGATCCCAGTTGCCTTCAGTGCTATCAATTTCTCAGCTGTTAAAAGCAGATGTTTATGAGGAAAATCGAGTTGAGTATCACCACTGAGCTGCTCTTGGACTTCAATCTGTCTGTTACTGCAAATTGCGCTTGCTGCCTTGAGCGCTGAGTTTCTGTTGCCCCCTTTCAAAAACAATAAGGCTTTTCCTATCCTTTTTTTATTTATCAGCAGGCTTGGCAGCAATGCTCCTGTTCATCGGCTGGGGCACAGAAGAACAGCTCACGCCCACCGCGGTGCTAATGAGTAGCATTCAAAAGGGTCCTATGTCCATTCGCAGAAGAGCCCCAAGACTGCGTTTGCTGCCTGTGGAGGGTTGGGTTTCCCTTTGGCTGAGAGAATGGGCCCTGCTTTCTGCCATTTCAAAGGTACATTCAAAGGCCACACATGGTGGGGGGCTGTGCTGGGCAAGGAGTGAGGACAGCAGAGCCTCTCCCTGCAGGGGAGTGATGGATGGGTGTTGTGCACTGAGGGGCTCCCCCCAGCAAAACCCCGTGCGCCACTCCTACTACCTTGTCATTCTTTCCTCTCAACCTGTTGGACTCCGCTAGCAAGATGTCTGAACTCATACATCACAGAATCACGGAATGGTAGGGGTTGGAAGGGACCTCTGGAGATCATCTAGTCCAACCCCCTGCCCGAGCAGGGTCACCTTAGAGCAGGTTGCACAGGAACGCGGCCAGGCGGGTTTTGAATGTCTCCAGAGATGGAGACTCCACCACCTCTCTGGGCAGCCTGTTCCAGTGCTCTGCCACCCTCAAAGTAAAGAAGTTCCTCCTCATGTTGAGATGGAACTTCCTCTGTTCAAGTTTGTGCCCGTTACCTCTTGTCCTGTCACTGGGCACCACTGAAAAGAGCCTGGCCCCATCCTCCTGACACCCACCCTTTAAGTATTTATAAGCGTTGATAAGATCCCCCCTCAGCCGTCTTTTTTCCAGACTGAAGAGACCCAAATCCCTCAGCCTTTCTTCATAAGAGAGGTGTTCCAGTCCCCTAATCATCTTGGTAGCCCTTTGCTGCACCCTCTCCAGCAGTTCCCTGTCCTGCTTGAACTGGGGAGCCCAGAACTGGACACAGCACTCCAGGTGCGGCCTCACCAAGGCAGAGCAGAGGGGGAGGATGACCTCCCTCGACCTGCTGGCCACACTTTTCTTAATGCACCCCAGGATGCCATTGGCCTTCTTGTCCACGAAGGCACATTGCTGGCTCATGGTCATCCTGTTGTCCACCAGGACTCCCAGGTCTGCCATCATTGCAAACTGCTTCAGCTCATGCCATGTAGCCCGTGGTCCCTTATCAGTGACTGAGGTGGGGTCCCGTGTCTCGTGAGGTTAGGGGGACCGTCGCTTGGTCATGCCATGTTTGTGGAAGTTATTTCAGGGAGGTGAGAATAACTATCTGAAGCAAGTACAGAGGTTTTGTCAGTTGGATTAAAAACCAGTAGTCTGCCTGTGGTGCTTCAGGGAGCAGTTTCGTGGTGTTTCCAGGGAAGCCTCTATTTGATTTCTCTAATATTTTTGGTATTTGAAAGTGATCCTAATTATGGGGCTGACTTCATCATCGGCTTTATCCTGTCGTTGTGACAGTGATGCCTGTATCACTGGTCCCCCTCTGCAAGATCTTTTCATTAGTTCCTAAATGACTTACAGGCATCCTCATTAAAGTACATTCTCTTCAGAGAAGGTGCTGAACCCCTTAAACACGACCCCGACTAAGGCTGAAAGCTGTTTTGAGCATGTGCCCTTCAGAGCACATTTCTCCTGCCACGCAGCGCGTGGCCAGGGTGACTCCCAGGCTGTATCTCTGGCAATGACCCTCCACGTTTGTTGACAGGACACAGGTTTTATTTTTATCAGATTAACATGTACATAATCAGGCTCTGAACTTTGCTCCCCCGTGTTTTGTGAAATGCTCTCGAAAATGCCTGCTCTCATAGTCTCTCAGGGGTTTGGATTCACATGGCAAATGATGTATCTGTAAGTGGGGGAAAAACCCTGTGCTCTCAGGGGGGACATTTGTGAGAGCCTTTTTAGCCATAACAGAATATATTCTATGGTCAGTTGTGGTAAACGCTGGTCTTTTCTAAATCAATATGAGAAATGTTTTACAGGCAGAGACCAATCCCCTTTACTGAAGAGTCCCATTTTTGGTGTTTTGTATAAATACTGGGTTTGAACCTATTGCAAGAAATTCCTCAAATTGCACAGATGCATTTCCTGGAGGTATCCATGGACAACCTGGGACATTATCACAGTAACAGATATTTGTGGATCTTGTCTTAACCATGCTATGCTCCCACTCAGGGCTGGTTGTTTCTCCAAGGAGGTGACACTTTATAGCCCAGACTCCTTTTAATGGTATGGAAAACGACCCTTCTGAGGACGTGGTCTGTGGCGCACTGTGGAAGAGGATGAGAGGATGTCTTTTAACTACTCTAAGTTTGGAGTGGATTTTAGCCTTGCTGTCCTGCACAGCTCATTTACTTGGTATACTGCTCAGCTGATTTATGTTGGTGGTTGAGTCCCTTAATCCACTGCAGAAGCTTCTTACGTCCATTTTGGTGAGGAGCCATCATTTAGAGTGATGCTGCAAGGCACTGGTAGGAGGTTGTGTGAAGGAAGCTTGGAGAGCAGATCTGAAAGAGGTGATGAGTGCTGTTATTCCTTCCTTTCCATATGTGTTTGCCCTTCTTTCTTTCTGGAGAAGCTTAGCACAGTTTAAGAGGAGCATAATGTTTTTGAATACTTGGACTGAGAAAAAGCTCCGTAACTTCAGCACAGAGAGACATAACCCCTATACGGTGCTTTCTGATAGAGGACATGCACAGTTGAACCCAGTCAGCTACAGAGCAAGGGGCTGATGCTGGCTGGAAACAACCTGCTGCTTCCAGTTCAACTGGGAGACCAACATGGAGCTGCAAGACGGTCCCAGTAAACGTCCTTTGGGCTACTTGTGGGTGTCAGAAATGGGGTGGAAGCAAAAACGTTCAAAAACATTGCAAACTATGGGTAGACAATCTCTCTGGATGGGGCTAGTGAATGTTACCTGCCTGGCTCTCCCATTCCCAAAGGCTTGTTGTGTTCCCAGGAATCATGAACGTGATGCAGGATTACAACTTGCAGAGAACATCATTCCTCTGCTTGGATAGTCATTTTTTTTCATGTCTTTTTCCAGTGGGACATAGGTGTTTGTGGGAAAATGCAAAATGTCTTCCTGCTGTTTTCTGTGCGCTGACTTTCGATCGTGTGGGGCTGCTCAGAGCTTCCACTCACCTCTCAGCAGTCGTGGGGTGGTGATGGAAAGGACCTTCAGAGGGCTGAAGTGAAGGTGCTGGGCCTCCAAAATCTGTAAGAAACGATTGCCGTTCCCATGATTATGCCCGTGTCAATAGGCACAGAGCATTGTAGCCAGCTCACGTGACTAGACACAAATCACATACACAAAAAAGCTCAGGAAAGAACAATGGAATCACAGGAAGTCAGGAACATGACGTGGGCTCTTATTTGTGCTGTGCGAGGTGACTTAAAAGAGAAAAAAATGCTAGTTCATATAAACCAATAGTTTTTCTGGAGAATTAAAAATGCTTTATTCTATTTTGGTGGTTAGTTTGCTTTTTTTAAGCTCTGGAGAAAGGGCAGCGCTATCCTCTACAGCATGCCTTGTTTTATGGAGCACATTAGGAAGGGGTTCATTTACTTGATGAATTCAGGATCCAGTTTAACTGGACTCTGAAATGGCTATTTTTGGGGGGAAGCTATTTTATTGGCTTCTGGAGATTACTTGATGTTCTCTAAACTCCAGTAAAAATTTCTTAGCACAGCCATAGCTTCTGTGTCGTTGCAATTAATAGACAAGGCAAACGCCAAGTTTGCACACATGCACAAACAGGGACTTCTGAACAAAGTGGTAGGACTAGATCCACTAGAGGCTAGTGAAAGTTGCTGTGTCAAATAAAAGTCCCAATGATATACACCCTAAAACTGTAATTAGAAGGCAGCTCTGAAAAACAACATACAAACTGAAAATGTGGGCAACTTTGGTATACCGTCTCAGTTACTCTTCTCGGTTTCCTTCCCTCCAGCCCCTTTCAGAGGAGCGGTATGTGGTCTGCCAGGGCTGCTTGTCCCCAGAGCTGCTGAGCTGTCTGGATTCCAGCAAGCTCACTTGACAACTGTACCGTCTAAACTGTCTACAGATAAAAGTAGGGCAGCCAAAGGTAGGAGACCAGGCATTTGAAGAGCTGCTTATCCTTGATTAAGTGTTTGGTGAGTAACAAGGAATTCAAGGAGCAAGATGTTGCGGAGCCAGGGCTCTGGGTTGTGGCTGGGGACTTCCTAAGCGCATTTGTGTCACAAGAGGTACGCACTGGAGAAGGTGCAGAAGGTGACCCTTGCTCCAGGTGGTCTATGAAATGCCCCTGGCTTATAGGGGCATATAGCACAAACTATGTTAGGGATGTGGTTTCAGGCCATAGCAGGGAAATCGCTAAAGCTTGGCTTTAGAGACACCTCCAGCTGCTGCTCTGCTGGCCATCTACTCTGACGCCTCCCTTAGCTTTGCTCTTGGAGGCTTTCTGGCACAGCTTTGCCAGACTTCAAGATTAGAGAAGAAATCAACTTGTCAGTCCCACGCCTCTGTGCTCTGTGCCTGGGATGAAACCATTCACCTGCAAGATGCAAGCTCAAGCAGCTGGCCAACACCAAACCCACAGTCGCCTGGTCTTGAGCAGAGCCCACTTCCTGTCTCTAACACCTGTAATTAGAGACAAGCCCAGAAGGAGAAACAAGACTGATTCCTTGAAGACCTCATCTGGAGGATCAGGAAGGACAGAGCGGATGGCTTCGGTGCAAGCTCTGAGGTAGGCTTAAGCTGGGTGGAGTCAACCCTCAGGCTTGACCCTAGATGTCAACGTAAACAGATCCTCTGGGGACTTTCATTATGGAAAGCATGGGCAAAACTGCAAGTCCCTACCCGTCAGTGCTTGAAATTCAAACAGCCCAGGTTGGGCAGGTAGGGCTGAGCTGCCTCCTCCAGCTGCCTGGGAAGAGCCTTGGCCTCACCTCAACAAGAACGGAGAGGCAGGGACCTGCAATGTGGTGGTTGGACAGTGAAGCTACTGCACAGTGAGGGCACCAGCGACCGTGGGTGACAGACCAGCAAGGCTGGACCAAGGCAGTGCAGGATTGAATGTGCCTCTGCTGGGCGGAGGATCAACAGGTCACAGCATCCTCTGGGAGAGAGTCCTCAGAGACGCTGATGCTGTTCCTCATGGAGCAAGAAGGCAGGCCCAGGGCCTGGCACCGGACTCTACAAGATGAGGGCCCTTCTGTTTGAGTGGGATGTGTGCTTGCCCCGCTGCCTGCCAGCTCTTTATCATTGTGAAGAGCAATAAGCCCAGGAGGGCAGGGGATGGCATGTGGTAGTGGTAGATGACTACTGAGCATGTTTCTGCCTGGTGCTGTGATTACAGCCTCTGCTCTGGTCATGTCACATGTTGTGGCATCCTGAACTCCTTCACTTTCTCACCTTTCTTCCTCCTGTCTCTCCTGGACAGCTTTGCACCCTCTGGAGGTGGGTCAGATGAATGCATGGAGGTTCTAGTCATGCTTTTCTGCTGCTTTTCCTCAATCAGCTGATACTCATGTATTCCTTGGTATTCTCTATACTGCCAAAAGCCATGTCATGATTTTTGGGAAAACTCTTCTGGTGATAAATGTAATCCAAAGAGCAGCGAGAAGAAACCGTCACAAGTTCCTGTTGTCCTGTTGATTGTGTTTAGCAGGTACCGTGAGTGCCAGAGCGTGTGGTTTCCTTCAGTGTCTTCCCACAGCTCTGCTGACACAGTCATCTCTCCAAAACCCCTTCCTATTTTCTAGGATTTTCCCTTCTAGGAAAAGTTCCTTTATTATGATGACTATTTTGGTTTTACGTGTTCATTTATTTGTTATGGCTTTATATAGAAGAAGAGAGTTGAAAAGAGAAGAGTTGAGATCCAAGAAGGAACTTAAACATCTACCATCTAAACACAGTGTCTGACAGTTAAGTGTCTTGAAAGGGAGGTCTAACAAATCCATGTGTTTAGCAAGAAGCTGTCTGGAAGTTATGAGTAGGAGACATTGTGTGGGTGTATCTGAAACCCTTGCGACCCCTAGAGCTGATTGAAGGCTTCAGACAGGCGCTCGTCCGTTCTGCATCTAGGCCCATCTGGTAAGGGTGGGCACGCACAGCGCTCGTGAGCAGCACTGCTGTCATCAGGATGGGTACTGCCTTTGCTGCTGTAGTCTCTTGGCAAGCCCAGGTGCCGCATCAAGTAGGAGACTTGCTTTCAATTTTTCCTTTCAGGCCAGGCAAAACCACCTCTTCCGTGTGACAGAAGGGAGGGAAGGGGATTGTGGGCTGTAGGGGAACTGTGGTTTCAGGTCCTGACTCCAAGGCCTGCTTCTATTCTTTTTGTGTCGTGTTTCCCAGGAAAGGGCTTTATGATGTTTGTGTTCAGGCCCATGTGTGGAAGGCAATTGACTGATTTACTCTAGTGCCGTCTGTCTCTTTGTTGTATCAATAAAGTTATTTGCACAAAATTCATGTGAAGGAGGAAATGATCTCGAAAACCTCTGGTCTAATTCAGAGTTTCCTGCTCCTTTTCCAAACCGAGCCACTACCTGAGGCTCCCCAAAGCTAGAGGGACCCCATCATGGTGTGTGGTAAGTCCCTGGGGTGGGCAGGAGAAACATCAGTCAGTAGTTGTAGCAGACTGCCATCCCGGTGCAGCAGCGTGAGCAGGGCTGACATCCTGGACCCACACGCTTTGCATTTGAGCATCTCATCACTAGATGATGGACCAATGCTCAGCGATCGTATTGCTCTTTATTGCAAATTATTTAAAGTTCTCTTTTCACCCTAGACTGCCCAGTATTTCACTGCAATTCCTCTTCTGTGGTCCTGCTGGATAGAAATTGCCTGTGTAAGACTACCCAGCCTCAGGCTACTTCTGAGCTCCAGAAATGCTGAGTGCCAGACTATGGAAAACAGTCGGGATTTGTGCCAACGGCAAGTGCAGTAACGTCCAGTTCTGGATCTCCAGGGTGAGCAGAGTTGTGAGAACATGGAGCAGGTCCGGTAGGGAACTACGAGCGTGGTTAAGACCTGGGGAAGGTGGGCTTGTTTAGTCTGGTCATGAGGAGGCTGAGGGGAATCTAGCAACATCCCACACCTACTGGAAGAGCAGTTACAGAGTTGGTGGAGTCAGGCTCTTCTCATCAGTGGCAGATAATAAACCAAGGGGCAGCGGCCACACAATACAGCTTGCAAGGTTCAGATCAGATGCTGGGAGACCCTCTGTGCCACGGGGGTGGTGCAGCAGTGGGACAGGCTGCCCAGAGAGTTCAGGGAATCTCCCTTCTGGGTGGCTTTTGAGGCTCAGTGAGACAAAGCTACGGTCAACCTGATCTTCTCTTGGCGATGGCCATGCTTCAAGGAGGTTTGGACTAGAGACCTCCACAGGTCCCTTCCAACAGGCATTTCAGTCGCTCTGTTCATGCTGGTAAGACTGCAGCATGCTGTCAGAGTTTTCAAGGAGAATTTCTGGATGTAGATATCTGGCGGTTTTTATTTGACATAGTAACCCAGATCTAGATGGAAGCTGTCTGCTCCAGCCTACTAGGGTAGCATGAAGAATGTCAGTTTGGGAAGTGGGGTAGATGTGGAAAGGAGTCATTTTTGCCCCCTGGTCAGGTGGTGGGTGTGAGGGGAGGGAGCCATTCTAGCAGCCCGAGGTGGCTGGAATTTTGTTTGAAGCCACTCCAGATTTTGGAATAGAAGCAAGACAAATTTTGCTGTGGCAGCAGAAGGCCTCTTGTTGTGTGTGCAGCGCTGTGTGTAGGAGACCCTGGAGTGGTAACAAGCTGTCTCTTTGTTATGGTTTCAGCTCTTTAGCACTTGTGCCATACGAGTAGCTAGTGAAAGAGAGGAGGGGTGACGTGGAGCTATCTTTAATATCGTTTGTGATGTACTGTGAGCCTCCAGGAGAAAGTCTCTTTCCACACTTGCCATCTAGCAAGCTTTTCTGGGAGTGATGAAGCTTGATTCCCCATGGCTTTGTGGTGTCTGTTGGACCCTCTCTCCTTCGTGTCCATACTTTGTTCCTCTGCATCCCAGCAAAAGGTGAATTCCTGTGGCAGGACCTCTCACCTTGGCCCAGATTTTTTCTTGCTTGATTCTTTGTTAAATTTAGCTAGAGAAGCCGAAAGTTACTGGGGGAGGACTGAGAGGCGAAGGAAGAGACTGAGGCTTGCAGCGTGATCGTTTTCTTAGGGGAGGTGAGGAGACGAAAAAAGAGAGTCCAGGGAACCCAGTTTACCCATGTCCTCGTATCTGCAGATCTTGAACTTAAATCATCACAAATATGTCATCGTTGCTGAAGTCATAATTAAGTGCAGCATTTTACTGTCAGCATAATTGCATGAACCATCTTCCTTTCTTGCTATGTCTTGAAATACAGTCTGTTTTATAGACTCTCTGCCAAGTTATTCAATTTTAATGCAGTTGGAACCAGGTTTTCAAAATGCACCTCAAACACGGGAAAAACACTGGGTTCCCAGGGCCTGCCTTATTTTTGTATATGAATGAGATCAACCAAACAAGCCAAGCATGACGATGTCGTGCGGCTGAGCCCTACTGAGCGGCTGCATACTCAGTGGCACTGAGCCGGCTCAGTGTCCCCTGGCCATACTGCAAACAGCTGGTGACGGTCCAGCTTTTCCAGGAAGACCTGTAAAATTTTAACATTTCTTCCTTAAAATCCAAGTTGCCAGAAGAGACTTCTCCTCCAGTGAATTGTGTTCCTTCAGCCTGAATATGTTTTCTCAGCATAGCCTTGTTTTCATGGGGTTAAAAAGAAAGTGCACGTGGCCCTGCAGGGTGCTGCTGAGGGTGTCCTGGGGGGTGGCGAGGGACACCGCCAGGAGAGCCCTCTTGCCCCTGGGCTGCTGGTGAGCTGTTCGGGGATGTGATTCGTCTGGACAGACAGACAACTCCCTCTGCCAGGGTAAGATGTAGCTCAGCAGGGGGCTTTTCTGGCAAATGCTGTACAGCTCTAATTAGCCTTTGGCTGGCCTCCAGCGTTTGTTTGTTTGTTTGTTTGTTTGTTTTTCTTGCACTGAATCATCTTACTGCTAAGATACCAGCAACGTGTCCAGTCAACACCCCGAGCTGCTTGTTTCAGACGTTATCCGTGTTGTTGCTGATCATAGAATCATAGAATGGTTCGGGTTAGAAGGGACCTTAAAGATCATCTAGTTCCAACCATCCCATAAGGAAAAGCGGGATAATTCTCATCTTCCCCATTAATGCCTGTCCCCTTCTGAAATCCTTAAGGAAGAAAGCTGGGTTTGTAATATGGCTCCCTCTGCTCCCCCCTTTATTTCAGACAGCCGCATCGGTGTATGAAACACATGGAGGAGCTGAGGCGCAGAGAGAAAATCACCGGGTCTGTGTTCCTTCTCCACATGCTGGGATTGTGGAGAGCAGGGACGGGCTGCTCTTAAGTCTGCTGGACCTCGGACACCTGAGGAATGATGGAGGCCAGAGAGAAGAGGGAATTGAGGGTGTCTGGAAGGGAGTGGTGCACACTGGTGGGTCCTTGGGGTGAGGGCAAGAGCAATCCCTTCCCAAGCTCTGGCTCGCTTTGGGTGACACAGGACCAGGAGGAGTTGCGTTGTCTGCCCACGAGCGCTCGAAAATTGCATCTGTTGTTTCAGGAGATGACAAGAGGAAAAGCAAAGCAGGGGTAACCTGCCCCTTCCAGAGATACGCAGCAGATCGTAAGATCAGACTTCATCCCCACTCATGAGCCATGTGTTTCTATCACATCCTGCACCTTATGGGAACTCTCTGGATACCACACCAAGTAGCTGAACTTTTGAAGCGTGATGTGAGTTCATTGCTACCCTTATGATCTGATTGAGTGACCCTTTGCTTGCAAGCGTACCAATGATACTTGTGAAACCGTATCCTCTACCAGGGTTTCCTTACTGCTGGATTGTTTTGTTGGAGCACTAAAATTGGATGTCTTGACTTCTGTCTCGCGGCAGCCGTCTCTTTTGTTGGATGATTTGTCAGCTGCTGTCTGACATCCATCCTGCCATTCCTTCCTCTCTTCCAAGAGAGCCGTTGCATTGCAGGGGCCATCACACCTCTGTGTATACAATGCCATTGATAAATTCCAGTCTGGCTCAAGCGGGACGGATGGTCCTGAGACAGCCCTTTTGGAGGTCTGCCGTGATCTCTCCCTGCCGGCTGGCTTGGGGGCATGTTCTGTATTAGTGCTCCTTGATCTTTCTGCTGGTTTTGACACCGTCGACCGGGATGTCCTTGTGGAATGCTCTGAGCAGATGGTGCATCTGGCTGGGGCTGCTTCAGGTTGGTTCAGATCATATCTTGGGGAGAGCTGCTCGTTTGCACATTCCATTCCTTCCAGAGGGTTTCTGTCTGCTGCCTGCGTGGCTCTCTGAGGGGACCCTCCCATTTTAGTGCCTATTGATCTATTTTGGCTAAGCTGATTAAGCATACGCTCGCTTCTGGCTGCCTTCAGGCACTCCTCACGCTCCCTGCTCCTTTCCCCAGCCTCTCACTCCAGCAAAGCAGTGGCATATTTGCAGCTTTTTTGAGGGTGTGTCAGTGCAAGTAGTGTTAGTCTCGGTGGCTCGGTGCCCCAGGAGACCCAAGCAATGCCCAGCCTGGCTTAGGAAGGGAAGGGTCTGAGTGTCTTCCCTCTGTACGTTGCTCCGGATGTGCACACCTGGCTATTAATATCTCTGCTACTATCTCTGCCACAGTGCCAAATTTGAGTGGTGCTGCCAGCCGGTGAGTGATTTGTTACGTCAGGCCCTGCCTCTGCTGTTGAAAATCCTCAAGGGATGTTAGTCCCCAGGGTCACTGTCTGATAGAGATGTGCCAGCAGTCCCGAATACTCAGGCTGTGTGGTTGCTTACTTATCACCTGCTTGTTGGTATAGTGTAGGGGAACTTTTGGGCTCTCCATAGTATTTGGATGCTGTTCTCTGCTTCGCTGTACACTTCAGTGGTGTAACATTGCAAGGATTGACAGACCAGTACACACCTTTGGGCTTTAGAGGCATGTAAGAGCTGTGGCCAAAGAAAACAGCCCTTTTCTGAATGCAGCAAACAGAAGCTTCTTGGGCTTGAGTACACCTATTTTTTATAGAGGACCTTTGTTCTTTAGTTTGCAAATACTGTCATCTAAATACTTCCATAGACTGGAAAAGTGGGGTGGAGAAATGACATAACTTCCCCCGAAGTCGCACAGTAGGCAGCTGGCAGATGTAGTCATGACCCAGACCGTCCCAGCGGAGCACCTTGCCACTGTACTTTTCCTTCTTGAGACACGGCCCATGATATTCCTTTATGTATATCCCTTTCCCTTGTTTTCTTCCTTCCGGCCTGTGGGGTGAGGTGGAGGGGGGATGGATTTGGAAAGGCTGGGTTGCTCAGCTCCATCTGGAAGAAGCAGCTCCACAGCTGACCCTACTTGCAACCAACCCACCGCTCAAGGATTCCAGCAGACGAGCCAGCCATTAACAGGAGTAAACTTGGTTGGTATATTCTTACCATCTCCAGTACTGGGCTAAAAATCCACCTTCTCCCCAAAGGTGACAAATGCTGCCAGTTGTCACACCTTGCGTCCGCACTGCGCAAACCCTCGTGACTCAGAGCAGCGATTTCAGGATGAGACTCCAGAGGTTTCTTCTTTATGGACTACACATTGCACATGAACTTTATAATGAGTGAGGCGATCCTAGCCCGTCTATTGTTACGTTCCCCACCTGGAATTCACCCCGCGAGCAATAGCGGTGTAATAAAAGCCAACAGACACCAGTTGCTTGGCTGGGCTTTGAAGTGGGAGCGTCTGGCGTCTTGCCCTGCTCCTGTCGGGGCTCGGCTGCGCGTCTGCCTGGGCCGTGGGGCGGGCAAGGCCCACCTCGCGTTGGGTGCCCCTGCTCCTCAGGGATGGAGCAGTAGGCGGCGGGGGGAAATAGAGACCCTGTTCGTGTCCGCGTTGCAGGACACGCTGCAGTGGGACCTTAACCCCTCTCGGCAGCAGGAAACCCACACCCTCATGGCACCGGTCCGTGGATGCTTGATGGTTTCATCCTTAGTGGAACCACTTTGTTGGGGTTTTTGCTTTCAGTTCATCCCATTTTTTCTTCGTGAAATCTGTCTCCTGAAACCACACTAAAGGTGCACACCGGAATTAGCAGATCCTCTTGAAATATTCACGCATCAGCTCTGACTTTAAATTAGCTCTTGTACCATGGAAATGTGGGCAGTATCTGTCATGCCTCCCAGGGCTATGTATTTACTTGTGAATCTTCTTTTACCTGGTGTTTCACTGAGTCTAGCTGCACTAAATTTAGCAGGACTTTGTGTGGACTAAGTGCTCTGCACTGTAATTTGTCAGAATCTGGCTTGCTCAGAGCAAACCTGGGCCATTTCTCTCTATTATCCTTCATTTGCTTAAGTACTGCGTAAAAGCCAGCCCCACGATGGTCTGAAGCTTGGGCAGGGTGTGGAGCTTGGCACAACTGCCTTTCACACCTGATGCAGGGTGCAAAGGAGGACAGGGGAGAAACCGATCATTCAAACAGCAATTAAAAATACCCAGGGGAAAGTTTGTGAGCTTTTGTTTGGGGTTATGTGAGATAACCTCTCACTTGCACTCTCAAGGAGAACAGGGCAAAGTACTCCCTGCCTCACGCAGGAGCGGGGACGAGGGGCAGTGCCAGCCCAGCTGCACCAGGGAGGTGGCAAAAGGGCTGCAGATGCAGGAGATGAGCAAAGGGAAGATGAGTTACTCCAGAAGAAACCAGCAGCAGAGCTGAGGGCAGGGCCCGGCTGTCCTGCGTGGTGATGCGGGACTGTGTTCTCCCTCAGGACACCGAAGGGCTGCTCTGCTCTTGAATGTCTCTGTTTCTCCTGTCTCCAGATCATAAACCAGAATGGCATCTGCACACAATCCCTCTCCCCAGCCTGCAGCCGCCAGCTCCTGCTCTGTACCGAGATACCAGCCAGGGCCATGTATGCTCTGGCCCCCACTATGCATGTGGCCCCCTCTGCTCTGCTCTGGTGAGACCCCACCTGGATTACTGTGTCTAGCTCTGGGGCCCTCAGCACAAGAAGGACATGGACCTATTGGAGCGGGTCCAGAGGAGGGTTACGAAGATGATCAAAGGGCTGGAGCACCTCTGCTATGAAGACAGGCTGAGGGAGTTGGGGTTGTTCAGCCTGGAGAAGAGAAGGCTCTGGGGAGACCTTAGAGCCCCTTCCAGTACCTGAAGGGGGCCTACAGGAAAGCTGGGGAGGGGCTGTTTGCAAGGGCATGTAGCGATGGGACGAGGGGCAATGGTTTTAAACTAGAGCAGGGGAGGTTTAGATTAGACATCAGGAAGAAGTTCTTTACAATGAGGGTGGTGAGACACTGTCCCAGGTTGCCCAGAGAGGTGGTGGAGGCCCCATCCCTGGAGACGTTCAAGGCCAGGCTTGATGAGGCTCTGAGCAACCTGATCTAGTTGAAGATGTCCCTGCTTACTGCAGGGGGGTTGGGCTAGATGACCTTTAAAGGTCCCTTCCAACCCAACACATTCTATGATTCCATGCCCGCGCTGCCTCACAGCAGCTCACCTGGGATGAAATTTGGCTTTGCTCAGCTTTTAGAGGCAGCGGTTGCTCTTGGAATCAGTGCTTGCAGCCAAGCTGTCAGCTGGAGGTTTGTTTCCTAGAGCTCATTCAAGTTGTGATTTCAGGGTCTCACTAGGCTTTTGCAAATAACACACTGACTTGAAGGGAAGAAGGAAGAGATGCAGCTTTCAGAGAAGAAAATACCCGTGGGCATCAGTGTTTCGGTGGCTGCCTCTCAGAGAACCTGGTCTGCACTGGTAAAAATCCCTCATCCTTTTCAGAGCCCAGCAATCACATCGAGTGTTTGCCCTAGCTGCCAAGCAATTTTGGGTTATCCTATACGCGGTATATTTACCTTCCGAGCGGTCCGGGATGCAGGGGCCGTGCAGCAGCTGTTGTAGTGCGGTGTTGTACAAACACAAGGCAGGTGTTAGCTGGCATCCCGTCTCTCGTATGTCGAGTGCAATTGCAGGAGCTGCCACGTTTCCGCCAGCTGGGCGAGTCCCCAGTGTATTTTTATGGATATTGTATTCCCATAAATATAGATTGTCATACTGCACCGAAACACTCTCCCCCTCAGGACGTTCCTCATGGGTTCCCGCTGTGGATGAGCCCCTTGCTGTGCTCTGATACCAGCAGGGAGGTGTTGCAAACCCTGCCCACACCGAGGCTTTCCAGCGGGCTGTCCATGCGGGCACAGGGAGCTGGACTGTAGGGCTTTGCAGACTGGTTGAGCCCTCCCGTCCCAGTTTGGAAAGGGCTGCTCATGGTCAGTACCTCAGCATCTGAGATTTCTGACTCCTGTCTTCTGGGGTTGAGATGTGGGGTCGCTCAGAGCAGGTTGTTTCTAAGTGGAGCACAACCCTTATGGGGAAGTCTTCGTTGATGGCAGTCATTCCCATCCTTGTTTTTCCCACAGGTGTGATGGACGTGTATGATTTTTGGCCTCCCGCAGCAGGTTTGGTGGTCATCCATGCCAAAATTACATGCAAAAGGAGGTCTTTCAGAAAGGTCAGCACGTAATTTCTCCTCCCCTGTCCTGCCTGCGCTGCATCTCCTCCAGAAGACACTTCACCTCCTTTTTTTTTTTTGCAAATCTGTCTTCCTGTAACACAACTGAAGAAACCACCCAGAAAGCAAGTAAAGGCTCCCCACAGGCTGAGTTGTTGTGAGCAGCTGAGGAATCACGGGTCTGGTAAACAGGTTTGTTGTGCAGACATCGGACCAGGTCAGAATCCCAAATTCCCCTGACCTGGGGAAGGGTTGGGGTGCCAAAACTCAACTCTTGAAAATGGCTTTTCCCCCTGTGAGTAGCTACTGGTGTTGTGATCTGAGAAGAGCTTGCAGTCCCTGGGCAGATGAAGTGAGATATGCTCCTATCCGGGGGCAGATCTGTGAAGGAGGAATACATGGTGGGAGCACAAGGTGTGGCAAAATTGCTGGAGAAGATGGTCCCTGGGAGTCAAAATGGGCATTCCTGTGTGCTGCAGGCATCAAAGCAACCTCCGAGTGCAGGTGGGAGCCTGAGCTAGCCCCTGCACTGCGGCCAGACTCCGCATGCCTCTGGTTTCCTTACTCATGCCTTAATCTTTTTATTTCCTTGAGGGAACTCATAAAAGTAATTGTAAAAGCTTTGGCAAGGTGACGGGAGTGGAGGGGAAGCATGGGGGAGATCTCCGCCCCGGCTGCTCTGTCGATGCTGCGGCTGCCCCAGGCAGAGCTCCCGCTTCTCGGGAACATCCCTGCAGGGACCTCGTGTCTGTGCTCACCCATTTCCTCCCTCTTAGCTGTGCTGGCTCGTCAGGAAACCTCCCCTGAAGAGACCGGAGACCATGGAAATGAAATACAGGCCCTCACCACATTGTGTCCTCACCAATGGGCAGAGACCAGTGCCACAGCTGCGTCGCCCTGGGATGGCGATGCACCCCAGGGGCAAGCTCTTCTGGAGAACATCTCCTTTGCTTTGAGGCTGCAGAATCACTTGGAAAATGAGGTTAGGGCAAATATAATTTTTTTTATATCCCCCAGACAAGAGCAGTGAGCTGCTCGGTATTTGATACGTCAGAGTGATTGGTCTCTGCCCGCCACCGCAATGGGCAGCTAAGCCAGGGTGCTTAGCATCAGGAAATGCCTCATAGCACAGCAGCCTTTGAAGGCAAATGTGACCCTTTGATTGGCAGCCCTAAATCTGACCGGACTTAAAATAGGAACCTCCGCGTTAGCTCTCTGAAATTCAAGTCTCCATAATCTTCATTTTTTTTTTGTCCCTGCTTAATTCTGATTTCAATATACAGGGATTATAATTAGGCAATCTGCAAATGGAAACCATTAAAAAAAAAGAAAAAGTAAGGGGGGTGGTGGTGTGCTGTGGAGTAACAGCTCTGTGCTTGCCCCTCTGCTCTTCCCCTGGGCCATGGGGCAGGATGCAGTGTCAGGGGGTCTCCTGCGCTCATCTAAAGTGATTCTTACGCTCTTGTGTTGTAACAAGTATTTCAAGCAATGGTGCAAACAGGGGAAATTCCTGTCTCTAATCTGGCTGTTAGAGACAGGTCTCCAGGCCAGAGATCAAATACATCAGTCCCAGCGTAATGGTGGGCAGAGCCTCACGGCTAAGAGCTCTCCCGTGCTTCTCTGTCTTCCTCCATTTCCAGCTGCCTGCAGTATTTTTGATCGCTTACCTCAGCCAAAGCACCTTCTGCATCTGTATTTCCCCCCAGAGATGGGAGTTTTTCACTGGCCGTTGAAATGGTCCTTTGTACCTCTTTGCAGAGGACCCCCAGACCAAACAGCCTCACGCTGTCAGTGCAGGACATTGGTGGCAAAGGTTTGTTTGTTTGTTTGATTGATTTTAATTAGGCTGCTTCACTGCAAAATCCCTACCAGTTATACCAGCATAAAAGCGCTGGCTAAACGAAGCTTGATTTTGTTTGTCTGATGTGTTGATTCCCCTGGTGGATTTTGCTGTGGTGGGGAGTTTTGCCAGTATAGCTGCACCAGCAGGACTGGTTAAGTGCAGGTGAGAGGAGCTGGATGCATATCAATAGATTGGCAGCCAATACACTGCATCTCGAGATGAAGAGTGAGGGTGTTTGCTTCCTAAGCCAGTATTCATTGCGTTGTGGGTAAGGCATGGCCAATCCCTGCTCATGCCTGGAAGCAGGAATGCGTGGTGGGCTTCCCATC
Source organism: Stercorarius parasiticus (assembly GCA_013396915.1). Taxonomy (NCBI): domain Eukaryota; kingdom Metazoa; phylum Chordata; class Aves; order Charadriiformes; family Stercorariidae; genus Stercorarius; species Stercorarius parasiticus. Next base: position 1,312,630 of record VWZL01002638.1, on the reverse strand, counting down.
ATTGGGAGCAGAGTATTTGTCAGGGAACACACTGTATGCACGTGTGTTGACCCATGCTCACGCGCCCATACCTTGAGGTTAGGGGTTTCTCTTGAGAGTGCCCCAGAGCCAGATATTTCAGCACCCGACGCCTGAGCTGAGCTCTCTGTGAAACCCAGGTCCTTAAGCGTGCAAGGAGCCCTCAGACAGTGTTGTGCCATGGTCTCTCACCGTCTCTTGGAGGTCTGCAAGCCTTTTGGCTGGTTGTTTTTGCCACCTTGACTTGCATTCACGCGCTTTGAGAGTCATCTGCTGGGGAGCCGCCAGTCCCATGCTGCTTCTGTTTGGGTCTGGGTCGTGCACAGACACGCAGGGAAGAGCATTCCTCCCCTCCGCCTCCTTATCTCCCCCACAGGAATGTAGCGTCTCCTCCATTTAGTGTATACAGTCCGTGCCCTATCGCTAGGAATGGCCAGGGCAAAGCAACCTTTTGAAATTACTTTTTTTTTTTTTTTGAGTTGCGGAGAGCGGGGTGCTAAGGAGGAGCTGATGGTTTGGAGGGTGCTGGAGAAGGAAGGGAGCATGGAAATAATTAGCTTTTTTTTTTTCTTGTTCCTGATAATGGCGGTCCTCCTGCTCTCACACCGGTGAAATGTTCCTTCAAAAAAGGCAAGGCCCCTTCTCCACAGCAAACAAGCTGCATAATCTTGAAGCCATTTCATCCTGCCTGTGAGTGCAGTAAATGTTTGGAAGCCCAAAATGAGATCTGCCCTATCTTCCCACCCACCTCAGGTTCACTGTCTCCATGCTGGGCTGAGGGGCACACCGGGAGCTGATCTCTGACTCCTTCGGAATACCTGGGAAGCCAGGACACACCAAAAAATCCCACGGCAGGACTCTGATGGCAACGTGTACAGGGCGATTTGCTGCTCGCCTTATGCTCCATTTATTCCTCCGCCTGTGGTTGTCTCTCTCTGCTCTACTGCCGTGGGTTTCACCGCTGCTTTGGGCTGGTTCTTCTGCCCTCGGTCTTGGTGACTTTGTTGTGGAAAAACATAGGGAGGCTCTTGGAGAAGCAATTATTCTGTGTAGTGGCTTTAGTCTCCTCGTGCTTTGCTGCCTCCTGATCTTTCTGCTTCCCAAGTATTCTGACAGCTATTTCTTTATGTGTGTGTATATAGGTGTGCACAAACATGCCTGCACTTACACCTATACATATATACACGCACACACACACAGAGACGCACATATATGGTGGGCCAAATAAATTGTGTTAGTTGTTGAGCTATGTCCCTTATTATCAGCATGTTTTGCCTTCGTGTATTTTTGAGAGGTGCTTTTCACATCTATTTGAAGGAATTCTAATAGGTGGCAGCAGCGTACCAGTGGCGAGAGACCACCACCAGGTCAGCTCTGCACCACACAGCACTGCAGACCCCCGGAGACTCAATTCGGCCACAGATGTTTCATGGCTCTAAGGCAGACAGAATCTTCTCCGCCTCAGACCTTTGCCTCTTTATGAAGAGGCGACAAGGCTGAAAAGGGTATTGACGAAGTTATGAAAGCACGGCTGGGACAAGGACATCTCACCTTTCAGGAGGTATCATAGAATCATAGAATTGCCTAAGTTGGAAGGGACCTTTCAGATCATTGAGTCCAACCATCAACCTAACTCTGACAAAAAAACATCACTAAACCATATCTCTAAGCAGGTAGATGTTGTCCACCTTGTTGTGGTTCACATCCCAACTGTGGAAGGACCTGGGACCTCTGGCTGGGGGTGGCAGAGACATGTGGGCACTGGAGCAAGCCTGCTTTTGTTCTAAAACATATAGCTTGTGTACCTGCTCTGCTGGTTGTTCATTTTTCTGTCTGCATTTCCTCTTTGACTGATGAAAGCGGTATTTCCCATTTCAGGCAGAATCCCGCATAAATGTGGAATTCTGTCCTCTCAAGGTGGCAGCAGTTGGTCCATCTGAGGGAGACCTCGCAGCCTGTGTTTGCTCCTCTGCCGTGGGTGCTTTCCTGACACCTACCTCAAGCTCCCTGTCCTCTGTCAGGATCCACCCTGACCACATGAGCAGTTGCGGAGGTACCCGGTGTGGAGCAGAAACCCCCTGCTCGCGACGGGACCCCGTCCGGCTGAGGACAGGGAGGCGCTACCCAAAAGCATCTCGGGACTGTTGGCCCAGTGGCTCTTTGGGTAGAGGGGTTGTGCCCATGGCAGGCAGATCCTTTCCCGCCCAGACTTGCTTCCCGATCCCCAGGAGTGCTGCAGGCTGGCTTTCTGCAGGCAGCTGAAGCATGCCTGCCCTGCATTTAGGGAAGGAGAGCTGCCTGCACACTGGGTGAGGCCTCTCTGATCTGCCTGCCAGGAGCTGGATATAGACACAGACAGCTGGATGAAAGGTGAAAGGTGTGTAAAATCCCCCCTGAGGGGCTAGGATTAAAGCTGTGGAACCAAAAGTTTATGGAAACATTTTAGGCTACATCTGGGGTAGCCATATTTCCCTCCCAAACCAGTGGGAGTTGAGAGATCATAGGCTCCAACTCTGCTGGCGTTTCATTTTGGAGCACTTGTGTGGTTTTGAAGCAAATTTCCTAATTGTCCTCACTCTCTGCACACTCTCAGTTGGCGATGCAGTTTTTGTGCACACAAACTGGGTTCATTTTGATGGAAACTAGATCAGAAGTTCTGCTCTGAGCTTGCACCAGATGTTCTCCGGCTGCAGGGGAGGATGTGGTGGTCGGAAGCAGCAGCTGGCCCTCTGGGCAGCTGTGAACCTCGTGCATGTCTGGGGGTTTGGTCCAGGTGACTAAGTCTAGCTGGAGGTAACATCCTTGAGCAGCATAAATGAGAGATGTAGGAGCCTCAAAACCAACTGCTTCAGCCAACTGATCTCCTCTATCACACACTGTCATTTGCTGATGTAGACACTGCCCTTGAGCTTATGTGACCTTGAGCCCTTGGGTGAGTAGCGGCCTCAAGTGGGTGTTGAAGTGTAGCTCTCCAGGGACCACAGGTCATCACGCTTGTGTCCCACACCCACAACTGCAGCACGGCCCGCGCTGAAGTGTTTGCAGGCTCCACTCTGCTGGGGCGAGGGCTAAGTGTTCCTTTTGTGACCCTTTGCAGTAGGGTCAGTATGGGCCATCGGTAAGAACACAGGCTGCTGTTCTATACATCAGGTGTTTCAGGGAATGGCCAAAATGGTTTTCTTCCTCCACCTCTGTCTGCTGAGACCTCTGTCGGGACAGATGCTGGCATTTCCCTGGGGTTGCTGTGGTCTGGAAAGTAATTGCAGCCATCCTGGGATCCCTTGGGTAGTCCCTGCCACCCTCTCCTGTTGTAAAAGTACCTCCACCAGAGAAGATCAGGTTGTGGGAGGCGATGGGCTTGTTTGTTGGAAGCGTTTTGTTGGGCGGTAAGGTGTGCCAGCCTGCCTCGCTGTCGGCAGCACTGCTGGCTGACGTGCTCAGCTGCCAGACACTGTGCTCTGGCCGCGCCAAAGCCGGGCTGAGCAATGCGGCCAGGAGCTGCGCAGTGCCAAGGAATACCCCCAGGAGCATCTCCAAGTTCAGAGCCTTTCGGCTCTGTCCTTCAGCTACCACTGACCGGGGTATGCCGATGTAACGGGCTGGCGTAGTGCTCACAGCAGTGCCAGTTTCCCTGCCGCTGTCAGAGGAACAGCTGGAACAGACAATGGCTCTTTTCAGGATTAATGCCAAGGCTTCCCTGCTTCTTCTTGCCCATCTGCAGGTATCACCTCAACTCACACGCTTCCCGAATGATTCACTAGTGCCTGGAGTGATCATGCACCACCTCCAGCAGGAAGGGGCAGAGATGCTGAGCAGAGCCCGCTGCTCTGATACGGACATCGCCTCCCAGCCTGTTGATAAGGGGCCAGGGCTGGAAAAAAATTCCTCATGAAAGAAACAAAGGGTCACTCTGCAAAAACAAGGCATCTTCCATCCACAAATTAATCTTCCCAAGTACAGTGTCATGCTTTCATGTTGCCTTTATGTCAGCTGCAGGAGGACAAACGTTGCCTGATCTGGCAGGGGACATGCACTTCGGCTGGCGGGGTGACTTCAGATGGGACTGATGCTGTGCATCCTGTGAGCTGGGCAGTTTTGATGAGATAGCAAGACCTGGGTTGACTGTACCATTGCCAAGACAAGGGAAGAAGGGTTGGAGGGCAGGTAGGTGATGCCAGTCTGGTGGGGAGCGTGGATCAGACAAGGCCAAGAGCAGTGGGAAGGCTGGGACAGGGTGGGGGAGGCTCCAGTGGTAGCAAGGGTATGTCTGTATGGAGGGACTTTGAAGAGGCGAGTGTTGGAGTTGGAAAGACAGTGGAGAAATGATTCATATGACAGTTGGTTGGAGAGGTGCTTTTCAAGTCCTGCCTCATCTCTTAAATGTGTGCAATCCCTGGCATCTTGCTAGTGCTTTTCGTCTAGAGATCTCTGAGATGGATACAATCATCACCCCCAAGTAGGAGACTGGAAAAATTCAGGTGCAGAGCAAGTGGAGGTGAGAGTTGGGCTTAGAACATGATCAGCTGTCTTGTGGGGCCATGCTTAGCTGCCGCCCCACACTAGGCTGCTGTAACTGCGTCTGCTATGAAAAACCACGGAGAAATCAACACCAAGCCCAAAGCTGTGGGTGAGATCAGCTGTACTGGTAGGCTCAGGGCTTTCCTCTAGCGTCTCAGGTCTGTATTGGAAAGCACTGTTTGCTCATGGATTCTTATGGACAAGGGAAGACAAAGCCTTGGACAGCAGCAGAGGTCTTCTAATAGGTGTGTGCTCATGTGCATGTGCAGTGTCAAACTATGGGAAACCCCGGGAGGCATTGGTCTCCTTTTCCCCAGAGGATTTTGACAGCAACGTGTCTGGTTTGGAGAACCTGTCTGTCCGGGTATTGCTTCTGTTGTGTTCGATGGTCTGGACGGTTCTTCCATCACACCTATCAAAATAATATCTCAGCACTTTTCAGGAGTGCGTGAGGTGATGTGATCGCTATCCCATGTGGATTGCTCGTTCTCACAGCCTCTCCAGTGGGAAGAGTGCATATCTTAAAGTGCTTGGCTTTGTACTTTGATACTCACGTAGGCTAGCTAGGGTAGGGCAGGGGAAGGGCAGGGGGCAGAGAGGTTTGAGGTTTTGTGGTTGCTCCTGAGCAGTTCTTCCCACAGCCTTAGTGGGACCCGGGAAAGTCCCGGCTCCTGCACAGGGATGCTCTGCCCTTGCTGTGGGAGCTGCTCTGTCCCGAGGAGCTCAGCCATGGCTCTCCTGGCACACTGCACCATCCTGCCTAACAGCTGCTCTTCTGAACTGTGTGTAAACGCTTATTTCTCTCTTTCTGCCTTCTCAGTCCATAGGAGGTAGACAGAAACAGCTTGAGCAGTGGGAGATGCTGTGACCATGCGGAGATGTTGCTGGGGGAAAGCTAAGCTCTTTGCTGAGCTCAGTTTTGCTTGTAGGTTGTGCTCCAGAACGTTACCTGCTCCCTGGCATGATCCATGCTCCATCCACTGGCTGTCTGGGACTAAAAGGAGTAGCTTCCAGAGCCACTCTGAGGTATGTCTCGCCTTGTAGTTTTGTGGTTGTGTAGGGCTTGCTTCTGGCTTTACGGTTTTTCAACTGAAAAACGTTTTTACTGTAGGAGCCTGGAGTGAAAGGTGAGGGATGTACAGGGACAGGAAGATGATTCCAGCAGAGTTTGCTCCATTCCCTTCAGCAGCCACCAAAAATGATGCCCATGGCCCAGAATGGTATGAACTCCACCTCCCTATGGGAATGCATCTCCTGGGGAGCACCGGGGCTTCAGAAAACACCAACATCTCAGCTAAAGGTGGGGGCGTGGCAGTGTGCTGTCTTGGGGGCCGGGGGTGCCGGGGCTGTGACAGATGGCTCCTCAGGGGCTGGCTGGGTCCCCAGATAATCCCGTCGGGATGCTGTGCAGAGCCCAGCTGCCGGTGGCCGGGCTATGAGAGCGAGCGGGGTCCCGACGGAGCCTGCGCAGGACTGTGGAAATGTCTGCGCGGTTTGTGTAAAGCCCTGTTTCATACAGCTGACTAAGTCCTGTGCTTTTAAATACACACGGAGTGCCAGGAGCCTGCCAGAGCTGCCGTGAATGTCTGTATCCGTGGAGGATAAAAGTGAAGAGGCGAGTGCTTCATTAGATCGCTATGAAAGGTGGTAAAGTGGCTCCTTACAGCACAGGACAGCATTTCTGATGGGGCAGCACTGGGCTTTTCCTCTCTGCAAACAAATTTACAGCTGAACTATCTAGGCCTGTTACACAGAGAAAGTTTCAGGGCTGTGAGTTTAAAACCAGGTTGTGTTGTTAACGCTGATTTGAGTGAGAAGTCGTTCCACAGGAGATTTCTGCGTGGGTATGCTCCAGGACAAGGGGAGCTGGGCAGGGGCAGATGGAGAGAGGAGAGGATTTTAGGAAGCTCCTAGTGAAGGAAGGGATAGCTCAGCAGTGGTTTCTCCATCCTTCCTCTTACCCCAGCAAAACCATTCCCTGCTGAGTGGCTTTCCCACAGCCACAGAGCCTCTGCCCTGCTGTTTCCCCTGGCCTCCACAGGAAGGAGACCCCGGAGAGGGGGCGTCATTCCCTGCTCTCCTCGAGGGCATTTGCTGTTTGCAGAGCAGAAAGGACAGTCCTCCAGCCCCAAAGAGGAGCCCCTTTGAGCTCTTGCTAAAGGACCAGATCTTTCTCTGGCGGCAGATGTGGCATCGATTGCAGAAGTCCATTTACTTGGTGGTGTCAGCCCTAGAAAACTTGATGAAAATGCTCTAACATGCGTTTTAACTCCAAATGTGCGGTAGGATTTGTGACACCTAATGCGGGGACCATAGGAGAGTCTCAGAAGCGGAGCGAGTTCCCAGGCTCTGGTAGGTCTGCGGTGATGCCTCGGGCAGGAAGCCACGTTCTCACCAGGGCTGCCGTTTATAAATGAAACATCTCAGCAGCGCACATCAGACCCAGGGCTGGCTGCAGCTTCTGCTGCGTTATTCATGGCTATGTGAAAGCTCTGAAAAATGTGACAGACTTTGGGTTAGGTTCTCAACACAACATTACTTCTCATGAGATGAAAAATGAGTGTGTCCCTGTTACGACAGGAATGTATACACTGGAAGCTGTGGGATGATGGCATATGTAAAGGGAAAATGAAGTCTTTGGTGTTCTGCTGTCGGTGGGTTTGTTTTTGCTTCCCCCCCTCCCCCAAAAGGAGCACTTCGCTCGCAAGCTACAAGCACTCGCAGCCGCTGCAGTGTGGTTCAAATCAGATTGAAAATGTATTGCCCCAGAATTGCTTTTGTGTGGGGTTTCGCAAGGTTGCTCGCTTGTGAGTGTGGAGGATCAGGAGCCCCTCCATGGTTCCTGGAGAGGTTGTGCCGGCAGCCCGGAGTTTCCTCTTTGCCAAAGTGAGCACTCAACAAAGAGGTCAGCTGGAAATTTGGCTCGTGTTCCCTTTTTAAGCAGCATGCTCAGCCCTCTTGGGTAGTGATCTGCAGGAGCTCAGTACCAGTCCTAAATCCCTAAAGCATTTTGGCCTGGTATCTGTGGGTAACTGGGACTGTGGGTCAGAAAAACATTGCTCCAGTGCCCTTGGGGTGGGAGGAGGAGTGAGAGAAAAGGCGGGGATGCTCGGAGGCCCCGAGGGTTGTGTGTGTCTGGGAGAAGACATCATGGCAGGGCCTTCAGTTCTCTTACATACCCATGAGCCTCTGTACTTTCCTAATGGGAAAGGATTTGCTCCCGTTTCCTGAGAAATAAGTGAGTGTTCTGTTGGTTTCCATGAGAGCTGGTCTGGGAGTGCAGGAGCTGCTATGCACGTGAGTATTTTGTCTAGCTGGGTTTACATTATTATATAAATCTGTAATTGCTTTGTGTTAAAGGCGTGCGAGGGTCCTGAGCCTTAGGTCCAGCCTTCCCTACATCCCTGTGTACATAGGAACTGGTCTCTGCTTTTTAATGCTCTGTTCACAACTATGTGCCTGGAGCAGCAGTTTGGCAGGGGACAAAGCCCAGATCTGCACCGCACCAGGCTGTCCCAGCCCTGTGTGTGCTGGGCGAGATGGGATGCGTCTTGTGACCGCTGCTGGCAAACAGGTCTGTCTGGCCGTGCCCATGCCGAGGAATCTGGTCTGGGTGCTTGCCTTGGCCGTTTCCAGCCTGCACGTCAGGTGAAGACCTGGGTGTGCAGCATCTCCGCCATCTGCGCCTCCAAACCCCCGGTGCCCGGGGCGTGCAGTCCTGGCTGGCAGTGGTGGAGCACTCTTGAGGGCACTGGGGGACCGAGCCCTGGGCTGCGCTGTGGCACCCCCAGCAGCCATGAGACGCAGCCACTGGCACCTGCTGCAGATGTGAAAATAGCATCTGTATGGATCCTGCTGCTGCGTCCATAACGTGTGTGATGGTGCAGCTTCAAACACCGATTTATGAGGACAGCGCTATCTCCTCTGCATTAGCCAGATGGTTGGGGGAGCTTCTCTATGCCTTCTTTTTCCTGGGGAGAAGATGGCTGTAGGTGGCAATGCGTTTTTCAGTTGTCAGTGGAGAGGTGCCTATATTGAAGAGCAAAGTATTACTGCTCTTGTGCAGCCCTGGTTTTGGTAAAACCGGATGGGTTTGAAGTAAATACAGAGTTCCTTTGTCAAACACACGTAATAACTGCAATTTGTGTATATGAAGTGCCATTAACCTTCTGCCTTTCTGAAGAAGTGTTTTCTTCACTGAAAACTAGTGACTCGCCGTGGATTCCTGCAGCATTAGTTGGATACGTGACAGGGAGATCATATAAAAGGTCACCATCGGTTTGAAGTGAAGGCAATGAAAAATGAGTGTCTTGTACTAAAACTGTTCCTGGAGATTGTTGGCCAACTATTGCAGTCTTACTTTTCTATTTTTAAAACTCTCTCACCAGCTGCGATGTGACCCTTCCCTCCACACCCACAACAGGAAAAAACCCCTTACTGATCAGAAACAGGAAATAATAAAACTCACTAACCACAAAGTATTCAAACGCACAAAGTAAACAAGCAGAAATGGTGAGAAATACATATTTCCCACTGATCTCTTTTCAGCACGGTAACCATAGCTGGTAATTATAGTCACTGGGGAGTTACAGCTTCTAGGGGGAAAGTATGTTTTTAAGTTGATGCTGTTGAACTATAGCAAAACATTTTCATCGCAGGCTCTCCCAGCGTAACAATAAGGTGGCCACAAGTGCCATGAGATGCATTACTGACACCATCTAGAAGTTAATGAAAACTTCAGGCTCCATCTGCTCCTCCTGCCTGCCCCACTGGTGTGCAGACCCCAGCGCTGGGCAGTGGAGGTTCCTCTGGTGGGTCCAGCCATGGGGGCTTGTGTGGCATGGGGACTTTATCTAAACTCAGCAATATGCCTGATAATAAACTGGGAAGGTCTTTAATGTCTTTCCTCTTCCAGGATTTTGCGGTTTGCTTTGCCTGAATGTTTTCCCTGTGAGCATTCTGTGCTCTTTGCTGCTTTTCACAGAGTCACAGAATGGTGGGTGTTAGAAGGGACCTCTGGAGATCATCTAGTCCAACCCCCCTGCCAGAGCAGGGTCACCCAGAGCAGGTGGCACAGGAACGCGGCCAGGCGGGTTTTGAATGTCTCCAGAGATGGAGACTCCACCACCTCTCTGGGCAGCCTGTTCCAGTGCTCTGCCACCCTCAAAGTAAAGAAGTTCCTCCTCATGTTGAGATGGAACTTCCTCTGTTCAAGTTTGTGCCCGTTACCTCTTGTCCTGTCACTGGGCACCACTGAAAAGAGCCTGGCCCCAACCTCCTGACACCTACCCCTTAAGTATTTATAAGCATTGATAAGATCCCCCCCTCAGCCGTCTTTTTTCCAGACTGAAGAGACCCAAATCCCTCAGCCTTTCTTCATAAGAGAGGTGTTCCAGTCCCCTCATCATCTTGGTAGCCCTTTGCTGCACCCTCTCCAGCAGTTCCCTGTCCTGCTTGAACCGGGGAGCCCAGAACTGGACACAGCACTCCAGGTGCGGCCTCACCAAGGCAGAGCAGAGGGGGAGGATGACCTTCCTCGACCTGCTGGCCACACTTTTCTTAATGCACCCCAGGATGCCATTGGCCTTGGCCACAAGGGCACATTGCTGGCTCATGGTCATCCTGTCGTCCACCAGGACTCACAGGTTTTCTGTGTTCTCGGGCTGGCCCCAGCTCCCACCCTCATCTGGATTTTTGTGGTGGGATGATTTGAATGTATCTTCTGTACTGGTGGTCACTCCAGAGGTTCCCATCAGTAAGGGGGGAAGTCCTAATTTTCAGGCAGAGGATGGGAGCGGAGGTTGCGGTATGGTCTGTACAATTCTGTGTTTTTACCCACCTTCTGACCCCACGGCCGAATAAACCTGCCTTGCCTCCGGGCAGCCATGTATAGGCCAGTTGTTTCTCCTGCCACCCCTATGCCACCGCTTCTAATGGCTTTTCAAGAGGGCTGGATAAAAGGGAGAGCTTCACAGAAAAAGATGCTAAACCCAGAGGTGATGGTTTTCACTCCTTCGGCACATCATCAAATAGATCTCGCTGCATAATGAGCCCCTCTGAACTGTGGGTCCATTAATTAGTATGCACGGTGTTTGTTTAAGAGCTCCTTGCTCTTTTATTTGAACTGTGAAGAACTTTTAACTGCCTTTGAGATGAAAAACTGGGACCAAATGTTGTCAACAAGCAGAGCAGATTCGTCCCAGTCTCCCTGCAGGGAATTTTACCTTCTGCCCTTTAGATTCTCTCTGCAATTCCTTTATAACTAATACCCAAAGCATTGATCCAGGCTGATAAACCCAACTCCTGATTACTTTTGTAGATAAACCCAATTCCTGATTTCTTTCGTAACTTTTTAAGTGTTACTGCGATCCGGGGGATCCTGTCTGTGTGCGTGGTGCACACTGCTTTTTCTACAAAGCATCAGGGGCAAAACCCAAACCATCTCTTTCAACCACGTTTAGGAAAAACCGTTTGTGAAAGAACAAAACAAAAGCAGATGCCCAGTTATTGTTTATTCAGAGCAGACAGGACAAGGCTGTGAGAAATATCAGTCGTTACCTTTCAAATGTTTATTTAGAACTTTTAGTTACAAACAAAAAAAAAATCCCTAAATTTAACTATATGTAAGATACATATATACACGTAGGTCACTAATTTAACAGCTACGTCAGGGTGTCCCGGTGGCTGGGAACAGCACAGCCACCAAGTCTCTCCCTTTCTCTCTTTTTTTTCTAACCACTGCAGCATTTTTACAAGAATCCGAACTGGAATCTCCTACAGCTGCACAGGGATAATGATAAAAAGCAGAAGAGATCAGCCGTTTTTCCAACAAAGTGATCTCAGTGGCTTACGTGAGATCTGAGAGGTAAGCTTGATGCCAGAGAGAGTCACTGCTTGTTGCCCTGCATTTTTATTAATAGGAAGTTAATTATTTTAAGAACATAAGACAAGAAAGCTATATAATTAATATACACTAAAGAGCATGAGAGGTGTCTATACAATAATTTAGATGTATTAAATAAATAAAAAATAATAGCAGCCTTCTACAATGCAGGCTACACATAGGTTTACTTCGGCTTGAAGTACCCTGGTCTTTAGTACACCTACAGGAACAGACTTGCTCCACAAGTGTTTTAAAGAAACATATCTATAAGATACATACGTAAGAGTGTCTAAGGTTAGGATAAACATTTTAAAATACACTTTACCACGGTCTCCACATATCTAATGACCCCATTGTAGGGTTGTTATGGGAAAAATTTGGCTGCAGGACCTGTCTGGGAGGCGCAGCATCAACCTGGCTGCAAATTGCCAGCGACGGCAGCTGGAAGGAATTTTTCAAAGCCTGCTTGTTCTCCGCAGGGTAGAAGCGCTCCTGTGAGGGGTTTGTGCCCCGAGTGCTCCCCTTTGCACTCAGGGGGCTTTTGGGGGTCAAGAGAGGCTGCTGAGATGGGCTTGAAGACCTCAATGCTGCTTTGCAGGTGTCTTCTCCAGACCTGGGTAAGGATTTCAGCAGGTGGTTTAGCAGGCGTGCCCCAAGGGTCTTGTCCATCCACTCGCAGGTGAGGAGGAGGTTGTGCACCTCATGCATGCACTGGATGTACCCGGTGCTGTACCTTTGCTGGGCTTCCAGACCCACTTTGGAGTCGGCTGCATTGGAGAGGAGACAAGGGGAGTTGGTGAGCGAGTAAAAGCTGCCCGGCACATTCCTGCTGAAAAGCATTCACCAGGTGTGGGCTCCCGGGGGGCTCGTTGGCTGGGCTGACTGGGGTTTACTATAAGGTGAATCCAACCAGGGAAGTGGTGGAATCACCATCCCTGGAGGTATTTAAAAAATGGGTAGACATGGTGCTTAGGGACACGGTTTAGTGGTGGCTTTGGCAGTGTTAGGTTGATGGTTGGACTTGACGATCTTAAAGGACCCTTCCAACCTAGATGATTCTATGATTCTTTTAGTCACCTGCAGGGCGCAGGGGGAAGGTGGTGCAGGACATGAGCCACCCAGGCAGGCAGCCCTTGTGTCCTGCTGCCCACTGCCAAGGGCAAGACTAGACCACAAATCAGAAACCGGCTCTGGAAGGAAAAAAAAGTTCTTCTGTGGGTTGAGCAGTGCCCAGCTCCATCTCCCCATCTAGTGGAGAAAGCCAAACCCCAGCAGCCTGGGCCTCAGCAGGTTTGAAAGATGCTTTTGCCAAGCTGCCAGCGGATTAAACCTGCTGTCAGCCTCCTGCCCCGACCGGGCACTCACCCATCAGGTTGCTACTCTGGATGTTCTGGAGGTGCTTCACCGTCATTTCGAGGATGTCTGCTTTTTCCAGTTTAGACTGCTGATAAGGAAAGAGGGCAGCAGTTAGAGGCAATGAAGGTTTGTACCATGCCCGGTTTCCCAAAAGAGAGAGACCCCCCCCTCAAAAAAAACCAATCCCCCACCAGCAAAAGGACAAAAAGCAGCATAAAAACGAGCACTTACATCCAGGTGAAATGCACCCACAACAGTCTCCTTCAGCTGGTCCAAGCAGTTATTAATCCTTTCCCTTCGCTTCCGCTCAATTAGGGGTTTCCTTAACTGGCAGAGAAAAGAAAAAGAGGAGGAAAAATTGCAGTTGATATTTTTTTTGTCTTCCTCTCCCTGCTGCAGTTCAGCGAGGGCAGAGCACCCCATCCCCTGTGGGAAGCCGGCGCAGGGTGACGGGATGCTTGTCAGGGACAAGGTATGGATGGAGAGTGCTCTGTCTCCAGCTCTGGTCACGGCCTGATGTCCCTTAGATGGTATCAGCTCCCAGTTCTCTCATTTCCACTCTATTTTAAGCAGAGTTTACCCCAATGAAATGAGAGAAGCCTTTCTAAGGTGGAGAAAAGAAGCAGAAAAACCACCTGCATGGCTAAAATTCAGAGAAAGCACCTCTATATATATAGAAAAAAAATTGTCCCCTTTCTCTATCCCAGCATCAGCCAGCGCCCGTAGCCCCGGCACTCGGGGTTCAGGTGCCACGCGTGGGGCTGCCGTTGTAGTGGACCTACCTTCCTCTCCTCCTTGGTGCTGGCCAGCTTGTGGGTGGCTGTGGCTGTCATTGTAATCCAGGCCACTCGCGCCGTGCGCCGGGAGGACGGGATGGGAAGGGAAGGAGGCACTCGGGCAGTGGGTCGCTCCCGTTCCCCCACGGGCTCGGCTGCTCCTCTGCTGTATTTATAACCCAGAATTAGCATGTGAAAGGGGACTTTCCTTGGCGGGACTTCTTTTCCCACACGAGGGGTCGAGCCCGGAGGTTTGTGGCCATCAATCAAAGCTGACAGGTCACTGCTTCTTTTCAATGACCACGCTAGCCCCCCCAAACGGCGACAGATGTCCAGCCTCCGACGCCGGGCTTTGCAGGGATCTTTTGTTAGGGAAGAAGGGAAGGAAAATGGGCGCGCTCTGAGCAGCTTGCACGGCTCCTTGCTCAATTTGCACAGATTCCCAGGGAGGGAAACAATAGCCGGGAAGCGGTTGAGTTACACCTGGGAAAATGCGTTCTACCCATCTTTTTTTCCCCTCTGTCTCCTCTTTTTACCTGCTAAACCCAAGCCCCGGCCATTTTACATCTTTGAAGCAGCCTCTTAATTTAATAATAGTGTACTTGAGCAAGGAGTTCCTGCTCCCAGGAATTATTATTACAAGGTAATGATCATCGATTAAAAACTGTTGACAGCAGACGCCCGTAGGAGCATTGTTTCCATTGCAGAAATCCTCTAGGGAAAACACGTGAACTTTATTTACCTCTTGGGAACCCGAATTCTCTGTTGCACACAAATGGATGTAGGAAATATGCAACTCTTCTAGTTTTTGGATGATATGTAGAATTTAATATGAAACTTACAGGCTGCTGCAGATGCAAATGAACCTAGAGGTGAGTTAGTCCTATGGGGTTTTACTTCTTTGATTTCCCCCCCGCCCCGTGCTGCAAGGAGGCTTGGGTGGCTTTGGGGGGAAGGGTGTTTTTGTGTTGGCTCCTCTGAAATGCTAGTGCAGGAGCAGACGGGCCTTTGGAGGAGACTTGGCACAGGATGCTTCCTCACTTCTGCCTGGTCTGGGGGGTTTCAGGGGGGAGAAGAGTATGAAGGCGTTTTTCATGACTGTGCTTTTGCTTACTGATGGTCGCTTTGCTAATGAGCAGGATTTGGCAGTGTCCTGTTGAGTCCCCCAGGTGAAGCCCTTTGGGTTGGTGTCGAATGTGTCACCTTATTGAAGTGGAGAGGAAGCGGCTGCAGCAGTTCAGAAGCACCACAAGCCGACCCGATCTCTGCTGGTGAGATTTCCCAGCGCCGCAGCCGCGGAGCCCTCTCTTCCCCTCCCGGGCCGTGGGTGGGGATGTACCCCAGAGATAAAAGCGAGGACATTGCGTCCCTTGCTTCAACAACGCGTGGGTGAGTGTTTGCCTGCGTGTAAATGCAAACATACTTGCAGCATGTCTGTACGCCCAGCTGCCGGGGCTCGCTGTGAAGTGGTGTCCCCAGACGTGGCATCTTGCAGGCGGAGGTGGTTTTGGGGTGCAGTTACCCGGTTTTATAAGCACCCTACTTGGCCAGGGCCCGAGATGGGCTGGTGTGGTTGTTGCACCAGGAGAGGAGGGTTTGGGAGGGGAAGGTTAATAACATGTCCTTTGTGCCAGGAAAAGGGAGCAGGGATAGGCTCCCTGGCTCAGGTGTGTTCCCTGCCCAGGCAGCGAAAGGAGGTCCCACCGCCCCGTGCAGGAGCCCCTCGTGCCGGCCAGCCCTGGCTGCGCACAAGCGAAGACTCCTTTGGTTTTTCAAGCTTTTTCCAGCCCAGCCAGGGAAGTGGAGTGTTGCTGGTATTTGAGGAAGGCGTAGCTGAGGCATCTGTATTGCCACTGACTCCACCAGCTCGGGGCGCAGGAGGCAGCGGGGGACTGGGGCAAGGCTCTGCCCTGCACAGGGGTAGGGGGGCATGGAGTGGGCGCACCCCCGGCTCTGGGCACTTTGCTGGTGCTGGAAGCGCCTGCCCATCGCCTGGGCACACAGCTTCTAGCTGGGTTTGGCTTGGGCGGTGGGTGGGGAAGAGGAGAAGTTCACTGTTCGCCCCCAAACACCACTCCACTGGCACCTTGCGCAGGAAGAGGCACCTTCCCAAGGCAGGCAGGGCAGCAGGGAGAAACCTGAGACTTCTCTGGCCCGACCCAGCATGGCAGAGGTGTCAGCAAATGCAGAACTGTCTAAAAGCTCTGAAAAACATCTCCTGTGCCCGTTGGCATCCCTTCCCAGCCAGGCACGGCCGCAGGGTGCTGTGTGTGCCCCCCATGTTGGTGGCCCAGGGGCTGGCCGGCCCCAATTCCAGCAGGAAAGGTCTCTCCGCTCTCTGTGGTGGTGGCACCTCCTCCCTCACCCTCCTTTTCTTCCTTGGCCTGGACTTGGTGCTTCTGCCTTACCCTCCCTCCGGCTTTTCTCACTCTTCAAGGTGCTGCCGAGCTCCCTGGCGAGGGGGATGCTCAGCAAGAGGGTCACGCACAGGCTTCCCCGGCAAAGCGGCTTCCATGGAGCAAGCAGGCAGGGGGGGCTGGTGGGGAGGCAGTGGCCAGCCAGGTGTGATGCAGGGCCAAGAACAGCATGGTGGCCCCCGGTTTCCAGCCAGGGTCCATCGTGCCCAGCCCACGCAGGGCAGCTGAGCCCCCGGGCGTGGGGGGGCGAGAGCCTTGGCTTGCGCGCTGGCGTCTGCTCTGGGCGAGCTCATTTCAAGGTTCATTTGTAAGACAGCACGGCTGTGAAAAAGAAGAGCAGCTTTTGCTGTAAACAGTTATTTTACACCTCTCAGTCAGGGCAAAGGCCTTTATTTNCGGGAGAGCTGCCCTGGCTTTCGGGGAAGGCTGACATCTGCGCTGGGGATTGTCGGGACCCAACAGGCCAATGCAAATGGGCATTAAAGGGAGCTTTCTGCAAATTCCCGCTTTCCTTTCGCATTGCCCACTGCCAGGTTTCATTGAAAAGGGGATTCTCCTTCATAAACAAAGCCTCCCTTTTTTTCTG
>VWZL01002638.1:1178113-1283557 GCA_013396915.1 Stercorarius parasiticus | reverse complement strand
GGTGCTGCTCGGCAGTCCCGGGGCGGCGGGGAGCGGGGTGTCCTGGGGGAGGGGGCGGCGGCCACCGGGCAGCCCTCGCCTGCTGCCTGAAACCGTCGTCTTTGTTGTGTCCTCCGTTATGCGGGGCGGCCGGGGGTGCGGGGCCGGCACTGTCTCACGCAGCCCTCCCGGTGTCCAGCTCTGAGGCCTCTTCCTACTATTGTTATTATTCGTGATCCTAACAGGCCTCTGTGCAGAAATAACTGCATCTGGGGGCTCTTAAGATCGCTTTTTTGTTTTTTTTGGGGGGCGAACTACCCCACAGAAAACTGGCACAGCTCAGCGTTCCATAAAGGAAAAAAAGTTTTTTCGTTGCTTTTTCCTGCAATTCTGTGAAATAATACTAGTATTGAAACTGGGAAGTATTCATTATTTTGCGGTTTTTAAAATAATTTTCTTTTTTAAAGGAAATTTAATTGTTGGTAGGTGATCCTGTAGGTGCATAGGATTTATTTAAAACCTATATGCTCTTTTAGGAGAATGGTGTGATTTAATTTGCATGATGAGTCAAAGATTAAATTACATGACCTAGGTTCTTTAGTTTCAGGGAGGGAAGTGACAATGCTTGGAAGAACAGTTTAAAAGTAGATCAGGAATGATATTTGGTTAGCGTCAACATATTGTAAAGTTTTGTGTGTGGTTTTTTAAGCTTACCTGTCATAAACTCTAATTCAAGGCCCTGTGTTTTCTTTCAGCAGCGTAGTTCATAAGCAGGAAATGTGTCTTCCTTTTTAATGCAAAGAGCTCATGAAATCATATACTGTCAGAGGAAACTTAACATTCTGAGCTTGCGCCTTGGCATCTAGGCCTTTAAATAATAGATTTTTACTATTTAAAACACTGTGTACCTTTAGTTAAGACTCATTACCTAATACATGTTGATGTGGCACATGCCTTTAACTGCAAAGAAAAAAAAAAGGCCAAGAAATATTCTGTGAATTAGAATAAGCATGGTACCTGTTCCGGGGTCAGAAATAACTTGATTTTTTCTTTCAATTGTCCTGTACGAATTGGCAGCTTACCTGGTCTGTAAGAGTGGCATGATGCCCTGTGGCACTGTGTCTTGGTAGGATGTTGACTAGCTGTTGGAAGAATATTGTATTTTACAATTAGCTTCATGGTTGTCTCGTGACGTGAGAAACTATTGAGTCAGCCAGCTTGTATACGCTTGACTTACTTGTATTTAAACTGTAATCTCGATGGTAGTGTGATATATGTGTCGTTGGGGACTTTCCTTGGTCAGACAGAAAAAATACTGTAGTACAGGAGGAGATTTTGTCTTGCGGTGTTGGGAGTGAGCAGAATAAATCTTGTCTTGTAATGTAAGTTTGTATGTATGGACCAACATGCTGCTGAATATTTCTAAATGCTGATAGCATTGACTTTTTTCAAGTTAATTGCAGTCCCTCATTTACGTTGATGTGGAGTTCTGAAACTTTGATGCGTTCTGTAGGCATTTAGTGCATGATTGTAGAAGGAGAGTTGTAAAACAATACGTATTTTTATTAAGATCTACATATTTATACAAATAAAGTAGACTAAATAAAAATGCCAGTTAAGTAATACTTTGTGACAATATGTCTTTGAGAGATAATTATGCTCTTTGGGTATTATCAAGTACAGGCAAATGTGTATTCCCAGTGGGGTATGATAATATTAAGAAAACTCCACCTCTTGGAATTCCTTGATTGCTTTTATGAAACATTTATTCAGGAGGGAATGGTGTCTCTTTTGCATGCTATCGTGTAAGTTAATGCGTTAGTGTCTTATTAATTAATGGATGGTCGTCAGATGAGACCTTACTGTTGCGCTGTACATGCTGCTCTTTCTACGTTTTTGTGGCATTTTTGTGAACACTAGAATTACTGACCAGTGTTCTTACTTCTGAATCAATTCTCTATGGATTTTTGCAGATTTTTTTAATGAGATGTTCGCAGCCTTAATTTTTGTGTAAAATCTTTCTGAAAGCTTTGATAATCTCTGCAATGCACTTAGGGGCTTTAGAGTCCTGCTAAAATGATGTCTTTTTTTTGTACTGAATGTAGAGTTTTGGCATGGCACACTAATAGTTGGAGCTGGCTTGAAGCAGGGGGCAGGAAGGAGCCTAGATGACCTTTTGAATTCCCTTCTGGCCCTGCTTTTCTCTACTTCTGACACTTTATAATATGCTTTAATTATAAGAGCAGCTATTAAAGTATGATTACCTTTGTGTAATTGGAGGCATCTTGCAGCTTCCTATC
Organism: Stercorarius parasiticus; assembly: GCA_013396915.1. Lineage (NCBI taxonomy): Eukaryota > Metazoa > Chordata > Aves > Charadriiformes > Stercorariidae > Stercorarius > Stercorarius parasiticus. The sequence goes on along the minus strand of VWZL01002638.1, from coordinate 1,281,278 downwards.
AAAAATAAGATTTGACTCATCTGCTCCTCCAAAATTACTGGTACCCCAATGGCCTGCAGCTATTTTATGTGAATAATATGCAAAGCAAAAATATGAATTGAAGTCAGAATATCGTATTTTCTGTGTTGTACAGTTGAAATCTTGTCAATGTGGCAATTTCTGGTGAGGAAATAGTGGGCTATGTGCACATCCACCACTTCTTCTTAGCTGCAAGTTGAAGCCAGATATTAATCCCATTGGACAAAAACACTTTAAGTTGTTCAGTGATCCTAAGTCATAGTGTTCGCTCTAACTGTAATTTTGTAGCTGTAGATAAGCCTCAAGCAAGGTGAAAAATTCTTTTTGCTATTAGCGCTCAAGATTGCGCTGTTCTACCAGGAGGAGAACTTTTAAAATGTTACTTCCCCAATTTGTTGTCTAATTTAGGGTGGTTCGTAAGTCTGAATTGTTCAGCAGTTCAGCTCTCATTCCCTTCTGTCTGGGCTCTCTCTTTCCCTGTGTTTTCTCTCAATATTGTGCTTCTTGCACTGCAAGATGTAGAGGTGTGAGCCAGAAGGAAATGGAATGTCTTCAGTTAGAAGGTGAAACTTTATGCTGAGATCCCTCCCCACCCCCCCCAAGTGCAAACACAAAGGCTAAATTAGAAGATGATGCTGTCTTGAATTATTTTAACGGGCTTGAGCTAGGCTTTTAAAATGTGTGCTTCAGGAGTACCTAAGGCTTAAACTGGTGTCATGTGAGTTTGGTCTTTCTTTAGCCTGAGCAGATTTATATGCTTTTGTTATTCCACCTGATGATAAAATGACATGTTCATTTGTCCCTATTTATATACTCTTTATAGAGGATTGAATTTGTGACTGACCCAGACTGGAAGCAGCCAAAATACTGTGTGTTAACAGGGATAACTGAGGGCTCCCTCAGCAGCCTTCATGGCTTGGGGTTTTTTTTTGTGGAGAAGATTAATTTAGGAAATAAAATGCTTAGGTTTAAATAAACAACTGCAATTTGCTTTCTAAATCCCCTGTTTTGAGTATTCTAGCTAATACTTCATATAGTCAAAAGACGATATTAAAAGTTTCTGTCTGTGGACTTCAAATGCGCTAAAAGGAATAAAATTTTAAGCCTATCCACAAGGGCATAAAATTATGGGGGAAGTCGCTGAATGTTGTAGCTAATTGTAGAATCATGGAATGGTTTGGGTTGGAAGAGGCCTTAAAGATCATCTGGTTCCACCTCCCCTGCCCTGGGCAGGGACACCTCCCACTAGACCAGGCTGCTCAAAGCCCCATCCAGCCTGGCCTTGAACCTCTCCAGGGATGGGGCATCCACAGCTTCTCTGGGCAACCTGGGCCAGGGGCTCGCCACCCTTCCTGTTTATTGAAAATCTGCTGCTTCTAATAAAATACCTAGTTCCATTCTAAAGATCCATTTGCTCTCTAATTCTTCCCTTTCCTTCAAACACTCAGGTAATTCATCACTACAAGGTTAAAAATAGCAAGACGGTTCAAAAATTGGGAAGTTATAATTAGTGAAGAACTGTATTATTGGTGCAACGTGTATTTTCTAAGTTAGGAAACATCTTTGGGTTAAGTTATTTAGGAGTTACTACTTGGAGTTCTTCAGAATGTTCAGGTATACTGTCAAGTGTTTCACAGTGAAATGGCTGCGTCAGTGAAAAATTGCTGAGTGCTGCTTTTGATCCTTACCCTGTTGTGTATTTTTTAAAAAATCTATTTGTATTGATAACAAATTCATTTTTCTTACTAAAATAATGTAACTAAAAGTTTAACTGGAAACCCTACAAGATTTGAAATGTGACACTTAAAAATAGCCAAGATAGAACTTGGCTATAAATTAAATTGAATTAATATGTCAACTTTTCAGGGAGTTGAATATGCGTGGTTGCGAGACAAGTACTTATGTTCAGTCATTAGTGTGTGTGAAATGCCTGGTCTCCTTTGAAAGTCATCTGTGCTAAAACATAGAATGAAAAAATTGAGAAGCATTCCCAAAAATGCGGAAGGTGTAATCTTTTTCTGGCTGCCAGGGGTGCCCGGGCAGACAGCTGACATCTGAAAAAGTACCTTTCTGAAAAGTTTTTGTTTTATTTGCTGGCTTTTAAGTAAAATATGCTAGCTCATAGAGATACGAAGGAAGCATTTTGAACAGGCAGTTATGGAGGGTCCCGTGGTCCCTCCGGCCAGCTCTTGTGTCTGGTGCTGCTTTGGGTTTTGCCAGGCAGAAGCCAACTGTGTTATTTTCACTATTATTTCTTTTTCCTCTTTACTTCCCTGACCAAGAGCTCACCTGGGAAGGCTTGCCATGGATGGATACCTTTTTTTTTTTTCTTCAAGTGTTCATTCAGAGCCACGCTAGCTGATCTGCTGACATGGTTGCTTTAAAAAAAATAAATCTGTAGACACTGAATTATCAGTAACATCTTGGTGTGGCGTGGTAGATGTGTGTGCTGATAGCAGGCATTCAGAGCATCCTGCTGCAATGGAGTCTCTGATCTCTTCCTCCAGGTAAGCAGTTTCAAGAGTTTTTGCTGCAGTTGTAGAAATCAGGCGAAATTTACTTGGGTCATTATATTTTACTTTGACTATTACATGTAAAGTATGCACTCTTTTTAATATATGTCAAAAGATATTTTTGCCTGATGTATTGTAGTGGTTTATAAGATCAACCAGCATATAACATTTTGACTTTGTTGAACATTGTGCCTGGACAAAGAAAAAGCAAAAGAAAAGTTTGTTCACAGAGAAGTAAGATTTTAGGAAAGAAAATGTAGGGGATTTTATTTTACCTAAATGAGACCTCAGTGATACAGACATGCAGGGAGTGTAACGCAGGTGAGCACTGAGAAGTGTCTCCCACACAGTTTATGAAGGCATCGTTCTTCTAACCTGTAACACCTGCTATTCAGGTCCTAAGTTTCTTCTGACCAGAGGTTGGTAGTGATGGAGAAACTTTATGGGGAAATTCAAAGAGATACCGTGTAGCGGAAAGAGTGGAGACACAGTTCTTGATAAAGGCTTTGTGTGTGCTTGGTACTATATTAGAAAAATGTTGAGAAAGCAAAGTTAACCTCTCAAAAGTTAACAAATATTCAGAACTTCACTTTGCTTATACTGATTTTGTACAAAAAGTTGGATTACATGATTGTTTTCATTTTTTTTCTGCAGGATCTTTTGTTCAGTCAGCGCACAAGAGAACGCTCAGGAAGGGGCATCCTTTGCATGTTCTTGTTTAGTCGCAGTGTAGCATTTGGTCTTTTGCCTTATTGCATAAAACTCAGTTTCCTGAAGACAGGAGGATTCAGGTCGTTGTGGGTTTTTCATTGGTTCACAGATACTGATGAACATGCGTTTCACAGTGTTCTTCAGCAGCATGGTGGTTCTGCCCCTTTTTTTTCAGCTAGCGATGCTTAAGCACAGAGAAATTTCTCCTGTGTTTGAATGCGTGATGTTGTGTGCGTTGTCCAGTGGAGCCCTTGTGAGCTTACACTTGCAGAGCTTTTTGTGCAGTGGCATTCATTCGTGGTGTGAGATTCAGTTGCCTGAACATAGGTACCTAGTATTAATTTTAGATGCTCCGAGGCATCTGCCCAAGACAGGTAGGAGGTTTGTGATTTTCTGAAGGGGCAGCTGGAGACCAGCTGTGCTGTTCTAGTGCATTTGCAGTTGCATTTGTCATTTCGGCACCTGAATTGCTGCCATGGTATTAGTTGTTAGCCTCAGAATCTCCTTTTGGCCTCCTAGAAGGGAAAAGATACTTAAATAGCGACCACTTGGTAGGCACTTGGGTTATGTGTTGGCTAATGAGAAAGGAAGTTTCAGGGTAGAATTCTGCTGACTGGGGCAGTGCTTGAGTCTTGACTAAGGGACCTGGTTTTGCATCCTCTGCCTTGTTGCATGCTTTCTGACTTCAGAATCAAGTAAGGAAAAGTTCCTATGGAAAATTACTCTTTTTCGAGTCTGGTATAGTTTGTCAGTGGAATGAATGAAGGTTTCTCTTAAAAAAAGTACAAATGAGGAAATTAAAATAATCAAGATAATCAGAAAACCATAAATCTCAAAGTGTTGTGTGTTGGACTTGAGGGCCTTGCGACTTGAACATGAGAATTTCAGCTTGTTTTAAAACATGGTCTGAAAGCAAACACAAGCTCCAGCGACCAGGTGAAATAGTCTTTTTCCGTGGAATTCACAGATAATGATCAACAATGAAGGAAGCTTCTTGAAAATATTCTAAGTGCTGTTCTGGATGTTATTATTTAGGTTTTTAATCTCTAAGAAAAGCAGTGTATTGACTCATCAGTATTGACTAACACAGTTCCGTTTTACATCTGTAATTGACATTGAGCAATATTTAAACTGTAATAGGGTGGAGTTGGAGTAAACAGTTTTTCTGTTAGGAACTGCATCCATTCACAAAGAATTTGGGCAGTCCTGGCATAGCTGTGCAGTCTGACTGGTGTTACTCTTAACACACGTGTTGTGGTGAGCAGATTAACATCCTTAGATCCAAAAGAGCCTCTTTATTTCAGGGTTATGGATTATTTTCCCAAAAATTTCGCAAAAACTTCAGGGCGCCAGTGCATGATAACAAACTTAGGAATGTATTGAAGTTTTAAATTCTGTGGAAGACTTGCCTGTCAATTTTCTTCATTACTGCAACTTGGGGAAAAAAACACATTGTAGTTATTCCTTCCTAACTGTGTATATGTAAGTTTATCTGTCTTATAGAGAAATGAAGTCTGTTTAGTGAGCTTTCATTCTTGTTTGTGAACTTACATGTATATATGGGGCTGTGCATATGTATAAATAAAAAATGTTAGCAGCCATATAAGCATGGATTTACAGTGTACATCCAACAGAAGGTGGATTATGTTTTTTCCTTTGAGACTGACCATGCAAGGCTTTTTGCTTCCCTTAGGAATTGCACTGAAGAAGGTTTCAGCATTGCTGCAGTCGAGTTGTTGGAGTGGAGTCTGAAGAGTAGCTCTGCTCTCCCTCTGGCACTGGCGGTTGCCCTCGTGTATTTACGCAGGTTGAGGACTTAACAGTATTAAATCTAGGAAGAAATGTTAAATCTGTTTTTCAGAATTAGCTGTTCTTGAGCTCCTTAGTGAACAAGGAGAAGGATTGTTGGCCAGAAATACAGAATCTTTCCTCTCTAAACGGGCTATTTTTAACTTTCAGAATTACTTACAAGCATTGAAAAGTCTTAATAAGTACAGCAGAAGTTTCTATAACTTGTCATTTCTGTTTATTATGGTACTCTAACTTTTCAGTGTTGTGGATTCATACTTCTGAGATTTATTAAAAAAAACCTGAGAAAATCTGGCCTTTTATAAGTCCCTAAATTAGGGAACTAAGCTAAACTAATTTTAAAATGATCTTGAATGGGAAAATTAAAATCTTTATTTTAGGCGCTGTAAGGGAAATTTGGATAGTTCGAAAAGCAATGAAGTATAGTGTCTTTCACGTTGTTTATTTAAGTCTTGTTTGACTTTGTAGCAGAAAAAAAAATAATTTAAAAGATATGTGATTTCTGTGAAGTCCCCTAATTTACACTTCTGTATCTAATGAGTTGTTGGTCAGATTCCATAATTCTCTGCATGGATTTTATTTTTGCTATTTTCAGAAATGTTAAAGATGCCATTACAGATTATCTTACAGAATTTATAACCACTAGTACATTTTGACTGCAGTCAAATCTTAGGTTATAGTTTTACACCAGAGTCTTGAAAGCGTAACTTTACCTGCTCTTTCTTAAATTTAGCATTTTCCTAATATGTTGATTACTGTTGTTGTTGAAAATGGAACTGCAGTACAGAAAACACTTTTGAGAATTATGATTTCTTTTGGCTTGCCTTTGTAATTAGAACAATTCTTTTAGCACAGAAAATATTTTCTTTTGAAATAATTAAAGCTTTAGAATAACTTCAGAGTTTACCAAGGCTGTGAATTTTAACAGTTGCAAATTTTTATTTTTAGAGTATTTGATTGTTTGCTTTAAGGGCTCTTGTTTGATTGAAGCCTATAGGTGATGTAGAAAGCAATGAAGTTATACTGTTGTAAACTCCTATCAAAGTAATTTTTATAATTCTGTATTTAAATAAAACTAGCATTAAGCTGGTGCACCAGTAACAATTTTAAAGGTTAGATTTGGTGAGGTTCTTTTTTTCCACATAGCCCTAAAGAAGAGAAGGGGTTGACAGGATACTGATGTAGCTGGAATAATTAATACTATACAATGTAGGAGTGTAAGTATCAGCTATAACGCAAGCATTTCCAGCTTAACTTGGTGTCAGCCTTTTGGAAGATCTGCTGTCCTTTGAAATTATTTTTTTTCGGTAGTTACAGAGATGGCGTGTGATCATTTGTTGGGTAAACTTGTAGAGGTGATAACTTCTTCTGGTAGTGTTAAAGTTTGGTTTAGTAGCCTTAGACGGTAATTGCGTTAGAGGAAACTTGGGAGCTCTTATTTTAGTATTACGAAACAATTTCTTAGTTCCTTTTTCCAGTCCAACTCTTGTTAGGAGATCAGATAAGGGAACTGTCCCTCAGAGATGCTTCATTTCTTCCACTGTGTTAGCTGGCCTAATATTAGCCACTTCTTGTTAAAAGCCTCATTTTTTACTTGCTGTCTCTAGACAGGTAGCTCTGAGACATTTTTGGTTTGTAGACCTCTAGATGTGTTGCAGGAGAGATGCTGACTCCTATATAGACAATATCGGCAGTGCGGGTTTTAGTTACATTTTGTGAACTCTCTGCTCTGTTCTGCCTTGGAGAATCACATCTACAACAGCTATTGCTAGCTGCTTTGAAGTAAAATCAGTTGGAAAGTTTTCCTTTTAGAAAGGTATCTTCTGCTGTAGTATTCCCTCCTCTCTCCCCCCCCCCCCCCTTTTTTTTTTTAAATGGAGAAATGCTTTTTGAAACTTCAGGGCAACTTTTCTTATTTCTAAGAAGCAGGAAATGTAAGGTATTTTGCTCTGAGTATTGGCTGGAATAAATTTAAATGTTCAACTTTTTATGAGGACTTTCTACCCGTCTGTCCCAAGGTTATTTGCTTGTATTTGTTATTCTGATCGAAGCAGAGAAGTTTGCTTGCCATGATGTCATCTACCTAGAAAAATACCTCAAGTGTCCCCAGAAGGGAAAGCCACATGAAATGTAGTGTGTATGTATATCTGATGGGTCACCACAAGCATCTGCCATTGTTGTTTCTATTCTATTTCAGTTTAATGTACAAGTAACTTTCCGTAACTGGAACCCTCAGCTCTTGTCAGGAGGGAAAAGGGCTTCCACGTGGGTTTTTCAGGAATATCTGGCTTTTCAGAGTATGCATGCTGACACTTCCTGCTGTATCTTAGATCTTTGGACTGATGTCTTGTGAGTCATCAGAATGACTCTTAGTTAGGTTGGCATGGCAAGAGGTTGGACGCATTTTGGGGGACAATCTAGATCATTCCCCCGTCTTGATTCCTATGCTGCAGAGCATTTCATAGCGTGAAGTGGATTTCAGGGTTGAGTTGAAACTTCTCTCCCTCTGCCTCAAAAAGAAAATACAATGGCATGGTGTTAAAAGTTCTGGCTCTCGCCTCATCTCTCTTGAAGATTTGTGCCATGGATAGTTCTCCTAATCCTGGTATGCATTATCTCTGCCTTTAAATATATCTTTCTGTGATCTGCCTTGCCCCAAAGGAACACACCTGTCTTGGCAGTTGAGGTGCGATGTGGTTTATGTATCAGAAATTGAATCCATTAGTGACTTTGAAGATTTAGACCAAACGTGTGAACTGGCAGGCGAAACGGAGCTGGTTAGAGGGAACTGTGTAAATAGTTTTTATACCCACTTTAGATATATTGTGATCTTGAAATTATTTATGCGGAGTTCCTGTATCACTGTGACTGGTTCTTTTCTTGGGAGAATGGGGCGAATTATCCTTTAGGGTTTAGTTCTGTTTGCTTGTTTGTTTTTTATTATCACGGCACACGGTTTGATCATCAATTCAGTAATGAGTTCTGGATTTAGTTGAAAAGGGAGATAATATTATCAATGTATCTTCTCTTTCCTGAACCCATGGCTGTTCTGTTCAGGCTAAACGTCATCCAACTAATTCTCGTAAGTTCATTTCTTACAAACACACTGATGTCTTGGTAGCAATGAAATGTACGTGTGAGTATTACAGATGTGTTCTAGCCTATAGTGTGTCTTGATTATTTTGCTGTTTTAGGTGATGCCTGTGAATCTAATGCTTGATCCTGAGTATTGAGGGGAAAAAGAGCAGTTCCTTTTAGCTAGCCCCTGATTTTGCCGATTTTGGTGCTGTTTTCCCATCTGCCACATTGTCCTTGGTACAGCGTACACAAGAGGAAGCAGGGATTTTCATCTGAGGATAAGCTGGGTGAAGGTTCCATACTGGAAGATACCTCCACACAGCTAGCTTGGGAAAATCAGCCACGTGATTTATGGTGGTACCCATGCTGGTTAGCAGTGTGAAGGAAAGAACACTCTTACAAAGGTACCTAACCAGGAAAGCCCTAGCATGGTTGCAGTTACCATGGTCAGAGATTGTGCTTTTTACTAACATTAGCTGTATCTGCGCTAGTAGGATTTGCCAACAGAGCTGTGTCAGTAAACCCTTTGTATTGTCATCCAGATTGTGTTTTAAGTGCTAGGGACCATGGCAAAAAAAATAGTTCTACAGAAAGCAAAATTGTCAAATAGATAATGACCTTATGGATCAGCTCAAATAATTGCCTGTACATCAGCTCCTAGTACTGAGGAAGGAGATAATTTAAGGAAAAAAAATAATTAACAACTTTTCCCTTTTACTGAATGAGGATGTAATGAACTAGGAGGAGGGGATCCACAGTAATGGTGGGGTCATGATTCTGAGTCGTTTATTGATTGCCCTCTCCTCCTTTCTCTGTGACTCAGTACGTAACTCCCATAGGTTATTTGTCAGGAACTCCCTTTTGCAGAGGAGATACGTAATCATTGAATAATGTGCCAAGTCCTCTCAGTTTCGTGTAGCAAGAATCAGCTTGGATTCATGAGGGTTGATCTTTGAGTAATTTACATTTTAATCTTTGTGTCACGGCAATGAGATCTCTCAATAGAGTTACAAATGGCAGAATTGAGGAGTCATCCGTGGTCTCAGAGTCATCTCTCAGGGCTTTGACCATTGATGTCTTTTTGCAGCGCAGCTTGCTGTGCCTGTTGGTTTTGGGTTTCTGCCCTAGTTAAGTCAAACTAATACACAAAAGTAAGAGACATTAAGCTATGCTTGAATATGTGTCATCTCGGCTAGTTTCTAAGGGGGTGTTGGGACTGAGGTGAATTGTACAGTAGTCTAATACAAATAGCCTTGTGAACTCTCAAATTGATTATTTTGGAAGGGAAGCCTTAACAGATGTAATATGTCAAAGCAGAGACTGATGTAGTTTATTATATTCTGCCTATGGCAGGAGCCAGTAGTAATCAGTTAGGGAAGATGGATACTCCTTGATACGCGTTCCAGTTTTTAAGTCAGTGTTTTTAGGATGTTCCTGAGCTACGTCGGGGTCATTGTTTTAACAGCCTTTTAGCTTCATGCTTTAATGTTGTCGTTCCTTAGGTGATCTTGTTCTTTTGTAGTTTATGTTTATTAAAGATCTGTTGTTCTTCAGATAAATTAGATGGAGAGCTATGATATATTGAACTTAGATAAACTTAGGTTGAACATTAGAAATTCCTAGCAGGCCACAGAATTGGGTCTCCAAAGAAAGTAAAGGAACCATGGGAAAAATATTGATTTTTCTTAAACATTATTTTAAAAACATAATAGTATGACATGGTTCTTATTGAAACTACATTTGGGTAAATATCCATTTTGAGTTTTTTTTATGACCTTTGTTACTTGTGCTTCAAGAGAATGTCTTTACTGAGTGTAAAGTTTTTTGTTTCTTGAGAGAATATTCTCTAAAGAAAATTATACCTTGGAGGATTGCACCTGGAGTGATCCCAGGACCATTCTTGCAGTTCAGTTGTTCTCAACTTTGCTTCAAAACAAAACGCCCAAAAAGCACCCATGCATTTCCCTTCCTATCTTGTGCTAGTACTTCTGATTCTCATCCTGCTTCCTCACGTAACTAATTCATATTTTAGATAATCTGTTTTTCCTCTGTCCATTGCACTGGCTTTCTGGTTAAAACTAAATGCCGATGTTGTGGTGCTAGTGGGGTTTCCTGTCCTTCGCCTGTGCGGTTTCTGATGTTCATACAGCTGTCTTTAGTTATTGGGACACGTTAACTGTAGACCATATTGCACTATGCAAAATGAAGTCAGAGATTAAATTGCAGTGTATTTTCTGCCTCCCCTTTTGCCACTTCTTCACTCTCAAAATTAACCCTTAGATGTGTATCAGAAATCTGATGCAAAGAGCAAAACCTGTGGAAAGGAATGGGAATAATACATACCAAGGAATAGAAATAGTTACAAAGGGGACTCTTTTGCTTTGCATTTTTGCTTCCAAGGGTGGGTAGAATGGCGCATGTAATTGCAGCATTTTTTGTCATGTAACAAATATTCTGGTTTTTGTGATGATGCGGTAAAGGCATCTGGGCCAACAGGGGATTGACTGTAATGCCAGGTTATGACAAAATTATTTGAGCTTCAACCTGGCCCGAAGTGGGCATATCGTCTGACAACATTTCTTGAAGCTTGAAGTAAGTTCTCTTTTGTGCGCAGTGTGTTAGATATAGTAGCTACTTTTTGTGGTGAAACTTGTGATTATTGTTTTTTAAAAACATATATTTACCAAGGAATGGGTGAGGCATTTACATGCTTGTCTGTATACCATATTGCAATATAGCAGTAAGGGTTGTGGGGAAATGAACGGGTGGGGTAACTCCAAACAGTACACCAGGGAAAGGAGCTGAGTCATAAGATTCCCTTGAATATGGAGAAGGAGGTGGGATCTCAGACACTGAGCATTAGTATTAACACGCTTTTGTGCTTATGCTGGATCCCTGAAGCCCCTCAAAAGCAGCAGCCTTGTTTAAAACCAGTTTCTACTTAAGTTCTGCAAAAGCTCTGTAGCTGTGTGTTAAACTGCAGTGAATATAATAATGTACAAATCACAAAATATAACATAGTTTTAGGAAGCTGCAGTGAGCTAGTCGAGCCAAATGACAGTAGCTGCCCCTCTCTACCCCCAGCATGGTGCAGGTGTCTGCTGGGGGAGGAGGCTCTTGAAGAGGCAGAAGGATCAGTGAAGTAATTGAATGGCAAGAGAGAAGCCTGCTTAATGGAAGGAATCAGCTGGCATTTGGTGCTAAAGAAACAAGCAGGGCTGTGGACTGCTGGGGACTTAATTGCTTTGAAATTTTCAGAAAGTGAGAAGCTGTCTCATATTATGTACTTCATTTTTACGTAGGAATTCATGTTCCAATTTTCCTTTTTTCTGAATCCATTGAATTGATCTTTTTTGTTCACTTGCTCACCCATGTTACAGCAGAGAATTTTTTTCTTCATGATTTTCATTTTTCTCTGGATTAATTTACCATTCTTAGATATGGGATTTTTTTTTTTTAATCTTGAAGTGGGTGACACCACAAATAATTCTGTGATGCAGAATTGTGAAGCTCCCTTTGAATCAGATTAAAGCTTTTGTGTGCTGCAGACTTGATAGAACAAGCTTATAGTGAATTTTAAGGAAGATGCTAGTGTGCAGTGGTGGGTGTGGGACATGCCAGGTATGATATGGACGTGCCTGTTTTGGAAGTAAACTTATATGCATAAGTTGTGTTCCTCACCAAGTATCACAATAGATCCAAACAGATCATTGATAGCTTTAGACATATACTATGTCGAAAGTTTTACTTCTTGTGTGTAAGACAGTTGATGCAGTCCTTCTATCCAAGTTTTAAAGTTACCTGGAAAGAAATGCTGAAAAGATGTGCAGAAGTATTTAGAGGGTAGCAAAAACATCTTAGAGCTGGAGCATACTCTTAAATTTTGCCAGCTGGTAGTGCCAGTAATTACCATTTACAACCATAGCTGTTCAGTTAATGGCATGCTTATGCAGGTAAATCCATGGTTCTACTAAATAGTTCATGCTGGAGCCCTGAAATAGATTGAGGTGTGGCTTCTGCTCTTTATCAGTCTCATTTCCTCCATGATAGGCAGGTTTTGCATGTGAGGTTGTATTAATAAACTGTGCTATTTAGACATGTATTTTGGCTGTCGGGATTCAGTTTGTTTAGCATATAAAAAAGAGAATTGAAAAATTATTTTGATACAGTGCCAAGTCTCTAGAAAATTGTTTAATATAGTAGGAAACCACATATCCAGAACCGGGATACTGAAAGAAGTAGTAGACAACAGCACGTGAAAAATGTGGAAGAATGTTTCGATGATGAATGTGAGTACTCAAATAATATACAGAAGGAAATGATGGATGCTGCCGTTGGTCAACTATACTTCTGCAATTAGGAGTGGTGAGGCCTTTGAGGAAGATGTTCTGTAGCCCGGAATTTGCAGTGACGAGCTGGCAGTGGTATTTCAGATGCTTCAGAGTGGCACCTGGCTGCCATCCTGCCGTGCCAGCTGCTGCACGTGCCCCGCTGCAGCGCAGGGCACCGGCTGCTCTTCTCCCTCATGGCACTTACTGAAGTTACCGACTGTACTTCCTGTATGGCTAAATACTCGAGATAACCAGTAAAGTTCTATAATCTTGTACAAGAGGGCTGAATAGCTAATATGATGTCTACTTCTGTCTTTGAAGTACTTGAATATTCTTTTCCCAAGGAGCATGGTAGCTTGCATAAAAAACGGTTCTTGGATCAAAGAACTGGCTGTCAGCCTTCCTTCCGGATGCTGGGCATGTCTGAGAGTAAGGCAGTGCTTTTAAAAATGCATAATTCCTTGATCTATATCTGGTTTTATTGCTCCAGCCTGCCTTCACAGCAGTGAATTCTGTTAGTTCTGAACGAACAGCCGCTTGTAACAATAAGACCTGATGAAAACTGATTTATGTTATTGTTTTCAATATTGGCTTAATGATCCTTGTTAATCCAAGAGGCATACGACAAAAGAGCAGATTCTGAAGAGAAAACAGTTCTATCAGGACAAACACATGCTCGCTGTGTTATATTTTTAATAGAAATATACCTCTATTTAGCAAGATGCAGCTTGTTTTTTCAGTAATAGACTGATAAATTGTCAATTAAAAATCCATATACAGAGTAGACCCAACTGTTTGTTGTGAATCTGGGTAGACTTTGTAGATTCGTTAACTTATTTAATTGTGTATGCTTAAGTCAATCTCCTATGTGTTAACAACACTGTTGAATGTAATTGATACATGATAAGGATTTCAGGATAGGGGTTGGCAGCTTCCCTCTACCTGGCGGAGGCGGTGCCGTGCCCTTCCCTCTCCTGCTCCGTCCGCCTCTGCTCCTCCTTCCTCCCTTGGGCTGGCTCTGGCTCCAGCCAAGAGTTAAGAGTGCCTGGTACTGCATTGTCTTAAGAACATTTCAGAAATATTTTTTTTTCTTTTTCCTCATTTTTGTTGGGTTTGTCTTCTGCCATTTTGGTGAGCTCAGTCAGCACGCTGGGCATTCAGACAAATATCAGACCACTTGGAATAACTGATGGAGTGTGACCTTCCCCCTTCAGCCCTGCCGTTGATTCAGCTCCAGCCTTACCATGAACCACCCCTATGGTGAGATCATGAGATGAGAGAGCTGATTCACAACTACTTGCTGGTCAAAGGGATGTTTTTTCTATGTTCCCTACACTACTCATCACTTGCTTTTCTTTTACGTGTGTGTTTTCTGATAGCTTAGTGAGTTGAATCAGCTCGTGGCTGGGTCAGCTGGCTGTGGCGTAAAAGCAGGGGAAGGAGTGTGGTGCTGGGTGCAGAATAGGACCTCCCCATCGGCAGCAGACAGCTGTTGGGTTGGCTCATTCCTCTTGGGGAATCATGCCCTTAATTATTTGGCCTTATTAAAATTATGTTGATTTTGTTTGGTTTTCAGCACTTTTCTTTATGTGCACATTAACTGGGTGTTACATGTGCTTTTTCACTAGGCTTGGATGTTTTTAACGTGTGCGATTAGTCAGGAAGTGGCTGAAGGGTTTTTTTTCCTCCTCTTTTCCTCATTAGGAGCTTACTAAAAGCAATGACCTTAAACTCTTGGTGTGTAAACAAGGCAACAAGATCTATCTGAAGACTTAATATAGTGCGATTAAACTGTGAGGCCTACAATAGAATAAGAAATTGAGTTTATTGTACCTGGTAGTTTCACAAAATTGGGAATGTAGGGTTTTTTGTACATTATTTAAGTAGCATTTTGCATGGGGGGAAAGGCAGACATTTGCTATCCTGAGCTGGAATAGTGTGAATACTTGAATTCATTTGACACTTTATTTATGGATTGTACTTATATGCAGAGGAAAAAAAAGTTACAACTTTTTTTATGTTGTGGTAATTCATGGTGTGTCATAAGCAGAAAGGCTGAGTTTGCTTTTGTGTGCTTTGCTTATACAGCTAGTATTTCTTTACCTTCATTATAGCTTTAAAAGCCTGCATCGCTGACGCTTCAGTGCCAGTAATTCATTTGTCTGTGGAGTAACTCTTTGCCCGTGTCACTGCAGTCATAAGTGTTATTGTGCCATTTCTTGTACCAGTATTTTTCTTGAGAATAGTCATGCAGGCATCTTACAATGTGCTTTATTTAAAAAACAAAACACGCTACCCACAAAAAAACCCAAACCTCCTACTGTCAAGTAATCAGGTTTTAAACTGTAGCAGACATTTCTGTTAAGTAGATAGCGTGTTTTCTGACCCTTCAAATATGCAAAAGTTAATCATTATAAGAGAGAGCATACGCCAGCCTAGTGAATCTATTCTTTAGAGAATTAAAATTTATTAAAAGAGGGGGATTTCTTTATCATGCTTCTGTATGTGTTCTTGCAGCATTTTTTTGCTGCAAGGGGGCCGTCCTCAACAGAAAAATGCTTTTAAGTGCTGTCTGCTTAGTTAAAAAAAACAATCTTGTATATGGAAAGCATTAGTTTTAAATTGGACATTAATTGATTGTGTGGTCAATGCAGTGAATAAAAAATATAAAGCCTTAAACATAAAGCAAACTGTGCACGGATGCATGTTGCATTGACAGAGCTGGAAATTATATACTATCTGAAACAGTGGGACTACTATCTCTTGTTATCGCAAAAGCCCAAATGTCCCAGCACGCCTCTAGTATGTGTCAGTCGCTCTGTGTCAGTTGTGCTTAAATCTCTGGGTATTTGGCCGCGTGCCATATTGTTGTTTGAGGGTCCCTTTGGATTTATAACATCACTTAAGATTTCTAAATGTGGCCGTGACACCAATACTTTGAGGACTTTAATTTTGTTAGGTTTGGCATGCTTGAGTATTGGTGAAATAAAATGCGTATGTAAGAAAACCTGAGTTTTGTGTAATATCATTCATGGCCTCTTTTAACAAATGGATAAAAGCAGTGAGGTTTCTGGGACAGTAAGATAAAGCAAAGCAGAGCACAGAGCTGTCCGCGTACTTGTTGCAGTTTAACTCTTGAAGAGTCCTGTGATCCCTTCCTTAAGCCACAATCAAAACCTTATCGGGAATTTGCAAGGCAGCCTGGTGCTAGTAATGTGAAACAGTTATCATTTGACATGATGCAAGGTCTGTTCTTATTTACAGAAAATGTCATTTGATGTTGTTTCCTTTTTTTCTTGGGTTGCAGATGTGGGTGGTTGCAGTTCTTTCCGATCTCACACAGATGTTGTCATTGTCTATTGTGCGCAGGGTGCTGCTTGGGGTGGTTTTGCTGGGCTGAGAAGGGAACAGCCTGTCTGTGTTCTCCTTGCTGCACGAAGTACAGCACTGAGAGACAAAGGACTGCTCCTGCTTTTTTTTTCTTTTTTTTTTTTTTTTTTTTTTTTTTTTTTGACAGGATGTGGCACAGGTTCTTCAGTGATAGTTTTGCTTCAGGGTTGGTGGGGTCTTCAGTCTTGAGGGCCCCGATGATGTTTCTGGCAGTGTAACTGCATTCCTTCCAGTAATAAACTTGAAATAGCAGAAACAATACATTTATTCCATTTTATATCATAAATGAAATACCTTGAAGCAAAATGTCACCTTCAGTAATCAAGGATGTGGATTTCCTTCTTAGTGGTGCTGGCAGTCTTTCCTGATTTTTTCTGACTTGCTTGTGAGAAATTCATACAAGAACTTACCTGAATTGGGGAAAAAATGTTCAGTATAAATATATACTAGTGAACTGTTAATAATTGATTATTTTCAATTAGGTATGCTAATAGAAATACATACAATAGATACAATAGAACTTGTGTATGACCTGTGTACGCACATAGGTGTATCTGATTTATGCATAAAACCTGGAAGGTTTTATGAATATGTCAAAGCAGTAGATGATTTTTAATTTAAAAAGAAGAAATTGAGCACTGTCTGGAGGGAAACCAAGTTTTGCAAACCTAGGCATTGGGCACACCATGGAGACAGTTGTTTGTTATTATTCTATATTTTTCTGTTATATATGTTATCCGTATAGTCTTTCAGTTTAGAAGTAATATAGTTGTGATTCATAAAATGAGTGGAGACATTTCTTCGTTTTGACTTCTTTTCTTTCTATATTGCCGTAATACCAGATTTTGTGATTCTGTATAATATTTTTATTCTCACAAAGAACTGTTTTGTTTCCTACTGGATTTTATTCTGTTTTAACGCATAATCCAAGGATTTAAGACTAGCAGCTTCTTGAGCCAGTCCTGCTCTGTTACATGGACATAGCCATCTTCCAGAATGAATATGCCAAGTAGTTGTTAAATACTATTATTATCAGTGATGATATGCAAGCGTGAAAGAATCCAGCTTTGTTTTCAAGGCTCATTTTAATTTGGCAGGAGTAGTAATCAAAGGGAGAGATAAAGGGAACATTTCAAATACGATGCTCAAGGTATGTCATCTGTGTTGTGGGAAAATGGTACTTATTTTCACACCTGTCTCTTTCTAGGAAAAAAATTCCTGTGTGAAAATACTGTAATTTTCATAAAATGTTGTTTAAATGCCATGACATTTTCGTTAAATAACAATGAGTAGACATGCTTTTCTTAAAGGTAGGTTTCTGTTCCACTACACGTGACAAAGTTGAGGCATAAAATTCTCTTTTCTGAGTAATGACCTGTGGGTCCGTTTTTACCTCTTAGGGTACGAGTCCTGCGTTTGCAGTTTCAGTGTTACAACCCCTTCTTTGTGCGGGTTATGAATGAGAGATTACTATAATGAGGCAATTATTATACTAGAAAATAAAAGCAACAGAAAGTCCTTGTGATCTGTTAAAGAATGGAAGGGGCTGGTGCAAGGTCTTGTTTCAACCTTCATGACAGTACTTTTATCTGAAAGTAATCTGATTAAAAACTATCCACTTTATGCTTTTTATCAGTTGGCTTAGGTCAGTTGTGGGCATGGAACAGTGAAGGCGTGATCTCTGTAGCTGGTTACTTGAAATACCTATTTATGGAAATTTTCTTGGCTAAAGATCAGAGTGCTTCTGTTCTTCGCCTTTAAATTGTTGCCCTTGGGCCAGCCCAACTTGTGTTAAAAATCAAAATAACTCAAAAATAGCCTCGAATTGGTATTTTTTCATCCTTGATCAAAACACCATTGAATACGATGAGGATTAACATTTTGGAGTTCATGGTGAGTGAGCTGGTATTTTAATCAAGGATCAAAGTGCATAGTATTAGATTAGAAACTTTAACATGTGCCGGTTATAGTTGACTAGTTACTAACTTCACGGACACTGTATGGAGGTAGAAATTACTAACTTTCAGGGTAATATCTCTTCTTTGTAATGACAGTGTGATCTCTGTTCTGTCAGCTTCGGCTGCCTTTTGTGTCTAGCAGAAGTAGCACTGTCAGCATTTTTAATGCAGGATTTCCTGTTCTTTTCTGTATAGATTAGAGTTCTAGAAGTATGCTTTATGGAATTCACTTGTAAGAAGTTTTTATTATTTAAATAATTGTCAATTGTTAATAAATTGTTTAGTAACAAAAGCTTTTGTATAGTCATTTATACTAGTAATACTTTTCTATTTTGTACACAGAAGTGAATATATTTGTGTGTAAAAGCAAATATACAGAGGAATGACTGTATTTGGATCCAAGAGCCAAATATTCTTAGGGAAGGAAAATTGCTCCTGTAAGAGAAGCGTTACCTTTTTGGAAAAGATACATATCGGGCGTTTGGTTTTAATGTTTTCAAGTGCCTTATTGATGTCCCTGTTATTGGTGATTAACTTTGTTTCCCATAAAATGAGGCGGCGTGAGACTGTATTTCAGTATGATGTTACAGTAATACTGATATGAAAAAGCCAGGAGGTACCAAGTGTTTTGACATAGGAATAAGCTGCTGTCTGTAGCCTCGTCTGCATTGCACTCGTAGCTCCTGCCCTGAGGCGCGGGCTTTGTGGTCTGCTTTGCCTTTGTTATGGAATGAATATGGGTAAAAGCATGTACCTGGACAGTCATTGCAGCGCCACTGGGACATCATGACTTGTGTCTCAAAGACCTAATATAAGAAGGCATTTTGTGTGACAGCATTAATTGGAATAATTTATCCTTGTTAGTCTTGCCCGTATGTGGCATTTCTACAGTATATGGCTTTGGATATATTTAATGTACGCCTTTAATTTGTTCCTGTAGCATAAGATAAGGATCTTAAAGTGAGTTCTTAGATTACGTATCTTGTGTTTTAAAAGAATTAGGTACACAAGCATTTAAGTTTGTCATGGCAAGCTCTCGTTCAACTGTCAAGGATGGTTATTCCACATAGGAATACCTTTGCTACTCTCTCGTGATCATCGTGTGTATTGTTATACTGACCTTATGTTTCTATTTTTGACATGCTTTTTTTCCTCCTCCTTTTCCAGGTGAAGCAGGAGCTGTAGAAGGAAGATCTTGTGGCTCGCAATCATGCCATTCCCTTTTGGCAAGTCCCACAAGTCTCCTGCAGACATAGTGAAGAACCTGAAGGAAAGTATGGCAGTTCTAGAAAAGCAAGATATCTCTGACAAAAAGGCAGAAAAGGTACAGTTGGGACTTTCCAATTGCTAAACAGTAATTGAAAGGGGGGAAAAAAAATAAATTTATACCTGTTGAAACTGAATCATTTCGGAATTACTTTTGGGTTTTATACTCTGATAAATGGTAAGTTATTATGTATCTTTGAACAGGTGTGTTTCACGTTGGTTGGATTTGCATTTTTATGCCACTGACAGGTGATATGGTACTTAAAATAGTTTGGTTTGTAACTGTAGAACGTTGCATTTTTAATGAGCAGCTCACAGCCATGCAGTGTTCTGGTGCTTGTGTCCACTCTAGTGGCTTTGCTGCTGTACAGTAGTTCTGTCTGTGCTTGTCCATGCCAGTGTTCACAGAGCAGAGTGTCTCTGTTATTGAAACAGAGGAACTTTGTGTCTCCATGGATGTCAGTAGATGATATGCTTTTACCTTTCCTTGCCTTTCCGTCAGCCCAGAGGAAGATGTGGTGAAAAGTCCCTGTGCTGGTGCAGCTTCCTTTAGATAGGATGCTTTGCTGCTTCAGGGTCTGTACCTGTTGACAGTTGTTCACTTCACAACTGGTAGTCTCGATGGCTTTACTAAAAGTTCAGCCTGTGTGCAGCTGTATCCCATCTAGCAACTTGTATTGCAGGGCTATTTACTTTTTTGATTAAGTTTTTCATAATAAACTCAGCACAAGGGCACAGATTTCAATACTTCAAAAAAAAACCCCAAAGCCAAATAACAAAAATCCAACCACACAAAACATCTCCCTCTCCAATCTATCAGCTTTTGAAGCAGGCTATGATACCCTCCTTGGCTCCTCTCCCAGCATTATTTAACTGTTCTGTGCCATTCTTGGCATCCTTACAGGGTCATATGTAGGAGTTAGTCACAGTCTTTTCCATGTTCACCAGTGTTTTTAAGCATGGTGTGGCCAGCTTCTCTACATCCAGTTTCACCTAGATTTGGCACTACTACTTTAATTGCAGGAGAATCTGGGTCTTAACTGAATTGCCATCTTTATCCTGATACTCTTTAGAATCAGCATCTTCTACCCCAGTACCATACACGGTACGTTCCAGGTCTCTTGCAGTGTACCATAGTATTTTTCCCTGGTGCTTTTTCTCTCTTGCTGGAGAGAAAAATGTTATAGCCCGCTATGCAGGCCTGCGTGGAGGCTGGGAGGATTTTCATTGATGCTGCTTTTCTTCTTTCTCTAATAAATGACATCTGTCAGGAGAGGAGGGGTAGGTGCATTCTGAAGAGTCTGTGAAGAGACATGGCACTGCCTTCTTCATCTCAGCCTCATTATTAATTCCTGGAGATGTGGCTTGATCTTAAAATCCGTGCTCTTTTGTGTCATCTTTTTCTTTTTGCTTAGACGTCTAATGGGGAACAGACCAGCTTCATTCCATTGTGCATAGCTGTGCGCTGTATCACATGCCTGTGTTCTTGATGCTGTAGCTGAAGATTATTATGTACCATTTGCTTCTTGCTGGCCTTTAATCCCGTACCTCCATCTTCTTTAAAGACGTCGTTTATGTGAGGCGGCTGCTTTGACAAAAAATAATATGCTAAGCTTGTAGAGCTGTTTCTGCTGTGTCATATAGAAAGCGAGACATTCTGCTTTAAGGAGAGAAGAAGGGAACCTGTGCTCACTAGATTAAACACCAGGAGGGTTAAATACTGGCATTCAAAGACTGAACTTGCTATGGTAGTGCTGGTGTCTGTCATCCTCGTTATTGAGAGGAAACCACTTGATGAATCTGAACATTCACAATACCAGTGTCCGTGTCTCCATACAGAGAGTCTCCAGGAAACTGTTGTGTCATTGGCAAGCCAAGACTTCCATGAAGGTGACTGTGGCAGTTTATCTCAGATTCTCAGATTGTTTGCTGGTTTGATAGAGAAAATTCTTCAACATTTTACAGAGCAGTCATCACATCTTTGAGGGTACAGCTCTGATTTAACACCCTGAATTTGTGCCCTCTTCCTGTCTGGCCTATAGAAATGACTGGAGTAACTTGGGAGTTAAGACAGCAAGGGTTTGAGCAGTAGCTGCTATTAAAAAAGAAGAAAAATTTCTACATGCCCATATCTCAATATTTAGGCATCTTTTTATTTTTCACTACCCCTTTTATTGTTATGATTCTTTCTGCAACGTAACTTTGCAGCTTCCTTTGGAGAAGAATTCTGTGCCGATGAAAGGGTAAGTTCCGTGGCTCGTAGTGGAACAAAAATAGAAAAACTCACTGCACGTAAAGCACAAAAATTATTACCCCTTAGAAAAAGGGGAGAAGAATGGCAGAGTTTTTCTTTTTTTATAGCTCCACTTTATTAGTGATTAGGCTTGTATGAAATTCTCTCTGTCTCTTTGCATCTGCTTCATTGTTGCTGTTCCATCCAGGGGTGTGCTTTCATAGCCTGCCAGATAACAACAATGAACTTTCAAGGCTAATCAGCATGGTACATAATCAGCGTTGGTTACTGTTTGTGGTAAAGACAGCCTTTTGGGTGCAGGGAATGCTTACTTTTCCTACACTAGTTTGTTTCTTAAAGTGAAGTACAGGCAGTTGCGTGTTTTCTTTACTTTTGAATAGATGGAATTTGAAATGTGTATGTAGATCAGACTAAAAGAATTTCAGCACATGTTGAAGTGAACTGAACATTTCAAAATTTAATAATTTTAAATATTTCTTCCACAAAATGAAATTAATTGTAAATGTCCTTTTGTTTTATACCTTGTGGCTGACTGAGGTTCCAAAGACAAACTAATGCTTTTCTGCTGCAGCATTTTTAATATGTAGTTCACTGTAGTTCCTACCATGCAGTAGCAGCACAACACTGTTCTGAAAATATTTAGTTTGCTATGTAGAGGATGCTTTTTGAAAGTTTCCTAACACACTTGGAAATAGAGATTTGTAAGAAAACTAGACAAATAATTTTCCCTAGAAATGAGAAGTGTAATTAATTATGTTTCAACAGAATACCTCAGTCTTTTTCAGTGCTTAGACTGAAATTTAAAACGTTTAATATTTTGTGAGAGGAAGAAAAAGCAAAGTAAGTAAGAAAGATTTTTAAAGCTTGGACAGTGTGTGTTCCTGTATGTTCTTTATAATCAAAATGTGAATTCTAGTTGCAGGTTAATCTACTTTTCTTTTTTGATCTCTGTGAGTACTGGAGAAAAATTAACCAGGTAATTCTCCAGGTCATTTTGAAATGTGATTTAATTTTGTGGTACCCACTTAGGACTGGAGACTTGAAGTGGCTGTAGAAGCTGGGCTGTGTCTTGCTGCTGACAGCCTGCCCCCTGTACCACAGCTCCGGCTGCTTGTTGGCTGCAGTCTTGGACTCAGGATAGAGGCGATAGCTCACTGGCCAATAGTATTTTGGAAGGGAAACTTGAAATAACAAGTGCTTTATAACTGAAAACGTGTTCATCACATATGCTATTAGCTTTCCAAAGGGAAGGAAAACTCCATTCATATAAGTGGGACCTACCCCCGGTCTAGCCCACTAGTTAGTCTTTTATTCGCATCTCTTCCTCCTCTTTGGCTGACATCAGCATTTATTTTTATACCACCAGTTCACTTGGTTTGTGGCACACATTTACTGTCGCGAAGGTAAATATTTACTCATGTAATAAACTTGTTCTTACCTCCCCTCTGACCTTGGGTTAACCTGCTCAGCAGCTCTGGTTTTGGTTTTCGGATAATTGTTTCAACCATGCCGTTAACCCGTGTGTGTTGACTATTGCAGGCATGGTTGGTCTCTCTTCTTTAAGTTACCTGTTCTATACGATGGACAGTATACTGTATGTATGGGGTAATGCAATACGCTGTTTTGATTCAGCTGTCCGAATGCGGTATCGTGTTATGTTGCCATAGGCGTAGATCAGATTTAATTCAGTGAGTTAACACTGTTATTTACAAAGCAGTAAAATTTTAAATTTGTTATGCACACGCGTACAATTAATTCATGGTTGAAAGAAGGCAAAAGGTTAAGTAATCTGCCTTGCCTACTTCATGGGGCTGTTACTCGAGGGGTAAAGATGGGGCTGCTTCTGGCCATAATGGGCGAGAAGACATGCATCTCCTCTACATGAACTTAGCTCTTTAGTGATACCTTCATGCTAGATGTCTGCTAAAAAATAATGTAATATAAACTGGTGGCAGTGATGTAGGTAAGCGTGTATTTACAGCATTGTATGTTTTTGTAAGTGTTTTGAAATTCAATAAATTTAAATAGGATTATTAAAATGGTGTTGTTACTTATGATAGATACTGCTCTAGACTAATAAAAATATTCACCAAGACAGGCTAAAAACTAAAGCTAGTTTACCTTTTTGATAGACGTTTTCATTAATAGTGCAGTTTGTATCACTGCATTATCAATGTGGATAGAACCCTTAGCCATACACCCGGAGACTGCTGAACGCATCTTAAATACTTCAGGACTCAGCATGTGTTCTTAGCTTTTTCTACCATTTCTCTAAGTAAAGGCAAGCGTTGCTTCATAAAACTCAAATACTCCAGCTGTACAAGTCTAAAGGAAGTATTTGATTTGGACTGCTTAGCATTTAAGGAAATAGTAAATTTTGGAAATATAAGTGAAATACCCTAGAGATAGGAATAAACTGTAGTGGTTCATCACTATAAAGACATGCAGCTGATTCTGGTGGGACAATCACACCTGTGACTTCATGATATCTGCTTGTGTTTTAAATTATATTTTCCTGTCTTTGATACAAATAGAGAAGTAAATGCTTTCTTTGTTTTCCTTACTTTACATTTTACTTTTGTAGTTTGATGGTATTGATTGTTTGACACCATTGAATTTCAAATGTGACTTGTCACAGAAATTTTTCTCTAAAACTGCGCTTGCTTCAAGATTGCACCTTCTTAGTATTGAGAATAGATATGATTTTAATATTTATAAAATATATTTTAATATATTTTTAATATCTAAACATGTATTTATAGACTATAATATGCAGAAGAAATATAGTATATATTCTGTATACATAACGTATACTCTGCTTACATTGTGCATTTTGATTTTTCTCTAGATATTTTTTTTTCCCGTTAAAAGAAAGCAGTGCATTAGGCAATCATTTAGATCTCAGTATCTCAGGAAATCTTGCACATAATGCTAGCTAGTCTTCTCTTGTCTTTCTCAAATGTTTTTACTCGTTTTTCACTTAGCTCTTAACATAGATATTTAACGTAGCATTATATTTTTCAGCGTAGCTATCTCAATTCCATTCTGCATCTGAAATGGCAAAATTACCTCTGTACATCATGTATTTGAGAGTTCATGGAATATAGAAGAGTAGAGAGATTCTAGAACAAGTTTGTAAGAGTTTAGTCCTTTTGATGTTGAGTTTTAGAGTAGAAGAGGAAGGAATATAGCAATGTCATATTTTATGGAACTGTAGTGTATAAAATGACCTTGGTTATTGATAGAATACTATCAGAAGACCTCATATTTCTGTATTTGTAGTATGTATCCAGAAGTGATAGTTTGGCCTAAGTTGAAGTGATACGAGCAAGTCTCTTTCCATGATGAAGGTGGTCAGACATTGGTACGGGTTGCCTAGAGAGGTTGTGGAGTGTCCATTCATGGAGGTGTTCAGAGCATGGCTGTCCATGAGCCTGATCAACCTGATGGACTTTGAGGTTGGCCCTGCCTTGAGCAGGTGGTTGGACCCTGATGACCTCCTGAGGTACCTCCCAACCTAAGCTGTTCCATGTTTCTGTGTCTCTAACAGTTACTTCCCACTTCCAAGCTCAAGTGAAGCACATTCAGATGTCTTGACAGTTGTGAAGAGCATAATAAATAAATCTAAGTCCTGATGTCTCTTCTTGAAGTTACTGAGTTGTACATTCGTGTTAGGCCAGAAGGCTTTTTTTTGCACTTGGTGTTTGGAAACACTATTTTTTTCTGTCTGGCTTGTAAGCATTTCCATCACTAGCATCTTTCTTCGGGTGGTGGTGAGGGAAAACCTTCAAGTGTGATTATTAAATTTTCAGGAGGATTGTTCTGTTTTCTGGGGTTTTGGTAGGAAAAATTCTCCACTGGCATTCTTAATTGCAGGCATGCCCTCAATATTGCCGTCATCTTACTTAAAATAGGTAGTTCCTTGAACCTCTGCCTTTCTTCCTCTTTCATCTTGCTTTCTAAATTAGTGTGCACGGACAAACTGCAATAGAATTTTTATTGCTGCTTCCTCTTTTCTTGGTAGCCATACATCAGAGGCATCTCTTCATATCTCCGTGTTTGACAGATGTTCCTCTTCTTTTCCTAGTAAAGAGATATTTCTTCTGAATTTTAAAGTAATAGAACAGTCGTGTGGCATAATACTACTACAATATGGTGAGCTGCGTTTCTCATTTTACGTCTTCAGGAGCTGTCATGAATCTAAGCAGTCATATTGAGCACCTGCTTCTTGCTGTCTACTAACAGTGCACAGAAAATCCTTTGGAATTTCAATTAAGGAGGAGCCAACTGGGACTAGAAACTGCAATTAGCAAGAAGAGAGAGGGAGCGGGGAGTGGAAAGTTGTGGAGGAGCTAAAAATGATATGGAGCCTCCTTATAGGTCATGGAATCCTTGCTTGCATACCTAGCAAAGCTGGAATGGCTTTTACTTGAATAGTGCATGGGTCATGCTGGTCTTAAGCCTCTCTACATATAACGCACAAACAAGAAATCTTTTTACATACCCCTTATAAGAAAAACAATATCCAGGAAGTGATAATTTTTTCACTCCATTAGTTTTCCACGTGCTACCAATCATAAATACTTTACATTGAAGTGTATGCATACCTTGTTGGCAGGTTCATCTAATTACTAAAAATTAGTGCACTTACTTTTTAGGCACGTTACGAACTAATACAATATAATTAAACCAGCTATTTATGATGATCATTCTCAGCATTTTGCCCTCAAGGTACATAAACATATATATTGAAAGGAGTAGTTCTTCTTTTTACTCGAAGATAACTGTGCTTTATGATTCAGAAGTGGGTCTTCAGAAGCGTTCTTGTTGATTTCTGTTTTTTTTAGCTTTACTTGTGAGATAACTCTACTTCCACTGCTAAATCTAAGTGCTGCCCCAGCCCATCTGGCTTCCCTAAGTGAGACGTCAGACCTGTCTGTCTTCTGTAAGATGGACTTCAAATTAGAAGCATCTTAGGCTTTTAATTGTCTCCTGTATTACTGTGTTCTTTTGAGTGCGCCTCTTTCTGGGTCTATTTGCCATCTTGTTCTTCTATTCTGAAATAACCTGAAAACGAAAGGAGGTCCTCTTTGAGGTTTTGTTAGTTGGAAAGGAAAAATTTCATCCCTGCTGCCTGGAATGGGAGCCTAGTATTTGACAAAACCTGATGAGTGCAAAATCTGTAGGAGGGTGTGCATCTGCAGTTCACTAGGACAGGCATGTGTCTCCGTGTCATGTTTTCCAACCTGATCCTGTGTACCTATGTTTAACAGAATGGAAATTTTATTGGGTTCTTTCATCCCACTGCTATTCTTAAGGGGATTTTTGAATGGGAAGTTTAAAGGCAGTAAAAAGGAAGAGATTTTTACTTTTGGTAACTTGTCAAATAAATTGCGTATGTCTTGCCTCTGCCTTTTGTTTTTTTTAATAACACATAACAGTCTCATTTGCAGAAATATTATCTATTGTTTTTTTAACAGGTTGTCATTTCCTGATTATTTTTTTTTCCCCTTAATGGAAGCTGGCAGATTCTAAGAATAATAGTGTGCAGTTACAAAGACAAATGACATTGTGCTCTAACTGTATTTTTTTTTTTCCCATTTTCTTTAGGCCACTGAGGAGGTCTCAAAAAACCTTGTTGCCATGAAAGAAATCTTGTATGGCACAAATGAAAAAGAACCACAGACAGAAGCTGTGGCACAGCTTGCTCAAGAGCTGTACAACAGTGGTCTTCTTAGTACCCTAGTAGCCGACTTGCAGCTAATCGATTTTGAGGTAAGAAACGAAGTTTGACATTTCTTATATTGCGTATGTTAAAATAAACACATTGGAATTCCTGCAACTTTAATTGGTTAAGGCATCTTTTGATCTTCAGCTTTCTTTTTCTGGCAAGGACAAAACCATTAGAAAGAGAACTCATTGTTCCAAACTGCCTGGAAAATTAAGCAAATACAGAATATGAAATCTGTGAATTTAGGCACATAAACCACACAAAAATTGATGTGTGTCCTGATGATACAGTTCTGTTGAAACTATGGAATAATTCTTAATTGTTGTCTACACAGGAGGGTTAATCCCTTAGTAGTAATTCCATAGTGAACACAAGCTATAATACTACAAGGTGTGTCTATATTCTCATCTCATTAAATTAAATTACTTGGAAAACTAAGAGGATCATTGCAACGTTTATGAAGAATTATAAATACTTAAAGTAAAGCTGTTATTTTTAATAACAGTCCACTACTTCTCTCTCTTTAGAAACAAGTGATGCAACCTTTTTTCTGTTTTCCTTGTGGTTTTTTTCTGTTTATTAAAAAAACAACAAACCCAAGTTTTTATTGATTACTTCAAAATAGCAGTACTTATTTGTATTTAAACGTATCTCTATACAAACCTCTATCTGGCATTTGTCACCACATCACACGGAACAATTTAGCTTTGCAGTGCCGTAGTGAAAAATTGCCCTATTTAATGATAAGAAATTGCAGTACAGTGGGATTTTCCTGTTTTTGCTGAGGTCCCACAAGAAACATGTGGTTGTCTAGGAAAGGAGCCAAACCCCATATATCTTACTCCACAGCTTTGACCATAAAGATCATCCCACTTATGGTTGCTTAAAAACGGTATTGTTGATAAACAAGTTGTTCACAATGCAAAGACAACAGTTTAAAGTCCTATTGTAGTATGACATTCCAAAAACAATGGCTTTCTTCCCTGTTCTTTCTTCTCTCCCCACCACCCCACCCATAACTCCATCTGATTTGTGTTTAATTATAATACAGTGGTATTTTTTCCCTACCCGCACAACTGTTTATACCAAACATAAAACATTCAGGTTGTTAAATAAGCAAGGAGACCTGGGAAAGCTGAGAGGGAATGCTGAAATGTGATGGCCATTAATTGCTGAAGAAAGGAAATCATGAAACGTCATCTGGATTCTGATGACCTCTAGATTCTTATCAGCTTGGTGTTTACTCAGCTCGGTTATTAGCGAAGGAAACCTTCATTATCTCCTGGTAATGAAGAATGATAACAATTTGTACAGGCTTGCTCTCATTAAGGAGAACTATTCATTTTATTCTAAGGGGACTTGAAAAGATTGCAAGTAGTTTCCTGCTTGTGGACTTTCTGCTGCTTTGTTACACGAGGATATGACGGTTCCCTCTTGAGAGAGGCCGTCATTCACACCACTTTCTAGGCTGGACCACGTCTGCTTTTTAAGGACGGGATCTGGCAGACTGTCCAGCTATTGTTGTTACCTAGAATTGATGTCAACACACCTGTGCTCCAAACCTACACTAACTTCCCAGCTGTTACAAAGTCAATCAGATGTTGGCTTTGATATCCCAAATCGCTACGGTTGGGTGTTACTGCGTTGGAGAGGATTTCTCCATTACCCGTGGAGATACGAACTCGGTTTCCTGTTGATTGTTAAACTGGAAGAGTAAGTCTAGCATTTATTCCTTCTGGTGTCCCACCACAGCTTGAGGTCATTCAGCGATGAAGTGAATCTCGTCTTTTTTGGTCGAGAACTTCACTCGCATTTCTGAAGAGGGTTTCCTTGTAGAACAGGAATAGACAGCTAATTAATAGACAGGGACTGTTCACTCTGACTCTTAAAACTGTCTCAAATGTATTTGCATGTGAATAGTATGGTTAAAAAAAAACAAAAACAAAAAAAACTCCAGAAAAGTAAGAAATTTTATGTTTTAATTAAGAAATTGTCTGACTATCCAGACCTTGCTGTTTTGTAAAGGCCTGAATGAAACCCATATCTGGAAAATGAAACCTGTATCTAGAAGCCTTCTTTCCAAGTAAAGTGGTCAACGTAACTATCTACTTACCAGTTGTATAAATTTACCGGTTATCTCCCTGCTGATTTTTGCTGGCGTGTCTGCAGGAGAGATGGTATCCCTTGTGGGACTGTGGGGGGTTTTTTCTTTTTTTTTTTTTTTAAATGAAGAAAAAAAACAAACCCCAAAACAAAAACGCCTTTTGCATAAGGGAGCCTGAATCCTTCTACTGGGAAGACAATACTAGCACAGTCTTGCTCTCACCTCTCGCAGTCGTGACTATTGGCACAGGGTTTGGTGTCTGTTTGCCCTTGTCAGGCCATGAGATCACTTAGTAATACATCCTTCTAACAATAACTAGCCTTGGTATTACTGTGTACCACTATCAGTTCAATCATGTGCATAATAAGGAAATGCTGTTCTTGCTGGGGAATCCAAAGCAAATTGTGAGATCCAGCGCAAAATTGGCAATGTTACTGAATGAGAGTTGATGACTATATTATGTGGAGTTTGAGTAAAGCAATTTCTGGAAACACTGCTCTACTCATTTCAGTACAAAGAGTTCTGGTGTTGCTTTAGGCTGGCTTTCAATGGAATTGTAATTGAGAAAACAAGCATTTACAAACAAACTCTTATATCCTGAAAACAACACTCTAACAAAACTGTCTGTGGTAATTCACAAACATGCCATTTGTAAAACTACAGTCCTCCTACATTTTTATAAACAGTCCATTTTTTTCTTATGCAGTATTCTCGATTAGAAAATGGAAATAATTTTGAATAATTGCTGCTGTTTTTAAAATTCTTCCTACTTAAATATGCCTTGCATTTTAGTCAACAGCTTGCTGATGTTACTCGCGGCGTTTACAGTACAGCTAGAGATTGTCAAGAGACATTATTTGTGCGTAACATTCAGGGACGCTTCAGGTGGAGTTGCTTAACAGGCCTTTATTTGCAAGTCTGGGCTTAGCACAAGTTTGCCTGGGCTTTTTCTGGATTAGATCTGATAACACATGGTCCTGAAGTTGTCTTTATGGCAATCCAAAACGGCAAGTTAATTGCAGAAATCTGGGTTTTAAACAGAGCATGTGAATAACAGTAAAAAGTGCTTAGATTAATAACCATATTTTGTTAGATCATAGAATCATAGAATCTTCATGGTTGGAAAGGACCTTTGAGATCATAGAGTCCAATGCAAGATGAGATGTCTGTAGGTATGGTCTGACAGAAGATATAAATAGGAAATGTTTATATATTCAACAAAGAGAACATTTCCAGCTCCTTTTATACTGTCTGGTGCTATCTTTGTGCATTTTCTTGGGTATAATCTGTGCTGAATTCTAGCATCCTGGTCTTATTTATACTTTTTTTTTTTGACAATTAAAAAATGCGAGACACGCATTTTAGGTCAGCAGATGATTTCTCTTTATAGTTTTTATTTATGTAGCTTCCATAAGTTACAGTTTTAAGTTGGATGTTAACACTGCAGTCAGAAATGCTCTTAGTGGTGGCATTACGTGTTCCTAGACCAGGGGAGAGGAGAATGGATTATTGAAGCAGCACACTTTCAGGCAAGAGCACAGTTAAAAACTGGTATGTTATTAGCAGAAACAAGTATAAAACAAGCCCAGGGGATTGATGCTACATAGAAGTACGGTATGACTGCACGAGATTATAATGTTTAATTGTTACTCGCCTAGTGGACTTCAATATTATGTGTTTAACTCCTAATCTTTTTGACAGGGCAAAAAAGATGTTGCGCAAATTTTCAACAACATTCTCAGAAGGCAAATTGGTACAAGAACTCCCACAGTCGAATACATCTGCACTCAACAGAATATATTGTTCATGCTATTAAAAGGGTATGTACACATACATGAATACGCTTTTACATGAAGTAAGAAGTTTTAAAATTCATGGAGAAGCAGTGAGTTCTGACATGTTTTTTTCTTCCTCTGCAGTATGCTTTTTTTTTTGTCTTGGGGCATGTAATTCCCCTAAGTAAAGGAAAACTTGAGTAATAAACCACCAAAAATATACTTTTGTATGAAATATGAGTGAAAATTGACAACTGTTAGTAGCCTAAAATATTATTACTGGGGTAGTGCAGGCGTTTTCCTTTCAGAATACTGTTTGATCTTATTTAAACTATTCCCATGTGAACTTACTCCTTCATCAAGAGTTATAGGCTGTTTTTTTCCTTTAACCATTGGTCACTTCCAGTTTTCTGTCCTATCCCCTGGTCTTAGTTTGGTCTTAGACTTTTTATTCATAGTGACTTATATTCCTGTAGTGACACAAATGCACCAACTCAAATTTGACCAAAGAATGAATGATTTCGGGCATATGGTGCATGCCAGATGGCTCTTTCTTCCTCTATTCTTGTATTATCTGGTGTGCTGGATGTTGGAGAATCATGCCATACTGAATATGTGATTGCACATGTAGAGCTGTGGATCTCAAATGTGAAAGCAGAGAGGTGTTATTAATATTTTCAGGTTAAAACAAGATTATTATTTTTTTAAAGAAAGAGAATTTAAAAAGAATTGCTGACGTTTCCAATAATGTTAATTAGGAAAATTCTAAAAATTGCAATTCCAATGTGTTACTTTTGGGATAGAAAAGTTCATTAAATACTAATAAACCATTTCAAAAATGCAGCTATTTCAAGTACTAGTTTTATAATTTGTGTTAAAGCTGCTGAGTTAGGCTTACTGCAGTTGATGAGTATTTATTCCACCTCCTGGGACAGCTAGAGGATGACCATGCTTCTCAGTGATGTACTTACCTCTGTTCTGTTGGTAGTACTGAGATGTGGGAATAATCACGTATATTTTTAATGTTTAAACAGGAAGCTATATTGTGTTTTTCCTTTTCCCTCCTCCTACTTCATAGTAGTAATTAGAGATGCTGACTAACCTGCCACATACGTGGCATATTAGGCTAATTTATTGTAACATCTCAATGTGTTTACCTAATCTTGGCCATTTGTGTAAGCCACTGGAAAGTGGATCATACAAGAAACTTTCTCTGTGGAGAAAGCGGAGTTTTACATCTTTGAGTTTCATGCTGACTCCAAAGATTTCACACCAGAAGTGGTATGGAATGTTTGCTTCAATTCGTATGAATGTAAGGTATACACTTGTCTGCCAGAAGTGTTTTGTTGTTTTGTTTTTTTTTTTTTTCCCCTGCATTACAGCCCTGATTTTGAGGGTGCAGAGAGATGAAACTACGTTCTCAGCATGCTCTCATTGATATGTGACTGAATGGGGGCTGTAACACATTCATCCTAATTTTTAGTCTGTGTTGTCACTCTTCAGAGAGCATTATTTTGACAGGGATGGTTGAAACACATATTCATAAGTCAGGATGTTTGAAATGGGCATTTAGTTAGCTTTAATGACTTTAATGTTACATCTGGTATCCAACTGAGGCAAATTTATGTAAATTTAAACTATGGGGTAAGTTGCAAAAAGTTCAGTAGTTTCCAAATCTCCGTGACAGGTTAAATGGGAAAGTATTGCAGGATTTAACATGAAAATTAATTCGTAAGAAAATGCTTTTGTATGGTAATATAGTTAGTACTTAGTATGCGCAGTGATACTTTGCTCCTGAATTATTCTGGTGAATTTGAATTAGCTTCCAATGGTGTAGGACTAAAGACTGTTTAGATGGAAGGCAGGAAGGTTATACAAGAAACGTTGACTGCTCCAGACCCAGGTAGGAACGACAGACATAACTTTTCTGTAGAATGGGATAGCTTATATTGCAACGTGCTGAGATGAGCTCTTGGTTTGGAAAGGCAGTCCCATCTTCTTCCAGGGTTCTACTATTAGCTTGCTTGGGAAAGCAATGCAAAGGTGCATTTCTATCAAATGTGTCTTAAAACACACTATTGTGAGATTTTGACAGATGCTGTTGGCATATGCTAAAATCAGCCGAGAGAACCCTGCAGTATTTGAGCAAGAAAGCCTGCGAAGGAAGTGTAGCAACAATTTCTAGGCCATCAGGGATAGCTTCATCACTTCCATCAAATCGGTGATGGACATGTTCCAGAGGCTTCTTGTAAGGAGGTGTGGATGCTTTGCTAGAGGCAATGACGACTCGGGCGCAGAGAACGGTGTTCAGTATTGTCCTTACAATCAGAGGACACTGTTGCCAGCAGTTCAGGCTTGAAGCCTGGGATATGTAGAGTAGCCAGTGATGCTGAAAAAGAGTTTAATGAAAGAGGAGACATGAATTTATGTTCAGTATTATTAACACCTCATGCTCATATTATGGATAGTTTTGTGTAAATTATGGTCATGTTTAAGCAAACCACTTTCAAGACAGAAATCACTTACTGCTTTTCCAGATGTCTGCAATCCCACCAATATGAAAAAAGAAAACTGATTTTGAGTGTGAAGCAAGTATTTTTATTTAGTCTTGTTTCTTGGTTTGTGAAAGTCATTTGTATTGGCTAGAATTTGGCATTTAATTGGCAATGATTTCAGTAATATTTCATAGAAGTATTTAAAAGTGGAGTTTAATGCAGAAATAAGTACCTCTAATTTTTGAGTTTGTGTTTACTTGATAGCACTGAAAACCGTAATTAGTGTTATGGTGCTGCAATGCTAACTTGTGAAAGTATTTGTAAAGAATCTTTGTTTGTGTTTTTTTTTTTTTAAATAGGTACGAATCTCCAGAAATTGCTCTAAATTGTGGAATAATGCTTAGAGAATGCATCAGGCATGAACCACTTGCTAAAATAATCTTGTGGTCAGAACAATTCTATGATTTCTTCAGATACGTGGAAATGTCAACGTTTGACATTGCTTCAGATGCATTTGCCACATTCAAGGTAATTTACATACAACATTTGAATTATTATTTCTGTAGTTCTCTTCTATGTGAACCCAGATGTTATGTGTTACATTTTTGGGCAAAACAAGCCCAGGGAGAAGGAAAAAAAATAGTTGTGATGCAAATGGGTAAGCTGGACACTGTTCTTCCTTATTTGTCAGAATGCAAGACGTTTCTTTAAATCTATATACTATGTTCCAAATAACTTTTATTCCAGAAAGCAAGATTTAAACTATTATGCATTAGCTGAATGTATGTTCACTTCCATGCCAGGGGCTTTTAAATCTGTGTCTCCAACTCAAGTGAGCAAACTCCTCTTCATTCCGCTACAAACTTGGGTATATTTGATGCTGGTGCTTTGTCTGGGGAAACTTTTTTTGTTCTATAACAACCAGTTATGGGACTATAAGGATAATATTGGTCAGCGTTAAATAGTAGATCTTAACCTTGGTTGTGTGTAGTTCTGAGCAGAGTATAGCCTTGATCCATAAATGGCATTCTTCAGTGATAATTCCACAGGCTATTTACCTGTGTGAATGAACATAACAATCATAGCAAACCTTTCCTAAGTGACGCCAAGATCCTTAGTAATGTCCACGTAACTGCATTCATGTTCTAAACCCCTTTGTTTAATGAAATAGCAAAATTGTCTATTGGATGTCTTGTGTATGCTGACTGTTTAATGAGAACATATATGTACTGTTTAAATATTCGAGTGAAAATATTGGGCTTGTGCTCTTTTTACAGGATTTGCTTACAAGACACAAGTTGCTAAGTGCAGAATTTTTGGAACAACATTATGATAGGGTGAGTAGATACATTTTAATATTCAGACTTTTGTACTGCTGTGTATCTTATTTGAAAAAAATCAGTATTTTCCTTCCTTGTTTAGATTCAGTTTTGGAAATTTACATACAACATTAAACCAAATGAACTTACAGTAATTTCTGCCAAGCAATAAAATTAAAATCAAAACCTTATTGTTGAATGTAGAAAGGCAAAAAAACAAGAGAAGGCAGCAAAAATCTAGTTCTGTGAAAACTAGATCTGATTTTTCCACTAGAGGGAACCGTTTCCTTGTCTTTTTCTTTTGTTTCTATTAACCCATGGCAACCACAGAATACATGATAGCCCTCCTCCACCTGCTGGGGACTCCTGAAATGAATCAACAGTGTTCGGTACTGGGAACTATTATGCTTTAAGAAATAATGAGATAACTGCTTTCACCACATCGCAATCTAAACATTAAAGGTTCCTGAACGAGTAAATAAAAAATTTTTAAAGCATATACGATGTTTAAACGGTAGTGACTTACAGGAACCTACTGAGATTTCAGATTTTGTTTACATTTTTGTAATGGATGTGCATCTCCTCCGGTTTGTTGTAATCGTTTGGAAGAAGAGTGCGTATGACACGTGGAAAGGTCCTAACCCCTTCTCTTTATTCTGTGTTTAGTTCTTCAGTGAATATGAGAAGTTACTTCATTCAGAAAATTATGTGACAAAGAGACAGTCACTTAAGGTAAGGTAATTTTATTTTCTTCTTAAATGCAAAGTTAGAGAATTCCTTCAATTTCAAGGTGGGTTGACTTCAGTTGAAATGGCTTCAGTAGCTACCTCGAGTAGCGTTTATTTTAATTTTTCATCTGTTTTAATTCTTGGGATCAGATAGTTTTCTTTAGTCCAGTCCTTCCATTATTTAGTGTCCAGCACACACCAAGTCGTTTCTTTCCCTATGCAGAAACGGCTGTATGCAGGTCTGTTTATTTTTGTTGGGGGTTTTTCCTTCAGCAAATCTGTACGCTTTTAAATAATTTAACAAAGATTCACATGGTGTGACTAGAGCAATACTAATCCTAAATTCACTATTTGTAACCTACTTGAATGTAAATATAATACGTAAGATGTAGCAAGGGTGGTACTTGTAGGGAATATCCTTTTACTCCCTTCTGGACAAAGAAGGTAGCAAAGGGGAGTGTGAATGTTTATCATT
The DNA here is from genome assembly GCA_013396915.1 of Stercorarius parasiticus. Classification (NCBI taxonomy): domain Eukaryota; kingdom Metazoa; phylum Chordata; class Aves; order Charadriiformes; family Stercorariidae; genus Stercorarius; species Stercorarius parasiticus. The sequence continues at coordinate 1,245,323 of VWZL01002638.1, read as the reverse complement.
TGAGGTACTAATTCTTTTTGTTGTCGTGTTTTTTGTTTTGTTTTGTTTTTTAAAACCACATTCTTATTGGTGACGTATAGCTTCTGTATAAATGAAAAAAAAAAAGAAATCATGGGGGGGAAAAAGGATGAAAAAGACTTTTCTTTCAATTTCAGTCCTTAACAATGTGGGAACAGAAGGCCATTTTTTTCACTTGTTGAGAAAAAGGAGAAATCACATCATCAAAATAAGGAAAATGCACCCTGCACTTAGAAATTCAGGGCATTTGAGTTCTGTCGTTATATTTACAGACTGCTGTCAACTACTCAGTATATTTGAAAGCACTTATGAAAAAGTTGTTTCTTATGTCTGATATCAGTCATTTTTTTCATTTGGGCTTGTTTTCTGCTTTTAGCTTCTTGGAGAATTGTTATTGGACAGACACAACTTTACAATTATGACGAAGTACATCAGTAAACCTGAAAATCTCAAACTAATGATGAACCTTCTACGAGACAAGAGTCGTAACATTCAGTTTGAGGCCTTTCATGTGTTTAAGGTATGTTTAAAAAAAAAAAAGACAATAAAACAAACAACAAAAGAACCCCACCAGAAGTTATTTAGTTGAGTAAACTACTTAGCTGAGCCTTAGTGAAGCTTATCTTAATGTCTGCTAAGTGGTTAAATAAAGAGAGGGCTGTTTGTCTTTATTATGATCCGTCTTTACAAATGGCTATCTTTGTATCTTTTGAAAATTGTTTAGAAACCACTGAGGGACTTTCGTATGACTGCCAGTGTAATCTCCCTCAGAAAATTTTAGAATTAAGAAAGATGAAGTGCAGTAAGATAAGGAGGAATGCATGATTTCATGTGAAATCATGAAGCATCTTGGAGTTCAAAAGTGTTTTCATCAAGCTGCGTGATCTATGAAGGTTAGCGGTATTTTAGTCGTCACGTAAATTTCAAAGCCTAAATTGTAGTTTGCCCATTGTAACAGATACCTTCTGACTTTGCAGCAGACAAGCAAATAGCTAAGAGCTTGAAGATATAATTTGAGGTATAGAAGTTTTCCGTGAACTTTAAGATACCCATCTGATGCTCTATATAATATGAAACCATGCATTTGCTGCAGAATGTAATCATGAGGTGTCTTCAGCCACAACACCCTCTGCAGAAACCTCTGATCACCTCCCACAAATTGAATTTACCTTGGTACTGGTGTTTAGCTTCTATTCTAATAAAAAAGTGGAGTGATCTTATTCTAGAACTTGTATTTACTCCATTATTTTTTCTGTAGAGATACTGGAATTCAGAATAATTAAAACATCATTTTCAGTTATTGTCATCACTCTTTTGTTGGCTAGGTTTGTTTTTTAACTTAGCCTTCTGTTTCCTACTATTATGCTAAATGCCTTTTGTTTTCTTGCAGGTGTTTGTAGCCAATCCTAACAAGACACAGCCTATATTAGACATCCTTCTAAAGAACCAGACCAAACTTATTGAGTTCCTCAGCAAGTTTCAGAATGACAGGACCGAGGATGAACAATTTAATGATGAGAAGACCTATTTAGTTAAACAGATCAGGGATTTGAAGAGACCAGCACAGCAAGAAGCTTAATCTCCAATAAACCCTTAAAATATTAAACCCAAATTCAGCATTTGCTGTTAGATATTCAGCATCAGGCACTCTTATCGATTCATGAGGAACATTACTGCTAATCTGCTGTTCAGTGAACGGTTTTTGTTTTTCTCTTTTCTTTTTTAGTCCAAGTTGAAAAACATAGCTGCTGCTTTCTTGCACAATGTGGACTTTCTTGATATTTGTGTCATTTCAGAATTCAAAGACACTGCTTGTTTTAGGAGTCCTGAAAAGAAAGATTATAGGTTCGTGAAAGCAAACATATAGATACTAGTTTGGTTTAGGAGAGAAGGTATTAATGTAGTTAACAGGTTGCATGCTTGCAAATCTGAATAAATCTGTATGTTTGCACTTACCTTGTTTGAGATATGAGCACAATGTGACCTGTGCATACCTGGCACCATACTATAAGATTATATGCCTTGATTTAAAAAAAAATAAAAATGTGCAGTGCTTTATTTGTAATCAAAGGGGAAATGTATCTAAGATGTGAGCTTATTGGGATAAACAGTTGTCTTGCAAATAAACTGATATTGAAACTTAGCAACTTTTAAAAGAGTGAAATCTCAAGGTTCATAAGGAAAATGTATATATGCCTTTCACTGCTTTATAGAATTTTTTTTTTGACATGATTTGATTTTTTGGAGAATTGACTTGTAAACTTGGAAATATGTTCTAAGGGTTTTTGTTAATTTTACTTTAAAGGTATTTCAGACAGTAGACCTAGCAGTGACATTTTGCATTTCATTTCAACAATGCTTGCTGGTTTCTTTTGTATATAACTCCTAGGCTGCTCATTTCTTTAAAATATGATTTAATTTGTACAGCAGAGGAATGTTATTGTATTAGTCTGTAACTATTACCTAATATTGAGTTTTGCAAAATGAATGCTCATATGTAATTGAATACTTCAGATCACATGGAAATGCTGATTTAACAATCTTAAGTACTGCAGCATTAAAAGGAAACAAAACCCCATGTAAATTCTTTGTATTCACTTATCTAATGGGGTGCCATCAATTAGGGTAGGCTGAAATAGAGAACTGGAACCCTTTATACTACATTCTTACTGGATAATATTGGCCTTATTCAATTAAACTAGCATTGTGCTCACCAGCTCTGCAAATGGCAAAGATCATGCTAAATTAATATTGATTCCTCGTAGTCCTGGGGAGCCTGCAGTGCATCGTTTCTTTCTTACAGTAAATAACTCAGTACAGTAGTTGTGGAAGTGAAAGATTTAATTCCCTCCGACTTCAAGAAACAATTTCATAGATGTCCTAGGGTAACAAAATGATTTAATTTTGTTGATTTTGTTGTTTAATGCTGCAAACTATCAGTATTTATAAAAACAAAAAACCCAACTGATTTTGCACCATGTTTTTGTTACTGTGACCATACAAAAGGAATCTACTAAGTATAGCTAAGTGATGTTATTAAAATTGTATCTATCCATCATATAGTAACGCTAAGATCACAACCAAGCAAATTTAGGATTGGAGTCTGAAAGTTCAAATTCTGCATGGCTGAATCTGATTGAGAATCCTATAGAAAATGTTTGTTGCTTTCTGTCCTCTTCCTAATTAAAATACTACGCAATCAGCAAGATGAAACTCCTAAGTGGTGTTTAAGCTGATGTGAAAGGCTTCGCGAGGGAAGTCAGATAGCTCCAGAAAATTGAGTGTTTTCACTTGGTTGTTTAAAATTGCTCTTAAGATTATAATTGGTCTTTTAAAGGTTCTTAATGAGTCCTTTGCGAACTGATTCGTTTTGCCTGCAGGAAAGAAAATAGCTTACTCTTCCCGAATATCACACGGGCAGGCGGACTTGGCCATGAGGTGGTATTATAGTTCAGTACTAACAGTCTGTTATATTTTGGTTTGTCATAGCTGAGTGGAGGAAAACATTATTCGCCAAGTTACTCACCATAACATATAAGGCTTCCTCTTTAGAAAAATGTAGACGTGCTAAAGATTTCTATATGTAAAGAAGTGAAAACATTTGGACTGGGATAGAGGTTACTTTATATTAGGCCTTGGAACCAATGGCTATGGTGACTTTTTTAATATGTGGAAACATTTGAATGTTGGCTTTCGAAAAGAAGTTGTATTTAAATTAAAGCTCATTTGACGTGCTCTTCATATTAAAAATCTATTGTTCTGGAAGTGGTTTCTTATCTGCTTGAAGGCGTAAGGGTATTACTAAAAGTTATTTAAATGTGAGCTTTTTTTTTAAAAAAAAAATAAGAGATGTATACAATTGTAATTCTACTTCTGTGGTAGCATTTCATTTCTCCTGAGGAAAATGCGTTTCTTATCCAAAAAAATCTGGCTGGCCCCATAATTTAAATTGCAATAAAATTTTGAAGAAAAACGTGTGTTCTTTACTGTGTTACTGAAAAGGATGAGTTTGGTGTGGATGTGTGTTTGACCTCCTTTGTTGCCTTAGAGGGGTTCCACTTTCTCCCTTTTAAATGTGAAATAATGGTAAATCATTAAAAACTGTGGCTTGCAAAAACACTTTTAAGGAATTAAAGTGCTGCATTAGAGAGGTAATCAATTTTAATTAATTGTTGGTAGCCTCTCTTGCCTATTTGAAGCATTATTTCCTGATTTTTTTTTTCCTTTTTTTGCATGACCAGGGGCAAAGAGAAGAGATGCTGTTTCCTGTGTCATGGCTAGAGACAGGACCTGATAGGATTAGGGGAAGTGGATCTGTGATAATTTTTGGCCTCTCTAAATTTCAGGAGCTGAAAGTCTGTGCAATTGGTAACTCTTTCATTAGGAAATCCTGTGTTCTCTTTGCCTTTGACGGCGTCTGCCTCTCTTTTTCACAGGTAACACCCCAAGTTATGCATGGTGGCAAATGTCAAGAGTGTGTGTTACATTTTAAAAAAAAAAAAAAAAAAACAAACAAAAAACAAACAAAAAACCAACAAAACATTCGGGAGTTTTTGATGCAGATTCTTCATATGGTTTTGTTTAGTAAAATTACTGAAAAATCTGCCTTCCTGCCAGCAACATGCTTGCCTTGCAGACAAAAATATTTGATCTTTTATAGCCCCCACTAGAGGCTATACCTCTTTGAGCCTTTATGTAAAATATTAGTAAATAAATAAATATTACTGACAGTAAGATCACAGATTACAAGGGGAAGGAGTAATTTATACTTGTAGTCGAACAAATGGGACATTTTAATTAAAAGAAAGAGTGGTGAGGTTGGGTACTTGACTGGCTGTTTGGATAAAACAGCCCCGGTGGGAGGAGGTGTGGGAAAAGCATGGAGATGTTGCACTGACTTCTTAAAATTTTTTTCCCCACAGAGTTACCTGCAGGACCTGCCTTAGGAGCTGCCATCTGCAGGAACCAGAGGAAGAGTTGCCCTCGGAGCCCATGGGAGCAGGTCACGGAGAAAACTGCTTTCAGTAAGTTCGCTTCCGTTTGTGGCCTGCGAAGTCCTTTCTAGCAGGCAACTCCATCGGTTTTCCTTTTGCTGCTGGCCTTTTTTTCCCCTCTTTATTCCAGACCTTTGCCAACTGCTTTGTTGAGTAATTTTCCTGTCTGTATTGCTTTCCCTTACATGGTTCTTCACTTGAGCTGGTGCTATCTGGTTGGGTACAGTACCATTATTTTCTGTGGTCATTTTGGTTATTTTTCATGATACATCTGTGTTCCTTTCTCCAAAGGTTTGGGCATTTTAAGGCTGCTTTAAGTGCTGTTTCTTTTAGCTTTTCAGCGTATTGTAATTCAAGTTGATGGTTAGTATTATAATGCGGAAAAAATAACCCTGTTCTTCTGCATGTTATCTCTTTAAATCAATGTTCATGTTAATCTGAGCACATTGAGCGTGAGAGTTGTTTTGAACGTATGTAATCCATATTTACAAGTGTACCTGGGTACATCCAATTTAAATCCCATGTGACTGGAGGCAGCTCAAAATATTAAAAAACATACAGAAAGAAGTTAAAAGGCGGGAGGAGAGGGACACTTAAATATATTGCATTCTTTGAAGGAAATTGGCTATTTCGTTTGAGAAAAGACCTGTTCTGCTTCCCACTTAAAGATATCTGCTGGCTTGTCTCTATTTGAAAAAAAACACCACCACAAAGCTCTTGAGTTATACAGCCAAGAGATAATTAGATGTTTGTGTGTTGTATTCGCAACAAAATATAGACAAGCTGTTTCTTAGAGGGCTCATACTTAGAGATTCTGGTGTACACAATAAAAGTATGGATATTTTGTTTTCTTGCTCAGAAATATCCTGGCAAGAACTGGGTTTCTGTCAGTTATGGTAAATGGACCCTTTCTGCTGAAGGTTTCCCCACCATCTATGGCAGGAGAGTTTTCCAGCTGCGTTGGTGGGGGGACTGAGCGTAACTCCGGTACGCAGGATTACATCTGCCAAGGGAGAGCATCATGTGTCTGGAGGTGACACTGCCCGAATTGCCCTATGTGTTCCTAGTACGGGTAATACGTGTTCCTAATAAGGGATTGATTGAGAGGACATTGTACAGAGGGACAGAAGATAACGAATATGCTGTAATATAAGGATCCAGTTTTTGGGGGGTATCTTGTTTGGGGAAAAAAGCGATAAATATATATGCTACTTTTTACGTCTATTGGAACAGCTATGTATGTACTATTTAAGATAAACAATTATGACTGGAGCTGTCTGCTTTCCTTGCCTAAAATGAAATCAACAGTAAGTGTTTTTCCATTTCTTCTCCAGCAAGTGCCTTTTACTTGAGCTGTCGTGGAGGATCCCGGTACAGTTCTTGTTTCTTTCGCTTGTGGTGGCCTTTGGGAATGCCTCACGTCCTACCACGGAGAAACTCGGGGTGATAAAAATGTAAGTGTTGCTTAACAGGGGTTCTACTATTAAAACAGATGTTGAACTGAATTTACTACTGCTTAGCGTTACTTAGAGACTTGCAGGAGAAGGCTAGGTATGCATTTAATTTGAGCAAAAAACAAGAATAGAAGCTGTATAGATTTTTAGAGCTGTTTGGCAAGTTTAAGAATTTTGTGTATTCTAACATTAATAAATAAGCCTTTGTAACTATAATTTGGGGCATCTAAATAAGGCATGCAGTACGTGTAGTACAGTGTTTAAACAACTGAGATGTGAGCACGCCAAGTTTTTGGCCTCAGCTCTTTAACAACCTCTACAGATTGTATGGAATTAAAAGAAATGTGTCACTAAGAGAAATCAAACTGTATTGCAGGCTTCTAGGCATCTAGACAGGTTGAGAAATAGAGTCTGGAGCGACTAAAAGGTGCAAAGGTTCACCTGGCTGTAAAACTTAGCTTGCAACAGCTCGATTTCTTCATCTCTTTCCTTTTTTGGAATTACAGGGTGCTGGGTCATGCCAGCTAATATCCAATTACATGAGAACAGCATTTAAGGATTTACAATAATACTATATTTCTACATAAAATATTTTTGCCTTAGCCTAGTCTTTCTTAAAGAAGTCGGAGAACACTCTTACAAACAAACCCAGTACGTTGGCAGAGCTAGGTTTTTGTAACGTTTCTTCAGGGTATTAGAACAGTAGGGAAATCCTTTAGGCTGAACTTTGATTGCTGCACATGTTTAATGTCTGAGAGGCCCTTATGAAACGCAGGCGTTAGGGTTAAATCTTAGTTGGAAGTCATATCAGAGCAATGTTCTGGAAAAGAAAAAAGCACAGATAAACCCAACATAGGAGCAGTAGTTCCAAACCTACAGAGAAGTGTAAGATGAGTTCATTGGAGGCTGTGAATACCTTGTCCATATCTGCTATTTAATTTAAAAGATGAAATGGTTTGCCATACTAGGTTGTAGGCCATCAGAGTGCAATATATGTAATATTGTACAAACTATACAGACAGGATTGGAATTTTGGCTTCAGTTTATCTGAGGTAAGAAACAGGTATTTTATAAAGACAAAAGAGCTATGATGGACAGTGGCTGAAAGTATTCTTGCTTCTTGGTGTTACTTGGGAAGCTGGAGCCCAGCTTTCAATTTTCTAACGCCAGTCTTCCCTTCTCCTGGGTATTCACCCAGTTTGGGTAAAACCTGCGGGTGGAAGAAGGGAGAGGGATGGCAACAAACCCGAAATGATTAAAATATCAGGGAAAAGCACATGTCTCTCTCCTTACTGCTACTTTACAGTCTCACAGTGTTTCCCCTTTATATCTTTGATACAAAAATAAACTGAAAGCTACCACGAGGTAATTTAAACTTTGGTACAGGAACTTTTAAAAGACTGTTAAATTGTGAGTTAATTTCTGTTAGCTGAATGCTTCCTCTGAGCTATGTTTTTTTTTCTTTAAGCCTTGACTGGTGTAAATTAAATTTCCCTTGGCTACACATTGCACTTTTGGTAATTAGTAACACTGACAGCTGTGCACAGGTGGTTTTATAGTTTGTAGTGTGCTCTGGTATAAGGTTCATATGTGAGAAAACAAAGTAGGCTAAATTCGTGGGGACGGTGTTATTGACAGTTCTAGATGTCCCAGTGCCAAAAAGAAAATCGTTCTTATTTTACTAATAAAGATGGGCAAAACCTAGGAATTGTTAATAATTGTCTTGATATTTATGTTGGCTGGTGGCTTTTCAGGACGAGTGCTAAACTGCAATCTAGTTTTGAAAAACATCTAATAGGAAGGTAACACCCAAGGTGAAGTATTACCCTGCGGCTTGTGGTTTCAGCTCGTTTCCCCCGGCTGTGGAGGCTCTGCTGCCAGCTCCCGGACAGGAGAGAGCTGGCACTGCTGCCAGTACAGCTGCCCCTTGCCATGGAGTCAGCTTTCTGCAGTCTCCTGGCTGACCTGGCTGTGCCTTGTCCCACAGACTTCTTCCACTTTAGATAAAAACCTCCAGGAAAAAGAACATGGAATGAGATAAGGCGGTGAAGCAAAGGGTCAGAAAAGACCCCGTGTTGCAGCATTCTCGTAACACGGCACTGCATACAGCAGTTTTGTGTTACCTGGCTTCGACTCCGATAACTGTGTTTAGCCAGCCACATGAGCTGGACTGTTTCTGGTCTGGGGATAGGATGGTTTGTAAATCTTTATCCCTTTTGGTGCTCCCACTCCTTCCCTCTGAATTTCCAAGTCCAGAAAGGATATCTTCTGCAGTTCTGTTTTCTGTTAGTGAGTCCCTTTCTTGCCAAGTCTGATTCCTCACTTAGAAAATCCCAGTCCTCTTGGCAAATCATTTCACTTTTGCCCTTCCCTTCCAATTTCTGCTGTTTGTCTTTTCCGTTCTTTTTCCAAGGGGCTCTTTTGGATATTTTGGGAAGTGTTCTGTAATAGCTGAATCTCATGTAAAAAGTGCAGTTATTTATGTCTAATCATTTTTCCTTCAATTGTAAAGTGTTGTATCATCCAGTATCATTGCTGCGGGCAGCATATGGTTTCCTACAGGCCACTATTTGTACATCATTAGAAAGTAGCCAATAGGTAAAAGGAGAGTAGATGGTGAGTACAGCACTTGTGGGCTCACAGCACTGTCAGGCACACAGAATTTTGATGGTGATGTGGAGAGGGATAGGAGCAGCACTACCCCAATTTGACCAGGGTGAACGTTACTAATGGTTGAGGTAGCACAGGTTTGGCATGGGGCTTGGTTGACCAGATAATGTTAGGAAGCCGGCTGCTATCGACACCCACACACAGCTGTGAGAGGCACTGAATACCTGGTGTTGATTTATAAAGCAGCCGGTGTTTTACTTCTGCTTTCAAAATGCTGCCCTCTTTGTATAAACCCTCATATTTGGGGTTCTGGTGGCAATGATGGGCTCTGCCAGCGAGTGAGCTTTTGCAGTCTTTCCTGTCACTTCTGTGCTGTAGGTAGGTGGCTGGGACACTTCCCTTCTGATCTCAAGCTAGCTGTCAGGGTGTTATTACAGGTGAACCTTGCTCTCCAAACAGTCAAATGGTGTCTGTGTCATTCTGTGACTAGACAGCAGTCTGCCCTGAATCTTCTGAACTCAGCAGAGGAGATCAGATCTTTGATTTCCAATTCTCTTGGTCCATTAGTCCAAAAAAGACTGTTTTCTGCTGCAGCAGTTTGATTTTCTGTGCTGCTAGCAGAAGTGGCAGATTTAAGGACTAATTAATCTATGCCCCCAGTGCCCAGGTTCAGACTGACCCTTGCAATTTGCATGCAGCATCAACACCTCAGCCAGATCCTGTTTCCCTCCACTGGTGTCTGTCTTATTCGTTAGAACTCTTGGGATTACAAAAGGCAATTGCAAATCAAACCGCATTTAAATTGGTACACCAACGGGACGGATGAGCTCAAAACATTGCCCAGACAACAAAGCCCAGGCTTCGTGGCCTGACATGAAGGCTGTTCTCAGGACAGGCTGTTCTGCCGCCTTTCCTGGAGAGCACTGGGTGATGATACCCGTGTCACTGTTACTTGTTGCTTGTGTGAAACTGCTTTTTATGCCAACATTTCCACACCTTTCCAACCTTATCCTCTGGCACAGTTTAGAGCTGTGTTAAGGCTGCTGGAAATAATGCTGTCGAGCACACTGCTGGTGGGAGGTTCTTCAGTCTGTAGCTGCTGAACTTCTGGACATACGTGGTCTGCAGTGTCCACAAGTTTGTGTTCACTGTACAGGGTGGTTTTGTGTTATTTGGAGGAGAAAAAAAAAAGTAGTCCACAGATCAAGGGTCAAAAGTCCTGTGACAGCCAGGAGATGGTTTTAATTTGATTGTCCTTATCTTACAGTGTGGCCTTCAACTTCAGGAGGCAGAAGGTAAGTGAGAAGGTATCTCTACCCAGACGGAGTACTGGAAGCTCTGATCTGAGGTTCTCCACACCTCAAAGTAAAACTGCTTTGCCGAAGTGGGTAGTTTTTGGTCCCTCCTTGCCTCCACAGCAGCAGAGGGCACAGAAACAGATCCGGGCCAGATACTGGTTGTTCATGGTGACATCAGTTTCAGATTTTGTATTATCTTCCTTAATGTTTATGTGCATATTGTGGCCTGATCCAGAGTTCACTGAAACATGAAGGGTTATTACTGGTGGCTTGGAGGGCTTTAGAGCTGGCCTCTAGGACAGTGCAGGTTTCAAGGCATTCCTGATCAGTACTCCGTGGGCAGAGGAGGGCCTCCTTTTAGCCAAGTACAAGAGGTGAGGTGTCTTTGTTTATAATGCAAAAAGAAACGCATGAAAACCAAGCCTTGGGGGCATGCCCAGCTGTAGGAGAAGCTGTTGCTCTATAAGCAAAGGGCTGGAGGGAGCCTTCTTTCCAATGGATCTGTCTCCCATTCATGTTCCCTGTGACAGGCTTATAGGCAGGAAGCAGCATGGAGGTGGCCACTGTGGCTCTACAAGTGTGCATTGCCCAGTCTACTGGTGCCAGGCAGAGCGTGTGCCTCTTTGTGGGGTGAAGGCAGCCAGGAAGGGAAGTGGGATGAGGAGGAGGAGACAGCTACAACTACTCCCAGTGACAATGTGGAGCTGCTGAGCAGCAGCAGCCAGCAGGTATGTCCCTCTGGAGTGGGAGTCGGGGTGCGAGGGATGAGGGAACAGGGATGGGAGATATGAGGATGTTCTCCTGCAGGATGGCTCGGCGCTGAAGAGGACTGAGGAGGAGGAGGTGGTTCCAGCAGGGAGAAGAGGACATGGAGATGGAAATGCTAGTTCAGAAGGCATGTGGGAATTACTGGCAAGTGCCTCCTCCCTCACTGGAAAACTAGTGTCTGGGCCTGTGTCTTGCAGGTGGTGAAATTGTAGCCACAGCTCTCGCTTTGTCTGAGGCTGGGCTCTCTGCCTGGGCTGTCTCCATCTGAGAGTACCCCAAATTGATGTGGATCCTCTGGGGCATTGCGCAGTTGGGTTAGTCCAAGTCAATTCAAAATTAAATACTGTGTTTCGATCCTCTTTACAAACCAACCTTTTTAAATTTTTTTTGGCAGAAACAACCTTTTTCCCCTCATGGAAAATTTCTGTTTTCTCAGAAACAGAATTCTCTTTCAGAATGTCTCCCCTATGGAAAATTCCCAGCCAGCTCCAATTCTAAAACTTGATGCCAGAAAACATCTAGCCGGCAGTAGCAGAGGGTGACTCGGAGTGTAATGTATCATTTAATCCTAACTAGGGCAACATAGCCACATGAATTTGAGAACACGAGCAGGCACTCAGCATCCCTAGCTCAACATGCAGTAGGCAATCCACCAAAAACACACATGCAGAACAGGGAAAAAGAGTTATAATCATTTTTCAGTTTTGAAAGCTCAGTTCTACCCTAAGAAAGAACAGGCAAAATGTCATCATGTATGCCATATCTGCTTCCTCTTACTGTCTTCCAAAACCAAAGTGTTCACTTTACAAATAAGATGATAGTTGGGGGGTTTTTTTTAGGTTTGTTTTTTTTTTTTAAAGCAGATAGTTTCGTCGGCAACCAGTCTGAGAGAGATAAAGGTTTCTTCCTCGTATAAGAAGTATGCAGGGGAGAAAATTATCTGGCATGTTTGCAGGCACAGCAGACCTAAATGTTCGTTCTCTTGATGCGCAAGAAATAATAGTCTGCAGTCCTTCTCCCACAGCTCTGCTGCTGCTTTTCTGCTCAGAAAAGAGACCAGACGACTGAGAAAGTGACATTCCCTTCATTTGTGATTCAAGCCTGTCTCAAAAGGTAACTTAAAGCCTATCCATGGAAGCATTGCCCAATTTAGCACACATCCTGGGAAAAAAGCGGGCTTCTGGACAGCAAACATGGCTTGGCAGTGCAAGAGAATATCATGTTGGGAAGGGAAAAGGAGGGAGAAAGGCAGGTGAAGTGCTTCAAAATGTTGTAGTCCCAATAGCACAGGAGCTCTGCCAGGATGAACAAATTGATTACTCCTTTTCCTTAAGAGAGACTTCTTCCAGATGCACCTAGAGAGACTGTCTACAAGCCAAATTGCAATAAATATCCAGCTACAGATCCATCAATATAAATTATTGTCAAAGGCAATGAAAAGGTGTTTTATTTATTACTAATTTCACTCCAGGTGTCAAGGACAAGTTTCCTCTGTCCAAAGNTTTTTTTTTTTTTAAGAGCTAAACCTTTCGCAATTTAGAGAATTTTTTTTTTTCCCTTTTGAAAATATTTGTTGCAGATGAACTAGATTTAGTTTACTTTTGAATCCTCAGATTGGTTGGCTTCCATCTGGAGCCTTGAGAATCCAGTGCAAGATGGGCACTAACCAAATGTCCTTACCAGTGTGCTCCATCCTGAATTGTGCAGGTCTTTGGTGCTGTTTGCCTCAGAGCCTTCAGTTCTAGGCAAGGCATCAATTTTTAATGTAAAAGACAATCAGGAGTGAAAAATTCTTTTTAGAATAAGAAAGAACTGCTGAAAAAAAATCCTTTCGTGTCCTCTATGCGTTATAAAAAGGGGGGAAAAAAAGTAATCCAAAGGTTCTGTGCCCCTTCCTTTGTAGGTCTCCTTTGATGATTTTGTTCAAGCAGTTTTATCCCGGGTTTTGGGTTTTCTCTAGTGTGAGTCTTCCCCACAGAGAAACACGAATAAAGTTTCTCGTTTGTCATTATGTAAAATACAAAGTTTTACTCTGTGGCCTTTCAGGTGCCATCATGAGCTGCTCTCGCACTTCGAAACAACAGACGAATTCTTACTGGCTTTTCCTGTTGCATCGTAGTTTTCAGAGTGATAAAAATGAAAGGCAAAATAGGCTGACAGCATTTAGGACCCATTTTATTTCTTGTAGTTACGGAGTTAGGAGCACTCAGCGTTTCACTGCTCCTGCAGGAAAGACCAACCAAACGTTTAATGAAGGAAGTCTTGTTTCTGAAGAGTTGAGCGTGGTTGCAATCTCATAATGGCAAGATTTCCACCTGAGCAGGTGCTGGCATTTCTGAAATGTTCAGTTAGCCTGTTATCTTTTCTAAATATATAAATATAAATATGTATTTAAAAAGAAAAAGGTAGAAAGTAATAGGAAGTTAAGTCATGCAGGGTGATATGCAAACCCCAAATGTTCCTTGTTTATCTTGTATATTTGCTGAGTGCAGTATTGCATAGTGTCACAAGTGCTGAATATTTTCTCTAGTGAAGTGATGCATTTTAATTAAATTCATTGTTTAAAGTTCAGTTATACATTAAAGGTACCCAGTTGTCCAGAAAGACATGCTGACCTTGGATGTACAATCCTCTGAAGAGAACTGTTAGGGATATATGAACTAGAAAAACATTATTTCCTATAATTCACACACAAAAAGCCATGGAGAGTTTCTTGGCCAGGTAGCTCCGTAGATGTATACCGTTCACCTCAACTAGTTCATCTGAAAATTTCAAAGTGACAGTGTTGACTGTCTGATATCAGCAAATCAGGGTGTGCATGTCCTTTGGTTTCTCTCTCACGGAATCTGGACTCTGCTGCTGTGGGTTGGCTCTTGCATCCGGGGCTGAGCCTCAGCCCCTCAGACAGCTCCAGCCTCTCCTTTCACTAGGGTGGGAGCCCTTGGGCATTCCTCCTTAGTGGCTCACCTCTGACGGGCCTTTTCATGATGGAAGCAGCACGTACAAAAGCTTTGCAAAATTCAAGCGGCAGTTATCCACAACAAAGAATATACAGTTCTCAGCAAACAATAGAACATTTATTCACTTCCGTGCTCTTATTTTTTTGTTTTCCGCTGCTCAAGTGTTCTCTGTGTTGAGGTTGAATCTCTCAGGGCCCAGTAGCCCTCTGCCCACAGATGTCTTCTTTCCTGAAACAGAGAGGCCCTGTTTTCTCCTAGCATCTTTTGCCCTTGTCTAGCCTCAGTGTAAAATATCCTTTGTTGTAGAAATGTGTTTCTTATTTCTCTCATCTGCCCAAGGTTGTTTTCTCTCTGAATTTTCTCTTTTGTTTTATCTTCTCAGATCCAGCATTAGTTTGATCTTGTTTTCCTCTGCTGGTCTTATCCCATTGTCAGCTAGTGAGAGAGATGGACAAGAAAACTGGCTTTATCAGGAGCAGAGTTCTTCTTTTGTTGTCCAGAATTCCGACGGGCTTGGCTTCTAATGGTCTTCGCTCAACCTGTGCGTGGATAAGCAGGTAAAAGGCACCATAGTCTTGACTCCAGCATAGGAACATGGGGCAATAGGCAGTGAAAGATGGTCAAAAGATAAGGAAGCAAACACCTAGGTTTCAAACAAATACATTTGATTTGAGGTTTCCCTACCTACCGAAGTGTCAGTGAAGCTGTAACAGCTCACTCTATTTGTGAAAATGTGGACTGCAGCACAAAATCCACGTGTGCCTTTGGTAAGGGTAAAGGCTTGATGAAAAGGTATGGTGTATTTTTTTGGTTTTGTCAAGACAATGTAATCTACTATCTAGAAAAGAGTGATCAAAGGAACACTGTCTTTGAGGGTTGCAAGTATCTGCTGGGCAAGTAAAGTAAGTGATGTTTAAAGGTCAGAGCGCTCTGTTGGTAAGAGATGTATTGCAAGGGCAAAAGAACCACAGAGGACTTCCTCTGTCATTACAGCAGGTGCTGTATGAAGTTGAGAGAATAGCTGAACAATCAAACCACAATGATGACAGGATATTTTAAGCAAAATGGGGAAATTATGAGTCATCCCCATTTATCAAAGTGGAGGGAGAGAGATTTCTGCCTCAGTTAATTTGTCTATGGGACATAAAGGTAGCCTTTAACAAAAGGCGGGGGGGGGGAATCTCAATTCCATTTCATTCCCTTTAACCCAACCAACCAAAATCCCTTTAGACTGTGGAAGTTACCAATTATGTAATGTTGGTACCAAAAAAAAAACCCAGGAGTCTTGGGTTTAATCTTTCTTTGTAATCAAAGTGATATGTTGCTTGCTTGTAAACAAACATGTTTGTGCTCCTGAGTGTTTCTCAGATATCCAGAGTTAAACAGCATGAGTGAAACCACGTAGTTGAGGGCATGTCCTTAACCGTATGAAGACACCTAGACGCTCCCTGAGTTAGGTCACAAGTCTGATTACCTTGTCCAGCTCTGCTGGTCTGTCGCTCGGCTAGTGGTTCAGGGCAAGCTCATGAGCTGCTCCGCTGGGTTGTGAAGACTTGCTTGCAAGGCCTTAAACAGAGAGCACAGGTTTATTTGGACCCGATCATCCCCGTATAATAGATAATGTATTGATTTGGGAATTTATTTTATTGGATTTGGTGTTCCTCAGTGAAAGTTTGACTTCCCAAAAGGAATGCTTATTTGGGGGAAGACCTTGCCCGTGCATTTTCCAAGATTCCTGCTGTTTTGTACAGGTTTATACTTCAGACCCTCTAGTATGTTGTGACCTCTTTGTCCATCAGAAGCTTTTTGTAATAACTTCTATTGCAAGTTCTATTGCTGCTTATTGCTCTGGTACTAAATCAGGCTGCACATATTGGATGCCTGCGGGGCCCAGCTCTTACACAGGTGATGCCCTCCGAAATAGTCCTCCTTAACAAGGCAAGCTGATGCTGTCAGGAAAGCTCACTCCTCACAGAGACTGTCCATATGGTCTGTTACTATCCGTCTGTTGGTATGAAGATAAACATCTTGCAAGAAACGAAAGTCTGATAATGTGCACAGCGTGAGTGTGTGTATAGGGCTAGATTAATGTTGACAACATCAGTGCTTGGTCACCTAGGCAATGGGTCTTGCTGCTGTAGTAGCCTGGAGGCTGTATTACTCATCAAATATGAATTTTAACAAACAGGAATGTTTTAAGGTGTTTGTATCTTGTGTCCCCTGGGACTGTCTGCTGCCCTTTTAAAATATTTAGGGGAATTGTAAAATGAGACTCTTAAGTAAAGGTTTTATTCCCCATTTTTTTCTTGGAACTGTGTCCTCAAAAAGACCTGATATTCATGCCCCAGCATTGAATTTAGGATAGAGATTTTTGAAGAAAGGTAATGCTTCTGCTTATTGCCTTCTGAACTCTTGCCTCTTAGGACTGTCCCTCACTAGGGAAGCTGTTATTTTGAGATGTATCCAGAGGAGTATGAGTCAACCCAGTATACATCTTTAGGCAGCCACATGGATTTTTCATATACTTGTGCCATCGTGCATGCCTGCAGCCATGTGCTGTTCCAGGGTCATATCCGGAAGATGGATATTCTGTGTATGACTTGTGCTAGACACTGTAACGTCTCTTTATTGACCCAGAAGAGAAGTGATTGTAATGCATTCAGCTCATCAACAAAATAGTATGTTCCTTCTGGGAGGCAACTTCATACACTGCTGGGTAAGAGATTTTCTTGGATTCAGGCAGCAGCATGTTTTGGTGTGTCTCATTGAGACCTGTGAGAGATGATTCAGAAATCACAAGAGCACAGAGCGGCACATCAGCTCATCAGACCACTGATTTTTCTTTTTCATGACTATATAACAATTGGCTGTGTGTTTTCCAGAGTCCCACAGTATATACCCTCCATTATCCACACTGTGTCATCTTTTTCACTTGGACAGTAAAGATAGTAGATTTTTTAAATTCCTATATGGTGGTACTTAATGCATTAAGAGAGATTTTTAGGTTCCTCTTGGCAGAGCAGGATGGGACAAGGGGAATATGTCCTGATGACTTGTGGAGGGACAAACTGGTATATCCTACACAGTCTGACCTGTCTGACTAGATTTTCTGCTTTTTGGAAAATTGTACAAGGGATGAATACAAATCCGGAAAAACACTTAATGAAATCAAAACCATGAATGATTAAAAACGAGACTGCCAACTTCCTGTCCCACTTATGCAGAGCACTGTAGGCTTACCATGAAGATGGAGCAGGACCAGCACGTGCACCCAAGGACTTCACCAAGATTTCCACGTAAATGGGGAACCATACAATAGGATAGCCCATTCATCACAAGCAACTCTGTGGAAATACCCCAGAGGGTAACCCCCGTCATGCTTGAAATGCCCAAGAGAGTGCTGTAATGTCCCACCCTACAGTGTTGAAACTTTGCCTGCTCCTGACTGTTGATGCAGCTGTTACATGATTTGAAAAAACCTGAGAAGAATTATTTGTTCATGGTGCTCCAGCTGTAATACAAACCTGAAAATACTACCTTTGGGCATTAAAAAGACTCTTTAAATGCTCCACTGACCTGCATCTTCACTGTCAGAACAGGGAGTAGCTGTGTCCACGTGATCTGCTAGCTGATGGTTCCTTAGATGTAGGATTAAAGCAGAGTACACAATCTTGGAAACAGGGGTAATTGGTGGGGAGGGATACAACTTAATAGGCCTTAAAGATAAACACAGGAAAATGGAGGCTGCCATTGGGGGATACTCTGTACATAAAGTCATCTGAATTTGCTATCTATACACTACCAAGAGCGGGTGGATAGAGGATTGCAGCGTAGTTTCGGCATCTACTCGTCATCATTTGGGTTGCTCTTGTTCCTGAGCAAAAAGGTGTGAAGCAGTGCAGGGGGACAGGAAGAGGATGTCTAGAGAGCTTGCTTTAGCTGCATGACTATCGTGCCTATGTAATTGGCTGGATGAGAGCTAATCTAATTACATTTTTCATTGCTCGTCCGTTGGCTCTCTTGGCTTATATTTGCGGTGAAGTCTAGTTGACCCCATGAAGCAGTCTCTTCCAATCAATGAGCAGCTGCCCTCTATGTCATGTGAGATTAGGCCAGTTTTCAAAGAAGCAACAACAAACAGTGAAGTAAGTGTGTGTGTTTGAGAAAGGTTTCGTAGAAGCTTGTTCTTCTAAGTGTTTCACCATTAAATATTATTTCTTTCTCAGTCCCTTAGCAGGCAGAAACTGGCAGAAAGCATTTGCCTGTGGCTGGCAAGCTGGGTGAAGAGGAAAGTCCAGGAAAAATACCCTTCATGACTGATTCCTGCAAGAGGCCCTGGTCTGTAAGATCACCAGGTGAAAGTGCTGCTGCCGTCTTTGTGAAGCCGGAGCCCTGTCATGTGAGTGTACCAGCCACGGTCAATTGGAGCGAGTGGGTACAACCCTTTCTTTCCCAAAGGAAGACCAGCTGCTTTTCCTCAGTCCTGTGGAAGATAAACCCAATTTCCATGTCATCATCGGAATTTCAGGTTCCACCTCTCATCTGAAAGTTGTCAAGGAAAAATAGTAGTAATAAATGAAGAGGGAGCAAATAGAATAGGTGGGAATAGGTAATGTTTCTAGCCCTATATTGAATTGCTTATACTTTTGTAGGACTGAAGCAAAGAAAAGCTGAAGGCTCCTAGACCAGGTGTTTCCCTTCAGCTTCTTTAATGTTTGAACGTGTTTCAGCTGGTGAGTGCAAGGGGAAGTGGGCAAATCATTCCTGTCGCTTAAGACTAAGAATAAATTTTGGTGCCTTTTTTCTTCTCAGTGATTTTCCTCTCCCAGAGTTGAGGAGCAGTGGCTTGTGGGCAGATCTGCCTACAAAGCAGTTTTATTTGCTCACCAGAAAAGCTGGTGGGTGGGTGAGTGGGCCAAGCCAGCCAAATTGGTGGGAGCAGTTGAGGGTGAAGGTGGAGCTGATTAGACTGCGCTCAGTACTGTGTAAAGGTAGCTGGCCTCAGAGTAAAAGAGGCTTCTGAGGTTAGAGAGGTCAGCTATCCTAGATATAGATGCCTACGCTCAGGGTTTGAGCAAAAACTATTTTTGGTGAAGGTCTTCTTAGATGTAATCTTTGTTCCCTTGTCCCTGGGACCTCTGAAAAGGAGCATAGCAGTTACTAGATGTGGTTGAATTTGCTTGCTTTGGCTTTTATTTCATTTGGGCTGCAAAGCAGAGGATACTTAGGTAGCAAAGGCTAGATCGATTTCTGCCAATTGCTGACTCTGAGCTTGCTTGAATTTGTGTAATATGTGCTGATGCTATAAATAAAAGCAGTTCTGTCTCTTCCACTGAAAACTCTTTGTCAACCACGCAATACTGAGATTTTGTTAGGTATTAATTAAGTTATGGGTATGCATAGGATGCCATGTGTTGCTAGGAGGGA
Source organism: Stercorarius parasiticus (assembly GCA_013396915.1). NCBI lineage: Eukaryota > Metazoa > Chordata > Aves > Charadriiformes > Stercorariidae > Stercorarius > Stercorarius parasiticus. Next base: position 1,225,794 of record VWZL01002638.1, on the reverse strand, counting down.
TGGCAGATTCTTTCCATGTGACCCAATTAGCAGTAGGCTTGGGTACGACAAACAAGGTGTCTTAACAAGAGAGTTGTTCACTGAGTCACCATCCCAAAAGGAAGGTGAAACTGAGGATGTCCAAGTAGTTGTTTGGCTTGGGTTCTCAGTGACACATTTTTGTCTGCATGTCTGCAAAACATGCTGGCCATGGCTTGCTTTGTTTTTTCTCATCTTTTTGGTGTGCCTTTTCGTTATTGCATTCAGAGGCAAGGCATCAAAAAGAAGTACCAAATCTAAGGAACAAGGGCCATAAGGATGATGCCTGCTGTGCAAGTGTTTTGGGCAACGCAGGCAAAACATTCAATAAAGACAGAAGAGACGAAAAGGGGGAGAAGAGATTCAGGCTCGCTCTTGCTCATCCTACAGCCAGTTCACATTGAAATCTCCATCTCCTAATGATTATTAGTATTGTTACGGTGTCCTGTGATACTTCATCCCTCTTGGCTTCAAGGTGATGGTAGTTTTCTAAGAGTGCAACATAAAAAAACCCTGAGATGTTCATCAAGATCTGATAATTAAAGAGACAGAAGACTCATTTCTGAGGATGTGGGTTTTCTGAGCAATTATCTCTGAGCTTTGAAAACCAGTTCTTCAACAGTCAAACTCCTGGAAAGGGACCACATTTTCTTTCCTCCTTGCGCCGCATAAAATCTGCTGGAGAACTGGTGCCTGGTATTCAGTGTCACGCTCCTTTCACCTCCTCAGTGTGTTCTGCTCTTGCCAGAAAGTGTTTTATTGGGGCTGAGCATGCTCACTCACTCTTAGCAAGCCCTGAAGAAGAGGAAAACTGAGAGAGATGAAAAAGATGGGGTGACCTTTGCTCACAGAATTTTACTTGCATGATGGATGGGCATGAGCTGGTGAAAACTGAGGGCTGCTGGTGTAAGCTAATACACGCCTCTTGAAACTACCCAGCTTTTCTGTAGCTGACTAAAATACACATTGCGCTCAGAACTGTAATTGCAGGCACACTTTTGTCAAGCCAGGCACCTGACACCATAGAAACTGGAGTCAGTGGTGCTTCACTCCCCACACCTAAGACGGATACGGTGCTGCATCTGCACTAGGTCACTTCATGTGATGAGCCTTTTGTTCAGACACTGCTTTGGCTGAGCTCATGACGAGGGAACACTCGCCTCCACCTGTCAGAAGATTGGTTTTTTGCCAGGCCTAATGACTTCATGATATTCATCTTTATGGTGAGGGGGGTATCAGCCAGCCTCCCAAAATCCCTTCCCACTCTTTTGGTTTCCAGGTCCCTGGCAGGAAGGAGGGGGCTTTGGTTCACTTTGTTGCTTCCAGAGAAGCCCTGGGCTTTTCCACACCAGTTGGCCTCTTTCAACATCCGACAAGCAGAATGTTACAAGGTTGGTGGAGGTAGAGCAAAAAGTCCAGTTCTTGAATACAGAACTAAGAATGAGGTGACAGAAAGGGAAGCAAGAGCTCAGGTTACATCTTCTCTTGTGCTTGGGGGTCCCTCTTTGGGACTCTGGGAACTGGGGAAGGATGCAGATGAACTCTGTGGGGCTGAGACCTCCCACCCACCTTCTCCCACAACTGCTTAAGTCTGGTCCCATGCCTTTTATCTTCTGAAACCAGCATCTCCCCTACATTCCCTTTCTCCCGTTTCTGTACCTAAGCTGTATTTTAACACTTGTATTCAGATGTGAAGGGGAGGAATGAGGCCCTTCCCACTTCCTGGGCTTTCTTGGCTTTTGGGCTTGTGTCCCTTTCTTTTCACTAGTCCTTTCCCACCAACTCAAATGCCCTCCCTGCTGGTCGCAGCCTTTCCAGAAGTGATACAAAGGTACTCTGTGCAGAATTTTCCAAAGTATTTTGATTTGCAGAACTCCTAATGTGTTTCCAGGTAAATTGTGGATACTTCTATAGGAAAAACTCCCTCTAAATCATAAGAAGTATAAACTACAACAGTTCTGGTAATTTTGTTGGCTCTGGTATGCTCCCTGCTTATCCTGTGACATAAAAATACAGATTGGGTATTTAGGGTGCTGTCTCCAAACCACCTTTTTACCTTCCCTTTCTCACCATCCCTCCCCACTTCTTTGCACGTGCCTTTTAGCGGGTTTGGTGCCACAGCAGGCAGCCAAATGTTAACAAGCATCCTGGCTCTGGCTTACACCAGTTAACACAGTTAACCAGTGGCTAACTGAACGTAGTGGTACAGGTCAAATCCATTGTACATCTGGTCTGTGCAGACTTGTTGAAAAGTGGATACATTTTTTTTTTTTCATACTGACTGAAGGATGCTAAGGGTTAGCCTTTTACAGTCTAGAATTTATAAAAGAGATGAGATACCTGGAGCTTGCTAGTTTGCAGGAGGGAGACTAATCCAGGATAATTCTTACTATTAGGAGAAAATGACTCACTTGTTATTTTTGAGTACATAATGGTAATAGATTTCCATTTACCCTCCTAGGTGGCCCAGGGCTTCCTGCTGCTGCCTAACCATCAGTTTTGTTTCGAAGAAGGAACAAAAGACTCGATCCGTGATAGCAGTAGGTAGGGATCGACACGTTACCCTGGCTGGTGCGGCATGCACTCCCTGGAGTGACAAGAAATTCGGCTCAGTTCAGCTGCAGATGAATGCTGTAACTTTCCATGGAAACTACTGGATTGATCTCTACCTTTGGCTACAGGTAATTGCTCTGCCTCGTGCAATTATGTGGGGTAATTAGAAGTAGATTACACAAGGAATAGCAAAAACCATCAGTGCGTCTTCTGCATTTGTGGTCTGTTCCTTTAAGAGTGATTATGATTTTATTGGTTTTTTTTTTTTACTTTTTAGCCCAGCCTGTCTCTTGCTTTCTACCCAGCTGATCAGTATGGCATAGGGAGGGAAAATAAAAGTATACTTTCAGCACATTACTGAGTTCTGCTCATTTTTACAGCACGCTATCTAGTACAAGCCCTTATTGGAACTGCAGTGGAAAAGCAGAATGATTTAAGGACTCTAAAATTCACATTTTCTTCCAGCCTGATATAGTGAGGGACTATCAATACACAGGGCAGACGTCTGAAATTGATGCAGCTCAGTAAACGACAAACACATTTTGGTTGGCCCAGAATATATTAAGGCAGTTATCTTGTACTCTCTCTCTAATATTATTTTTTTTTCTACATAAAGCGTTACTTTTTTGAAAGGTGAAAAGTGGCAAGGGTAGCGGACAGCTTCTCTAATAAAGGCTTATAAAGTTCCCCTGGATCCATTACTTGAGAAGTGCTATCGTGCTGCTCTGTGTAATGAAAGATCAGTCAAGTGAACTGTTCCTGGGATTCAACTTAATTACATGCAAGCGATGGAAACTTTGTTATCAAGGACTAATAAAATATCAGGTGGCTTTAATTAAGTCAGTACGGTGGCAGTTTTAAACAGAAACCTGCTTGCTTAGTAATAGAAAAGACAGTAGATTTGAACAAGATGTTTTATAAGTGGCATGTCACTTCTCCACTGCAAGGCAAGAGACACATTTTTTTAAGCTGCATTAGCGAGAAATGTTAAGTTCATTGTCAGTGTTTATCCTCTAAGCCTCTAACTAAAGGGCCTATAGCTGGAGGAGATTTCTTATTGAAAAATTCTTTTAGTCTGAATCTCGGCATATGATGACTAGGGTGATTTTTCTTAATGCTTGCAAAACCATTTATCCAGATACGTAATTGAAATTGGGAGATGCCTCAGAATGACATGGCTGGGACTGATATTAAATTTTGAAATGTTAAATAAGTAAATATGCTTAAAGTTTTAGACCGTTAATATTGACCCATTTTATAATCATTTGGATGTTTTCCTATAAATTTTTCAAATACCTGGTTTGGGTTCATTGTTAAGCTGAGAAAAACTTGCCTTCCCCACCAGTCCTGCCAATTTTTTTTTGTGGTACGGTAAAATTAATACAAGTATTCCAGTTTTATTCACAAATACTGCGGACAAGTAGATTGCTCGAGGCACTTGTGCATATTTCCATTAACAGAATTGCAAAAAAAAATTTTTTTTAAATTATTTATTTAAAAGTGCATGTCAGAATCAACAGCATCCTGCAGGACTCCTAACCTCATGGGGTACAGCCTTTGCTCCGGGGGTGCTTTTGGGGGCCAGTTGGTGTTTTACAGGGTGATGTCTAAGCCGTGCCTGGGCAGGAGTTGCAGAACCAGTGGCCAGGGAGGGCAGTGGGCTGCCAGGTGGGGCTTCCTGATGGGGAACAGCCAGACTGATCCCAGTAAGCTGCTTCTGAGCTGTGAACAGGGGACTCCCTCGCCACACATGCTCTGATGGCCGTCTCACGTATTTGATTAATACTACTTTCCACTGAAAACAGGAAATTAATCGTTGTACTCCAGAGAAGACCCAGGTTGATGCAGGAGGTGACAGGCCGGTACCTGCCTTGCATAGAAAGGGCAGAGCCCCTGTCACTGCCGCCGGCTGCTCTGCTGCTGGCTTGGCATGCTGTGATGCTGCCTTTCAGCCTGTTTGCCTCTGTGAAAATCAATAGACTAGTTCTGTCGGGAGCTCCAACGAACATCAGGAGCCTCGTGCTTATTTCTCTCAGTATCTTTCACAAATGACCCAAATACTAGAAGAGGATCCTTTGCTCTCCTGACTGCAGGCTTGTCCCACCTGTCCTGCAGACTGACTGGAGGGGGGTGGGGGGTGGACTCATATTTGCCACAAGTGGAAAGAACAAAGCCCATTTTTTTTACAACTTCTGGCTTCAAACTAAAGATTTTCATGTCAAGCTTTCTCTGCCATTTATCAGATGTATTGAGAGATTTCATATCGTTTTTCCCCAGCTGGTGTCACAGCTTTAGATTTCTCCTCTGTGATGAGAGCTGCTCAGTGGACCATTGCACTGGACACAAAGGAGGTAACAGTGTTTCTTGTATGGAAAGCTGTATGCCACAAAGGGTGTAACCAAATGACCTTAAAAAAAAAAAATAAACAAACAAAGCAGAACCAAAGCCATGCGTAAGAGCGAGGAACAGGGTAGAAAGCAGGATAACCTGGTGGATTTGAGTAGACCGGAGCACAGGGATTTCTGCCCCTCTGCTCCTGTTCTGGTCATTTCCATGCTCTAAGGCGACATGTCATTTAGGATAAATTTTATTAGAGTAGTTAGCGATTGCCTTACAGCTTTTGTCATGGAAGATCCTGATGGTGGCTCTTGGTTTGCATGTTGAGCGTGGGATGTTTGGATCTGGCTGTAACTTCTCGTGTCAGGAACTTGGGACCATCTTGTCTCAGTTTGAGCTCCTAAAATTAGGGGCTGTTTTGGAAATGCTGCCCCTTATCTCTGTGTACGATAAAACTTGCAATTCTGATGTAACTTTTACCCACACAGTGGGATGCCAGGAGGTCTGAGTGGCTCTAAATATTGAACAATGGCAAGTCAGCACTATGAGCAATTGTTGTTGTGAGTCAACACTGAATCCCTGCCAAAGATGCCTTTTGTGAATAAAATTTAGCACTAATTTATCAATGGGTTAGTTCATAACATGATGTAAAGCACTCAGTACATAATGAATCCTTCTGGATCGAAAGAAAATGCTCATAACGACTTTATTATAAATAAATACTATGTTTAAGTGGACCAAATCAATGTAAGGGTATTGCAGTGTTTCTCCACTGACAGTTTGCTGCTTTCCTTACTACCCACATCTGGCAGAGGGTTTTGTTAAAGTGTTTTTTTCCATTTTGTTACCTTAACAAAACTGTCAACGTGTTTTTTACTGCTTGCTGTGCAAGTGCTTCAGTGAATCCTGCGTGTGGCCAGGTGCTGCCCTGCTGTCCCCACCGTTCAGAGCACCTTTGTGTCCCCAGCCTCTCGCAGGCACCTCTGCTCCCTGCGGCTCCCAGCCACCATCCATTGGCACAGGAGCAGAATCAGTGGCACAAAAGCAACCCCTCCCCAGATTCTCCTCTGCATGCCACACTCTGCTTTTGTCAGGAAGGGCTTTTTACAGATTATTGTCCCCGTGATGACCGTAATCCATCCATTCTGCTGCCTAGAGCTGATCCTGGGGGTGAGACCAGCTGAACGCTCTTGGTTCCTCTATGGATTCGGGTCTTGGGCACTGAAAGTAACGGCAGCTGGGTTGTTCCCAGAGTAACCTCTGCTCTCTGTGTGCATCTGCTCCAGCCTGGTGCATCTCCAGGCTTGGTGGTGGGTTGTTCAGTTTTGTTTTATTTTGTTTTGCGGGTTTTTTTCACCATTTGCTGTGACCCGATTTCAGCAGTGCCACTTGCAGCACTGAAAAATGTAGGTAATGCAACGGGCCGGGCTTTCCTGGGGCTGTGGCTGCTCCCTCCTTGTCCTCACCCTTCGGGAGGGCTGGGGAGCTGCAGCCCCAGGCTGTCGGAGCAGGACCTGCTGGCGGCTGCTGGGGCAGCAGACCCCTTTCCGGGGGGTCGGGGGGCGTCCGTGGGGTCTGTCGGTGCAGTCGGTGCCCCCGCCCCGAACCCCGCCGTTTNGGGGGGGTGGGAGCGGGGCCCGGGCCGTGCCTGCCGGTCCCCGCCGGTGACGGCCCTCGTCGCGCCGGGTTTTTTCCCCCTCTTTTCTGCGAAGTTGGAGGTGGTGGGAGCAGAAAGGTGCGTGCGTGGGGCCGGGTGTCTGCTCGGAGCTGGCTCCCGTTGGGAGAGGCGCCCCCAGAAAGATAAAAGTGGCTGGTTTTGTGGCTGTTAACTCATGTCCTGGAGGGTGCATAGGCATCTGAAGTTTAGAGAAGTAGGGAAGGGGATGGGGCAAGGTAATGGTGCCATTACGGGGAGCGGCATCCATGGGCACCGAAGTAAATGACCAGCGCGGACAAGTAGCATCTGGATTCATCTCTTTGGTCTGGGTGGTTTTGCCTGGGGGAGTGTAATCTGGGAGTGATTCAGGGTGGATTTCAAATTCGAACATCTCTGAAGGCTCAGGGTTGGCATGGAGAAGAGGCAAGAGGAATGAAACAGCTGATGCTGGAGCAAGATGAGAAGCAAGGGGATAAGAGCACGCACAGCTCTCCGGGTGCTTTGCAGTTTTCAAGATGGGAGTTGACATGCTGAAGTCAAATTGTTCTTCGGGCTTCGGGTGATGGGTATTGGAGGGGAATGAGCGCTCATGCCTGCGGAGGTTGGGACCCGGCCAGACGCAAGGTGAATGAAGGTGTTGGGGCACCCCTAGTGCATGCAGAGCAAGGCTGGGGCCCTGGGGTAGAGTTATGTCAAGTCCCATCCATACGGCGTGAGTCAGGGCAGGCACTGGCGGGCAGTGCTGGGCACATACCGGTGGTGGTGTGGCTGGTGGCCCTCTCGAGGAGGGGAAGGTGAAACGGGCGCTGTTGTGTTTAGCTGGGAGCTGAGTGTTTCTGAAGTCTCTCGTGCTAGAGAACCCCCAGCGTGCAAGCTCTTCTGCGAGGATGCACCCGCTGGGGTAAATATCCCACTGTGTAGTGGGAGGGTGTTGTCCAGAGAGGTGGGTCTGACCCACAGCATCAAGTCCACCATGATACAGTGCTTCTGTATCGGAGCAGGTGACTTAAATGGCATTTCTGTAATGCTCATGAATGCCTCGGACTGTGCGTGCAGTTTGATCGTTTATCGAATGCTATTATCTCCCTGACTCAAAAAACTCTGGGGGAGCTGTGGTTTTTCTCCGTTCCTGCAGCAGTGCCGAGCGTCCCTCCTCACGTGCCTTACCGAGCAAGTGGGAATTACCGAGCGAGCCCCCAGAGAGCTGCTTTGCAGTAGGGGCTTCAGGAGATTGCTCAGTCCTGCAGAGAGTTCAGGGAATCACTTACATCCTAATGATGTCTCACATCACGCACGGATGTGCTTGCAGCTCTCAGCTGTGCTGTCAGTGTCTGAATGTGCTCCATCTGTGGTGATTGCATCTATTAATCTGACACCTAGGAGCTGTACATAAACCTGTAATGGGGGAATGTGGCCAGCTGTCATCTCTTGATGATTTCCAGACTTCATCTTTCCTAATTATGAGCAAAAGAAGGTGGTAGGTTTCTTCCCACCTTTGATGTCCAACCCTGAAAGTTGGACTAGCGTGGATTGGTCCAGTTCACACTGGACTTCCAGCTCATGCTGCTATTAAACCAGCTTTCTGCAGCTGGGAAGTTGGTTGTTCTGCTGATCCTGCTCGAGCTCAGGTAGGATCCAGCGCCTTCTCACAACCACTGTGAGAAAAGGACTTTAAAAAAATAATAAAATAAAAAATAAAAGTAGCAGAAGCTTATTTCCATCATTAGTGCTGCCAGATCCCAGCAATCAAAATTATTCTGATTCAGGTCCTGCCAGATGAATGAAATTGGCTTAGGTAGTAAATAATAAATTTTGTGTTCTTCATGTTGCCTTGGGCCTTTCTCTGACTCCTGGGAGGTGCGATATTATTCTTTTAAGCCTACATTGAGCTACAAAGGAACTTAAAAACATGAATTTAGAACAAAGACTCTTCAACAGTCTCTTAATTCCAGCAGACAGGCATGTAAGAAAATCAGCGTAAGACCTGTGACAGAAGGGCAGGAGCAGGCTGTGGTGAGTCAGTGCAGCATGAGGGTGTCCAGGGAGCAGCTCATCCACTGACAAGAAGGTGGCCTTTTCCTGATGCTGTTTTCCAGGGTATCTGTGACACTGGCGTCTTCAGCATAGTTTGTAGTTAGCTGGACCAAGGGGGGTGCTGCTTTGTAAAACACCCAACCTCTGGGTTTCCGTAGCCAGGCTGTCTTGCCATGCTCTCTCTCCTGCTGCCAATAATTCCTGTCTGTGTGTGTCTTCCTCTCGCTGCCTTGCAGCAAAATGGCATTGGTGACATGCAAACAAGATGCTCTGCATTCCTTTCCTCTTTGATCTCACAACTTCAATCCCAGCGATAGGAGCCAGAGCTGGGAAATGATTCAGCGGCGGCTTCCGCAGCCTGTGAATTTTGGCAGGTGCTCCGTGAATGCAAAGATGTGGCAGGCAGGAAGATGTCTGTGATGCTAATGTGTCCTGAAAAGTAGTAGGTGAGGAGTCCTGAGAGCAAGCTCACATGTGCTGAGCCTTGTTTCTTCCCAGTTTGACTCAGCAAAGAATATGCAATTCGAACTCTGTCAGAAAAATCCACGTAATTTTGAGGCAACTGCAACATTTTAAAGGCTTGTAAGAGAAACAATCCTCTTGTCATTAGTAGGAGATGGGAGGATGTAGCAGCCTCGAGCAGAGACAGTTTGAGGTTACACATCCAGTAAAATAATTTGTTGTGTTCATTGGAAAATATTTTCTCAGATGCAAAATAGTATTCAGTGAGTTTTAATTGAACTCTGGATTTACAGTCTGAAATGGAAATAAATACACGTGCTGTGTCTTTAACTGCTCTGGGAAATACGCTCCTTGCATTTGTGATGGATGTTGAAATACACAGGAAAGGAGTAAAACTGATGGCTGGAGCTCTCCAGTCAAAATTTGGTTTGGGTTTTTTTTTTCGTTGATTCCTTGTAGACCCCTCTAATACTTGCAGCTAGTTGTTCTGCAGAGACAGCGCAAGAGCCAGAGGAGAAGGGGTTTCATTAAAATCTTCTGCTTCACGAGGGGTAAATGATAAGTATTGGAGGGAAGAGATGCCTCATCCCCCTTGCTCTGTCCGTGGCGGAGTCTGGCTGCTCAGCTGCCCTGGACAAGGCTCTGCTGAACGCTCCTCCCTGCTGGCCCGGGGTGAATCGAGCCTTACAGCAAATGCTGCAGCACAGATGGGGTGTCCGTGGGGACCGGGACGGTTTGCAGAGGATGGGAAGATGTTTGTGTGCATCGGGGGATGCTGTCACAGAAACCTGTGGGGAGAGGAAGCAGAAAGCCAAACCCCGTGTTATACATCGAGGGAGGACAGTGTCTGCTCAGGCCGTGGCTGCTAGGTCTGGCTGGTGGGAGAGAGGGGTGTTATGGGCAGAGCAGGAGGACTGTGAGAGCTCTCCCCATCCCCACAGGCGGTGGCAAGCCCGCTGGAAACACCTTGGCGGTGGGTCAGAGGCCCAGGGGCTGTGAGGGGCTTTGCAGGGGGGACACAATGGTGTCTTGTGGGTGTGAATGGTGTTTTGCTGTTGGTTGCAGTAGTACCAGGCTTTGGTTTCATGCCTTTCATCTCATCCGTGTTCCCCGAGACTCGACAATACTCTTCCTTTTGGTGGGCTTTCGATCACGCCCTTCCTGGTCATCTGGAAGTGCTTCCCACAAGGAGTTGTTTGCTCTCTGGCATTGGATCCATCCAACCCTTCTGTCTGTGTCTCTGTGTGGTCTTTGTAGGCTGCACCTCATCATGACACTGCCAGGGTGCCGCGGCCTCCTGGCTGTGGGGCTGCTGCTCCCCAGACAGCTGATGGCCGAGCTGCCCAACCTCCTTGCTGCCAGCCTGGGGCAGCCAGTGGCAGCTCCCGCACTGAGCATGGTTGCCGCATTTGCACAGAAATAGCAGGGAAAGCCCTGAAACCCTTGGGGAGTGTGTTCCCTGAAGAGGCAGCTGCCCCTTTGGTACCCAGGAAGCTCCCTTCACCATGACTGCCACTGCGAAACTCCCCAGTGAGGAGCAGATCCACTGTGGATGCGGAGCTCTTAGCAGACAGACAGTGTCTCACCACTGGGGTTGTTGCTGTGCCCCTGCTCCCTGGCCTTTTCTTGTGCTCAGGTGGGAAGGTGAGCTGTGACTGCTTTGCGTCTGCCTAAGCGAGCCCGAGAGGACGTGTGCTTCAGGGGAGGTCAGAGCAGGACAGGGAGCAATGCCACTCCTGGCCCTGCTGGAGGTACCGGTGCCTCATGAGCAGTGATGCTCCAGAGCTGGGCTCTGGCGCATGAGGCAGGTGGAGGAGCGGTGGCTCTTACTGGCTGTGCAGGCATCTCTGCTGGCCCTGTAACGCAGCGTCTCGCCAGCTTGGTGGAGAACTCTGTGCCAAGGCAACGACAGGTTTTGTGAGTGACTTCCTTGCAGGATGCTGTGAGGTGGAAGGCAGATGGCTGGGGAAGGGGATGTGAAGAAAAGGCTTTAAAACAGGCTTTTTCACAAAGCAAGCTGTACATCCAGAGAGGGGGAGAAAAACTAGCTGGCAGCCATGGGGATTGATTACGCTCATTGACATGTTTGCGGGCTTGAGTCCAGGCTCGATGCTCCTGAGCTGTGGGTGTTTTCACCACATTGAAGTCTTGATTTAGGGATCTAAACGTGGTAGATATTAATTTGAAGAAGCTGCCTCCTGTAACAGAAGGTTATTCCTGGCCTTTTCCCAACCTTCCCATATCCATGTGGTCTGAAGCGATGACTTCTTTTTGTGTCCTGTATGGAGTCGTCAGCTTAAAATGAAGTGTTGTCGCTGGTTCTTGGTTCTACATGGTTTGGGGTTGCCTTGGAAGTGGAGGAAAATGGCTGAAGTGGAAAAAATGTCTCCAGATACTTACAGCATCCGCTCTAGTGAAATATTAGACTTGAGTATCTTACTGGGCGCTGGACATGAATATTTGATATTCCAGCTGAGCATGACAAAGGATCTGGCTAAAACTGGCAGGAGGATTAGGAGAGAGAATGACTATTTCTAGCGGAAACGTTATAAATGCGACTGAATTTGGAAACAGGGAGCTCTCTTTCACCAGAGAGACGTAGACTGAAGAGCTGGAGACGGAGAAACTTGGAATTGTCTAAGGGTGTGCGTTCTCCCAAGCTGGAGGACAGCTGAAGCCAACGCAGCTTTGCACGTAGGTGCTCTTTACATGGGAAGAACCTGTTGACCTGGTGCCTTTACCTGCTTTAGGCACAACAATTTCTTTCGTAAAACAGAAAAGCAAGAAATATCTTTAAAAAGCAACAGTTTTAAAGGGTACAAATGAAGGAAACGTAAGTATGAGGCAGAAACTTTGCTGCATTAATACTGCGGCGCTGAAGGTCACCTGTCTGTAGGATACATAGGACAATGTGTAAGCCTTGATTTTCAGGGAAGAGGCAAATGTCCTGTCTGTAGGACAGGAGCTCTCCTTGCTCTTCTGTAAGAAGCCCTGTGCTGTGCAGTGATAAGCAGAACGCTGGTTTTCACCCCATTGTTGCACCGTGTGGCTCGCCTGGCGGATCGGGAGAGGTGGCGGGTGTTGTGTGTGGCTGGGAGCTCCCGCGCAGCAGAGCGCTGCTTCCAGCTCTGGAGAGATGGAGCGTCTAGGGAGGATGAGTTCTCCGTGTGCACAGTTTTGCAATTCCTGCTTTTGCACTATCAAATCTTCGCTCATTAATGGGTTTACAGGAGATGGAAAAGGCATTTTTGCTTCTGGATGGGTATTTTCTTCCCAGGTGATATGTGGGAACCTAGGCATGTTTTATTATGTTTTTTGATACCAGTGTTACCATTTGAGGGAGGACAGTGTGAGGGGGTTTGGGGTTTTTTTAATTCATCTCTCTACACTTGCTTTTCAGAATTGTCTTCCTTTTTGCCATGCCCTACTGTTGAAGTCAGTTTGAACAATAAAGCTGAGAAGGGTAAATTTGCCTCCTGTCTCTTGCTGCTGTTAAACAACACGCTGTTTCTTTGTGGTGAATTTTTGAGTGTAGGCCTGACTGTCAGGGCTTTCCTACGCTGCTGCTGGGAGAAGAGATAATCATTGTCTGTTCTGAAAAGGAGTAATGACTTCATTTTATGGTGTGACAATGTGTAAGTCTTGATTTTCAGGGAAGAGGCAAATGTTATAACCTGAAGTCTGGTTCCTTGTAAAGATGCTTCAGCTTGAACTCCGGGAAGTGCTGGACTCTGACCCCTCTGCTCGGAGCAAACAGTACAGGTTTACACCTCTGATGCCCCTTCTTGTCTGCAGAGCCTGCAGAAGGCAGTACCTTGGCTGTTCCAGCCCCTAAACGTCTTGGGCATGACTGTGTCCTCCTTTCTACCAGCCTTTTGGGAATCAGTAGCCTCTAGTGGAAGAGTGAGGTGGGACAGCGATGGCTTAATTGGCCACAACCAGATCAGCAGTGCTTGGCTGGCCCTTGGCGACATCCAAAAATGGCTGATTTGCTCTTGACTGTCTCCGCCTGCCTGGCTGTAGAAGCTCAGAGGTGGGTGCTGTAGTTTTAGATTGTACGTTTGTTTGGACCCCAAAACTATCCAGCCATGGAGGTCTCTGGGGGAAGCAGTGGCTAGAGCTGTGTTCATGTGAGTCCTCTGTCCAGCTGTTGCTCTGGTGCTTCATCAGGATCCAAAGCCATTGCTGGTGGTGAATAGCTTCAGGTGAAATCGTGTGAAACCTCTTGATGTGCGTGCAGGTCTTTTCCCTGTCACGTTCTCTGCTTTCAGATGTGTTGAGGCAGCACCTGATCCTTCCCACCTTTTGCAAAATCAGGCACTTGCTCTCTTGGCTTGTGCCCAGGACTCCCTGGGCCTCTTGCACAGGTTGGTAGGTGTGGGTTTCTTATATTGCAGCAATTGTACGGTTTCGGTCTGCGAAAAGGTGAGTGTGTGGCTGTTGGAAGGGAAGTCTGTCCAGCTCCTTCCCGAGTGTGTGGTCCCACTGTCCTGCCATGAGACAGCTCGTCACTTTGGTGGGCAGTCTGGCTTTACTTGCTTCTTCCTGAGCCGAATGTGAAGGTTAAAGTAAGCAGGCTGGTTTTGTGGGTGGCTGGTAGCAGCTTCTCTTCGCTTCACCTGGGAGGAGAAAGAAGACTCAGCTACACCAAGAACAAGCTGAAAGCTGTTGGCATTTCCTTTCCTCATTTTCTCAATGTTCTTGAATATTTTTGGCATTGGTCAAAGGTCTTTCAAGGAGTCAGGTGTCTGCCCACCTGCATATGTCTTTGCCTTTGAATCCAGTCTCTCTCTTTAACTTTGCCAACCCCTCGATTTAAGAGTTTCCCCTATTCCCAGGCATCTGCTCTCCTTCACTCTTGCTTGAGTTGCCTTTTGTCTCTAATTGCTCTAGATAGGTTTTGAGACCCAATGCCAAAGCTGCACCTTCATTCTTCTTCTGGGGAAAATTCCCATTCTTTTAATGCTGCCTCCCACTTCAGGGTTGCAAAAAAAAAAAAAACCAAAACCCTAGCCTTCACTTGGCAGTGCTTGCTCCTTCTCTCTCAGGTGGGGTCTGCCCAGGTGCTCCAGAGCCTTTTAGCTGTGGTGGTGGAGCTGCCCCGGGGCAGGGACTGATTTCCCCATCGTCGCAGCCAGTGGCTGCAGCTCCTGTTGATTTCTGGAAATGTGTTTATCAGACTCCATATTATGGCAGTTGGGCTGTTAAACAGCCAGGTTGGGACATTTCATGCCTCTTTATCATAGCTGTTTATTTTCTCTTTGCCTGCCTGTCTGTTCAACGTGACGCACGGGGCTATAGCTATGTGCCTGGTAAGAATAGCCTAATATTTACAAGGGGCTTTGTTGGCTCTGCTAATGCTCTGAATGGGAAAGAGGAGAGGGAGGCTGGAAAACTCAGCTGGAAGTTGTTGTGCCTCTGCCAAAAAATAAAATAAATAAATATGTGCAGATGAATTCCTGACCCCTGTGCAAAGAGGGAGGAGAAACAGACCCTTAGTTCCAGAAAGGGATGGAAAAAGGAGAAAAGAGGGGGGTTTATATCTCTCTTGCTGACGAGGGAGAAGGAAAATATCATCACTGAGTGCTTAGGAGCTCCACATGCTAGGCTGCGTTTTTGACATCCTGCTGTCTTTGTCGTCTATCAACAAAGCTGGGGCTTTTAATTAGCCAGTGGTTGTTTTTGATATTCTAATTTCCAGCGTTGCGAAGTAACTCCTGAGGCAGGTGGCTTTGTTGCTAGTCATGTGCCGTGGTGTCATTTAAAGATGTGATTAGATTCATTTATTGCAACCTTTTTGCCTTCGGCTGTGATAGTCTCTTAATTACAGGCTCTTTTTTTTTTTTTTTTGCCTTCCAGGCATCTTTGAGTCCAAAAGCCGTGAGTTGTGTTCTGTGTGGAAATGCTGCTGCGTGCCCTGCACAAGCGCTGCTCAAGTACTGCGTGCAGGGAGTTCGGTTGCCTTGGAAACTGTGTGCCATATATATGTGTGTGTGTGTGTATATGTATATCTCTCTCTCTCTCTCTCCATGCATGCACACGTTATTTTCTTTTCTGACCTAAAGCATTAGAAACGCTCTTTGGGCTGGAAGGACTCTCCTTGCAGGTAATGGGCTCATTCGGGGGCTTCTCGTCGCTAGTGCTGAGCACCGACCCTGTGACTCTGCCAGGGCGATGGCCCAGGCACTGTTTCCCCCTTGGTGTCAGCTGGTATTTCTCCTCATCTCACTCCCTCTCCTCCCTCCAAGCATAACTGCTCTTGAGGACAGGACTCATTTTTTTGTTTGTCTGGCAGAGGAGCCTTTTTTGGAGCGTGGGAGATGCTTTGGTGGATGCAAGGATGAACTGCCTTTGCTGCGATGATTTATCTCCCTACGTTCCTCTCCCCCTTCTGGTCTGCCTTTGCCTGCCTTTTCCCTGTGCATAGTCTCTCACCTTGCTTCTCCAGAGCTCTAGCTTGGCAAGCGCTCCAGTCTCAAACCCTGACTGACCACCCCAGCTTGCTCTGGCCATCCCTGGGGACTCTTCACCACCGAGCTCCCCTGGGTCTGAATGCCTAAACAGGGGACAGGTTGTCTCTGGGAGGCAGCTCTGGATCTCCTTGCCCTACAATTTATCCCACAGACTCTCCAGTGCTTTTTATCATACAGAGCAGCGTCAGTAAGTGCTGGCAGTGCCCAGCACCTGCAGGCAGTAGGGATGCTGTCTGTGGGGTGGATGGACGAGAGGGCTTTGCTTCGTGTGCAGGAAGAGCAGGCTGCATCGGAGCGGACATGGGTGTCGTTTTGCTGAGAGGTGAGACTCAAAGCCAAGCCCGGAGCATCAGAGGAGAGGCCGGTCCATACCAGCTTACACCCACTGCGGTGGCACTACAATTTTCTGGCAGCCACCTGTGGGGTTTTTCCATCTGAAGTCAATGGCGGTGCCCCTATTGCAAGTCCTTGTGTTTTGTAAAGCAGTAACTGATTTTGACTGTGAATATGGGACTTGATGTGCTGGAGGTAGAGACCTTGAACTGATTTTTTTCTTTTCCTGTAGTCCATATTGGCCTCTGGTTACCAGAAATGAGTAAACATTGAGATCAGTTAGATTTTCTGATGTGGGTTTCTTAGGTTTCGAGCCTGCATGCTTTGAGGAAGCCATGGCTATCTGTGGCGGTGTCTGTAGTTACGTCAGTACATCTTTACATCAAGAGCTCATGCTGCTCTCCCTTGAAACTAGCAACCTCCCAGAGAGGGGTGACATATTTTGCTGCCTTTCAGATAGCACTCCTCACCAAACTGCGTCCCTTTGACTATTTACTCTGCATCGCATTTCTCTCCTCGCTTGTCAGTCGTCAAAATCACATTTACTATTTTTAGTTGCCCCAAGCTTCTTTGCCTGTTGGGGTGTATATTTAGACACTTGCTGAGCTGTGTCCCCTGTTCGTCAGGCCCTGCTTTCACCTAAAATGAAAGATTTCAAACCTGGGTGTTTCAGAAATGTAGGAAAAATGGTTTGTGGAGAACTCAGAGCTGTTTCCAAAGCTGAAGAAGCAGGAAAAGGGTGTGAGCTGAGCCCATTTCTGCCGAGGTGGTGTGAGACTCAGGAGGGAACAGGGCCTGACGCGACACCTTTAATTTCCTCATTTCTGTCATCTTCTGTAAGACATTGGTGATGAAGGAGTGGTACAATCAAGTATCTATTTTTTCATAACCCTGTACTGTATTCATGAGAAATGTCAAAGGCAACACCGCACCGGGTATGGTTCTTGCTGGCAGCTCCTGCTAGTGTTACGTGTCCAAAGGCTCAGCGCCATGAAGCCAGGGGGGTTTGCTCAGCAGTGCCTTTGGCAGTGCCTGGCAGGTGTTGATGGTTTTCCTGCCCTGTCTTACTCTGGCCTTTGGACTTGTTTTCCATGCTATGGACTGGACATTGTGCCTGTAAAGCACAGCCAGGCTTCTGTCCCTGACTCCGTTGTAGGAGAGGTGTTCCTCAGCCATTCAGTAACAACTAGGGATAACAGGACACCAGCTGTTTTCATCACGTCCTCAGCAAGACATGAAATTCTGAAGAAAATCCTCAAAGACTGAATTAGGACTTCTTTTCCCCTCTCAGGCTAATTTCAAGCCGAATGGTCTGTATCATAACTTCATCCTCTCCCGTCTGGGTATCTGTCACCTGTGCTCTGTTCCTGCTCTGCAAGAAGGCAGGGCACTGGAGCATAGTGAAAAGCCTGTTTTATCCAAGGAAAGGAATTCCTTTTTATATTAAAATATCCTGTCCGCTGCCGGGCGCTGGGTTGAGTATCTGCGAAGCAATCGCGCCTGTGAACTGGAGATGAGTCAGCATGTCTGGTTATTGAGGCTTGCGTGCTGGAGCTGCCTCTGTCTCTCGCCCGGTGAGATGAAGTATTAGCAGGACAATGCCTGGCAGAAAACCAAGGTGTGCAGGTGTTCTCCTTGACAGATGGATGCTTTCCCCCATTGCCCATGTGGAGGAAGAGGAGCTGTGCCTTCCTCTTGGGCTGCAGAGGGGAAGGAGCTCTGCCCGAAGGCTCTTCCAGTTTTCCCACTGGAAAGGGAGCCTGCCCAGGATTTTCTGTCAGATCAGCAAAGTGGCAGCTTCTGCTGCCTGCACCAGCGCTGGAGCATGTGGTGGTGCCAAGAAATATGAAGCAAAGAAAGGATCATCACGTGGAGCGGAAAGGTTTTCCTGCCCTGAAATCGCAGTGGGATACTCTGCAGAGCTGTGGACCTGTCTGTGCATCCTCCTTGCAGGCACATCCGTCGCGCCTGGACTGTGGACACTGTGCTCTGCTGCTGTCACTTTTCCATCCGTTCGTTCATGGAGAAGTCAGTGAGTGTTTGTCCTTTGCACAGAGAGGGGAGGAAGGGCCTTATGTTGATTTTTGTGTAAAACATGCCCATCTGTTGGAATATTGTGTTTAAAAAGATGGAAAAAGAAAAGGAAAGCCCACTTGCCGAACTGAAATATCCGTCCCTGCCTCTGCCCAGGGATGGTTTTGTCCCCAGCCTTTCCCATTTCTCTTTGCCAAAACCCCCATAGTTGGTTGAGGCAGAAAATGAGTAGGATGGCTTGTTGCAGGAAGGGTGTCTGGTTAATAAATTCTTATGGAATATTGCTAAACATCTGGTGAACGACCAGCATTTTTGCGTGTTAATATTTTGATTTTTGTCCTTGGTGGAAATGCACGTCTTGAAGGCATGATCTGCTTTTCAGGAGAACCCCACTGCCAGGTCTAAGTCTTTTGCCCACTACTGAAATTCATGGAGCTCAGGAATGCTGCCAGATCTGCAAAGTCTGCTGTGCGGCATGAACGCGGTGCGTGGTTTAGGTGTGCCAGTTGGTCCTGGGGGTCTTTCTGGTGGGGATGGCTTTCCTGCAGCTTCCTGCTGGGATCACCTCGTTGTCTTTATGATAAGGTTAGCTTAGGGGAAAACTGCTCCATTGCTGGGGAGCCAGGTGTTCCTATGGCAGGAACAGATGGAAATCAGCTGTGATGGATTTCCCGTTTTTTAAAATACCTGTGTTTCTACTGCAGGGAGTGACAGTCCTGGGGGAAGGAGGCGCGTTGCGGCATGAGCGAGGCAGCAGCCTGTGGAAGAAGCTGCCTGGATTTTTCCAACCTGGTGAAGATTTGTTATCCTGGGTGAAATGCTGTTCAAGCAGGTTGTGCACTGCTCATTCCCCGGGCTGGCAGCACTGAGAACGACTCCGGCCCAAAGCTTGGGTGCCAACTAATATGTGGTTGCTTTTTAAGTTGTAATTCATTCATTGTGACAAAGGCTGGTGGCCTTTTAATCTGCTGGACCGGGGAAGAAGATGCATGTTTCAGTGAGGGTTAGTACAGGTGATTTTTTATGCAATATTTTGCAGGACTGTGGTTAACTGTTTCCCTTGGGCTGCCTGGCAGCATTTTTAACTTCTCTGCCTTAATCACCACTCCATCAGAACAGTTGATACTGAGTTTTTCTTTCCTCCCTTGGAATTTGAGGGTTTTTTTCATTTTTGCTGGTGTTCCGTAACTTCTCCCGGGGCAAAGCTCTGCTTCGCTTCCCCCGCCTTCTCACAAAATGCAAAACTCAGGCATTTTTCCTGAAGCCAGGAATGCTTTGTAGGGAGCCAAACTCATCTGCTTTGATGGTGAGGGGTGGGCTGTCTCGCTGTGTCTTTAGCTGTGCAAAGAGCACAGACCTGCTCTACCAAATAGCAAACCAGCGAGGGCTTATTTGCCTGTCCCTACTGTTCTTCCAACACAGTTTTTCTTTTTAGTGAGAGTCATTTTTTTTTTTTCTCTTTGAGCTGCTGTGTCCTTCTGAACCCTCTCCCCAGGTTCTCCGTGGAGTTAGCACTTGCAGCTCACCGGGTGAGTGAGCAGTGCATTATCCATCACGGGAACCTGGCGCCTTTCGGATGTAATTCACTGGTGGAGTGTTAAACATTTCTTCAGCCATGCTTCAGTGTCAGTAGCTGGAGAGCTTTTCGTTCCTCTTCACCCACACCGTCTGCACTCTTTCTTTGATGACAAGTATCTTGGGAAATCTGTTATTGTGAAACACTTGACATACAGCATGACTTTCCTGTCCTAGCAGTTCATGTCAGAGAGCCTTTAAACTTCCTCTGGTAATGTGATTTTTTTTTTTCTTTTTTTCTATTCTTTTTGACTTGTCACAGTTGCTGCCCCTCGTCTGCAGGAGGAGAGGGAGGGAAAGATTGGAAGTGAACTTAAAATGTGGTATTTTTCAGTTTGTTCTTCCCTTTATTTGCTGGCAGAACAGCGACAAACTGATTACACTGATCCTTCACTGTAGGGAGCTGGCGGTGAATAGAGGTGCTGCAGGTCCTTCAACAGCTGGGATCAAGGAGAAATAAATATAGATTAATTTCTCCTGGAGGCGTGCTGGAATTGTAGCTCTCCCAAAGCAATTTGGTCTTTGCAGTTATCAGTCTGAAGGTGGCTAGAAAAGAAAAAGTGGATAGCTGGAGCAATCAATAGATTGGAGCAGGTAGCAGAGGGGTTGCAGGATCCTGGCTCTGTGCCTGTTCTGCACCTCGACGGAGCTCAGGTGCCAGGGATGTGGGGGGTTCCCTGGCTAGGGGGCTCCCCAGGGATGCTCTAGTCCCAGGGCAGGAGCAACCCTATGCCTCCAAGCCTGGGACTGAGCTGCTGCTCTCGTGAGGACTGCTCCATGGCAGGGAAAGGGGAAAGAGGCGTTTGCTGCCAGCTTCGCTGTGCTGAGCCGTCTCATGCCACCAGAGGGTGGCAGGGACCGAGGGGCATCTCCCCTGGGGGCTTCAGCACCTGCACCCTGTGTGTTTTGGCCAAGTTACCCTGAAGAAACATCTCTTCCTTTAAAAAGTGATGCATTTTAGGAATGAGAGGCTGTTGTTTGCTTTTAAATCTGTTCCTCCAGTTTGTACCGGTCTCTGGCTAGCTGTGGAGAGGGTGTCTTTCTAATCAAACGCATCAGATCATGCACCGCAGAGAGGGAGTTAATCTGCAGGAGCCCTCCCTGGTGCCTCTCTCCCCTGCCTGCCTGCTCAGCGGAGGGCAGCTTTCAGCTCTTCTCTGTGGAAACTGGGGCATCTCTCGCCGGCTTCTTTCATCTGCTTCTGAAAGGCCTTACATCCTCCTGCTTAACATTTTGGAGGGTTATTTAGGTAGTAGAAACAAGAGCGTGGTAGGCTGGGATGAGTGGTGCCCAGGAAGTAACCCTGCATTTGCACTGCCCTCCTTTTCCAGGGCTGTAATGAGGTGAGCTGGCTACTGTCTGTACACACTGGGCAGCACTCTAAAAATGACAGAGCTGTTTTCATCTGATGCTCTGACCGTATTCCTGGAAGATGCGCAGGAATCTGCTTGAAAATGAAGTTGAGATCAACACAGCTGCTTGGGTAGGTTCACCCCAGCAGGTACCCAGGAGGTACCACTCTGGGACCAGTAATTTCCACCTCCAAAGATTTGCCCCAAAAAATTCTGCAAGAATGGCAGCATTTCAACTAAAATTTTTAGTATAAATATGTAACTGCTGTTCCGTTCAGGAGCCAGGAACTGTTAGTTCCTGATTTCCTTTTTTTCAGTCGATCCTTATCCCCTACACAGCTTGACTTTGTTCTGAGCAGTTGGTGGGAGGCAGAATATACATATATGTGTGTATGTTCACACACACACTTTTTGTTTTTTTATATATATATGTGTGTGTGTGTATATATCTATGTATGTATTTGGGGGGGTGGGAGAGCAAAATGCACAGGAAGTGTTTTGCTCTTGCCAGAATGCTATCAGATGCGTAGTCTCTTTGCAGGACGGTGCCTGCCTTCTCCAGTCGCACACCACAAACCCCTGCGTGGCCGTTGCATAAAATATCGTTGATTTTCTGATCCCTTTTAGCAGCAGCTGACCAATGCTCTTGGTTTTGTCTCGCAGGAGGAGCCAGCTCCTGCGGTGCAGGGCCGGAGGACATCGCTCAGCGGGGTGTGCTACCTGACCATGGGTCTCCTCGTACTGCTCCTGGGCTTGGTCTTTGCATCGATGTATGTGTACAGATACTTCTTCATCACCCAGGTAGGGGCGAGTGGGGAAGGACTGCTGGCTCTTCAGCCGGAGCAGCCAGACAAGCTGCTTCAACCTTTGAAAGAGCTGGTGCTGTTACTTATTGCTTTGCACTGCAGTAACTCAGGAGCCAGTCCTCTGGGCACGGCAGACGAGGCATGTCTTAAGTAGTAGACTCATGCTCACCTCCATCCCGACTGCCAGGCCTTCCAGAAACCCTCCTCCTCTCCTCCCTTGTGGCTTTGTTTTCCTTTTTTTTTTTAAACTCCATAGAAGTATCCTGCCAGTTCTGCCTCTTAAACCCGACGTCACTGCTGTCAAAGGATAAGGCAATCTGAAAACGTGGTTTGTTGTGAGGGGAGAGCAAGCTCTGGAGAGATCAGGGAGGTACAGGCAAGGGAACAGCTTTTTGCAGTAGGTCTTTTAGGCCCTAGCACAGCAAAACTCTGTAAATGTAACAAAAATAAATGGTACTATTAATAAAGCAAGCAGAGAAGTGAAAAGTAAGTGGGAGATGGTATGGAAGGCGAGCCTTTGACCTCCATTAAACTCAGCACCTTTTCTTCCACATAGTCTTTGCACAGCCTGGCCTAGCAGAGGCGCTGGGCTGGCAGCATTGTGGTGGGTCAGACCACAGGGAACGAGACAGGGCAGAGCTGCTTTTTAAGGAGGAAACTGCCGAGCTCTGTGGCTTGCCGAGTGTTTAGCCAAGAAACCCAAGAGCATCGATCTGTACAGAAGCCCTCGTTCTGCTGTGGAGCAGCTTTTAGGGAATGAGTTCTCCCAGGACCACTGGCTGCCTTCGTCTCTGCAGCCAGCGCTTATCTACTCAGCAATATAGTCTTTTTATACACTCCCTTGCTCCATAAATTTTCTTGCTGTCAAATTAATTTGCAATCTTCGTTTTAAGATACGTCAGAGCTTTATTACCTGTGGTCATTTGTACCTGACCTGGAAACACTGTGACAACCGCAGGGCTGCCCATCCCTCCTGCACACCACTGTGTTAGTGTGATGGCAGTATGTCACAGGGCTTTTGTGTAGACACTTCCTTACGAGAAGTCCCTGGCACTGAGGGGAGGTTATTGACCAGGTTATGGACAGCATAACCTGGTAACATACCCTCGGTGCATGCCAAACAGCACTGGGAAATGCCCGCTGGTCCATTTGGGACCACCCGTTGTCACCCCCGCTGCCTGCCTGCGATACCAGATGACAGCTCATATCCAATTACACAGCAAAGCCCGTTCTACATGGTCAGAGAGATGCTTTGGGGACCAAGGCAATGGGGCCTTTATGTCTCAGTCTCCAGTGGCTGCAGTTTGTCCCTGTGATCCTCGTGCTCAAACTTGATGGCTCACTCTGCGTTAGCTCTCTTGCCCATAGCTCGTGCTTCTGGAGCCCTGGAGAGCAGCAGCACCTGTTTTGCAGTGAGGCAGAGCTGCTTTGTTTCGGTGCATTTGCCATATCCAAGCTACGAGTGCCTTTAGAAATGATGCTTATATGCCTTATGTAGAAAAAAGCAGTTGCTAGAAGCCGTGTCTATGCAGGGATATGAAATTATGACATTTAAGAGCCCATAGGCAGTCAGTTTGCCTTTCTGAATTACTCCTCGTGAAATCCCGCAGAGAATCCTTTATTCCCTTTGGACCTGCTTAGCAGGAAGGGAGACGTGGTCATTTCACGAAGGCGTTTTGCACTGCCTTGCTCGAGAACATTCAAGACCAGAAGAGACTGGTCTTGAAATATCTTCACACATCTGTTTGAAAAGAGTGTTTTTTACCCAGTATCGGTGCATTTCTTCCTGTGTTTGCTGCAGCTGTTAATGGGGTGTGGGGTGTATGAATGTTGTACCTCTGTCTGGATCTTGTCCCCACAGCTGCCTCGTGAGAGTGTGTTTCACTGCGGTGTCCTTTACGAAGACTCGCTGTATTCGCCGTTCAAAGGGCAGCTGGAGTTGCATGAGGATGTCAAGATTTACATTGAGGAGAACTACGAGCAAATCAACGTCCCAGTGCCCCAGTTTGGAGGGAGCGACCCTGCGGATATCATCCATGATTTCCAGCGAGTAAGGAGCTCTTGGGGCCTTTGGGAGCATAGCACAGAGCTGAGTTGGCATGCA
This sequence comes from Stercorarius parasiticus, assembly GCA_013396915.1. NCBI lineage: Eukaryota > Metazoa > Chordata > Aves > Charadriiformes > Stercorariidae > Stercorarius > Stercorarius parasiticus. The sequence goes on along the minus strand of VWZL01002638.1, from coordinate 1,202,056 downwards.
TCAAGCATGGTTCTCATGGTCTAGCACTGTCGCTGTTGTCATATATGCCTACGATGATCTTATTACTCATCCGTCCTCCTTCCAAAGGCCCTCTCTGAGATTTTCCAACCTGCTCGTCCTCCTTGGTAGGGAGGTCCTCAGGCAGGTTACTTGCTTAAAGCAATTTCCTGTCTTCCCTGAATTCCCTCTTTTCACCCATTTTCACAGCCGCATTTCATTGTGAAGGGCTCATTTCCTTAATTTCTGTGCTTGGAACGCAGGGTCTGACAGCTTATCATGACATAACGCTGGATAAATGCTATGTCATCGAGCTGAACACCACTATCGTGATGCCTCCTCGCAACCTGTGGGAGCTGCTCGTTAACGTGAAGGTACGGCTGCAATCCTGCTTATTTTGTATGCTTTTCTTGAGTTGGCTCAGGGGTGCCAGCTGGGAGCTCGTGGGAAATCAAAACTACTGTGTCTGTGGAAGTAAGCCTTGGCCCTTACAGAGCTGAGCCTTCATGCAGAGCGAAGGCTTCAGTGGGTTTAGCTGAAATATTCATTTTGCAGACAGCACGGTAACGCTGGCATGACGGATCAACCTGCCAAGGGTGACACAGAGAAGCAGCAGATTCCTTCCCTCTGGGGTTTACTGATTGTAGGAATCAAGGAAAAAAAGAAGAATTTCCCTCCTTTCTCTCTTGCTGTGGTTACCACTGCGGTTTGCCATTTGCAGAGCTCTGTGTCCCTTGGGGAGTAGCAGGCCTTCAGCTTTCACCCATTCGGGGAGGAATCTGTGCTGCGCCGCCCCCGCTCTGTTGTGGGCTGCAATATCAGACTCGGGCTCATGCAGTTTTGCTCACAGCCAGCATTAATTGGGTTTAGTAGCAGCAGTTTTGTTCAGTTCAGAAGCTCGTGCTGCTACTGCAGTGACTGAAAGCAGTCTTAAAATAGAGTGCTATTTAATCTTAACAGCAGGAAAAAACCTAAGGATTTTTAAGACTGCAGAAACTGCATATCTATTTCAGTCTTTTGCAGGTAAAGCAAAGCACCAAGCCTGGGTCTTTTACTCCCTTCTATGAGGGTCTGTTTATAAGAAAAGAAAAAACAACCAAAACCAATCTAAGTTTTACTCTTTATTCCCTCTGCTCACTTGCTGCTACATGCAGTGTGATGAACTTTGTAAGGGTTACGCTCAGAGGCAAAAGGTTGGGCTTTGAGGGATGCTTGATCTCCAGTCCTTGTCAAAGTCCCAGTTTGTTTCCTAACAGTCCTTGCAATTTCATGCACTGTGACCATCTGGCAAATGTACTGGGAACCCTGCTGGGGTACAACACACATTTGCTTACAACTCGCTCCAAACCAGCCACAGCTTCTGACCATGGCAGGTGACCAGTCCCTGGGGCAGAGGGAAATGGAAAAGGCAGGATTGCACGAGCCGACAGCAGAGCCCCAGAAAAAAAACTGATTGGGAATGCTGGTCACATCCTAAAATAATAAATATAAACTCACAGTCAATGAAAACGATGCTTTGTCTTTATCAGAAATCGAATTTAAAAAGGGGATAAAATACAATTAAAATGGTCTTATGCATTTGAGTCTTTAAAGAGAGTACAAAGCACATATGGGTTTAAATAACTTTCTGATGGATGGGTAAGTGGCCAGTCTGTCTGTGGTGGTTTTAACAAGGACATTAGAGACATTGTTTTAAAGTGTTTAGCTCGGTCTTGAGCTCCGAAAAGGTTTTTCACCATGAGGACAGTGAAGCAGTGGCACAGGTTGCCCAGGGAGGTTGTGCTGCCTCCTCGAAATCCTTGAAGGTTTCAGGACCAGACTGGATAAAGCCCTGAGGTCCCTCCCCAGCTGAATTATCCTGTGAGCCTGTGATCTTCATGTCCACAGACAGGGCCTTGCTGGTGTCCTGTGTCAGGTAGAGAGGGCAAATTTCTTCCTGCTTCAGGGACCTTCACCACCTGATGACTTGCCCCCCTGCTCAGAAATGCTCCTGTTTGGATGCTGGATGAGCTGTATTGGTCCTTGGACTCGGAGACTTTTGCCTTCTCTGCGTCTCTGAGTCAGTCACGTCCCTAAGGAATGAGACTAATTTCCAGCTGCAAGTCTAGTTTTGAAAATGTTCGGTGACTTCAGTCCTGTTTCTAGGACCAAACCTCAGTCCGGCAAATAGCGTTAGCGGTTTGCTCCAGCAGACTGTGGCAGCATGGGGAGTCAGTGAACCTCCTTTGCCCTTTCCTCCCCTGCCAGCCTGATGCCAGGGTGCCCCTTTGCCGTGTGGCTGCCACGTGCCCTGTGCTTGCAATCCCTGCTGTGTGCAGGCACGGCTATGCCAGACCCCGCTCCGGTCTTGGCCGTGCTGTCCCCACGTATGCATTACCAGAGCTCTTGTGTCTGATTTTTTGCTTGTAAATGGCAGCTCTTCTGCTTCTTGTGAGCCTTATTCCGCATAGGTATGACAGGTTAGTGAACAAGGCTTCCTAAGCATCTGAGAGAAAAGGATGGAGGGATGGTCCCCCTGCGCAGCAGCAGGAAGTTGAAGATGACCCATTTAAATGATGGATGATCCACACCTTTTGCAGAACACAAAATGCTCAAAGCTTTAGTTTTCTTAAAACTCTTGGCAGAGAATTGAAGGCGTCATCCTTGTTGCACAGTCCTGCAATGGGGGAGCGATGATTCCTGACTACTTCAGCTGCTGCAGCTATTTAAATCTAAAACAGTGAAGAAACTGGATTCTGTGCGTGCGTCTGTCTCTCTTAAGTCCTCTCGTCAGGTCAAGGATGTGGCAAATCCTGAGCCTCAACCCCTGGTGTTAACATGACAGCTCCTGCCAGGAACTGCACGTATCGCATGCCCTCTCCTGCACTCTCCCACTGAGAATCAATAATTGCATTTCTTGCAGAACTGTTGTGTTGGTGTGGTACAAACTTCCACTAATAGTCTAGTCCTCCAGCGTTAGAGGAGATCTTTATTGATCCAGTAGGCTATGCCAGCCCAACAGCACGGCATTAAGTTAAGACAGCGTGTTTCCAGGTACATCTCTATGGAGATAACCAGTCCTGTGGTGGAAGCTGAAGAGGCGGTATTTCAAATTGTGTTGTTGTTGCTTGCCTTTCCGCTTGATTATATTTATATTGACTCCAGACTCTTCTTAAGCAAAGGGGACCAGAAGTGAGTCTTTGCGTCATGGCCTAGTTAGCATCTAGTCTGCTCACGAGTGCCCCCCAGCCCAAGCTGTACTTGTAGCACAGCTGCTTATTGCCATAGCAGTGCCCATCCAGCGGCGAGATTCCCCGAGCACCTAGGAATCAGCTTGCAGAGAGTCTTCAATGCCGAGCAGATCTCTTTCCTGAAGGGGAGAGGTGGCCTCCATCCCCGGGGTGCTCCCAGGTACCCCATTTTCTCTCCCTCCATGTTTTCCAGCCCCTGCTGGCTTTCTGCCATGTCCCCCCACCAGGCACTCCACTCATCACCCTGGTCTTCATCTCTAGTCCCCGTTCCTGTGGGCTATAAGGACAAGAGGTCGTTGCGGCTGTGCTGAGTGGACAAAGGAGGAGTGGGAAATGTGGAAAACTCAGGAAACAGAAATCGAAATCTTAGCAGGGCTCACGGTTTTGGTTTTTGCCTTTTGAGTAAATGTAAAATGCACATTTTCAGGGGAGTTCCTGGCATTTTGGTTGAGCCTTGATCCCTCTCCATGTGGGCTTATTATGGTTTCAGAGTTACAGCTTCACATGCCTTCCTTTAAAACTGGGGTTAGTTTATAAGAGGGTTGATCCTACACTAGCTTCATCCACTACATGAACATTCAATTTTTGGATCTAATCCTTTTTGTGTGCCCTGTGTTAGTGGCACGGGACAGTTTCCTCCAGGGACAGGGAAGCATGTTAACTGGCCTTGGTAAGTGGAATTTGCACCTTCGAACAGTGAATTTTCCACAGTTTGGCTGACCGTGGCGCTCTGTGTGAGACAGTTCTGTTTGAGGAGGACATCACGGCACCATTTGTGCTTTATTTTGTTGGAAACTGTGTCATTTCAGAAAGGGACGTACTTGCCTCAGACATACATAATACAGGAGGAGATGATTGCCACCGAGCACGTCAGTGACATGGAGCAACTCGGCTCCTTCATCTACCGCCTCTGCAGCGGCAAGGAGACCTACAGGCTGAAGCGGAGGAATGCAAGGAGACGTAAGAGCCTTGCCGTGTTCAGCTGCCCTAACTCGCTTTCTGCTCACACCACAGTCATTATTTCTGCTGTTACAGCCATGCTGGCTTCTTCTTGGCGAGAGGGGAGGTTTCCCTGTGGGTATAAGCACACAGGAGATCTTTCTGAGATGTTTCCTGTCTAATTCATCTCAACCCAGATCTGGGATGCTGCTGCTACAAATGGGTGCTGGCTGCTGTGTTTCTGTTGCTGCGTCTATCAGCCTAATAGAAACATTGAGAAAATGGTTGCAGGAGTCAGCAATTCATTTACATGTGGGCTCCTGGGGATCAACTAATAGGAGTGCTGTTGGGAACTGTTTGGAAAATTTCTCTAATGGACACACCCACTTCAGTGGCAGCTATTCAGAGCAGCTTAGATCTGCAAATTGCCTTTAATTAATTAAGTTCTTAATAATATGGAAAAAGTTGTGAAGAGGGAACATTAGACTACCTGAAAATGATTTAACGAAAATGAGCAATATGTATCTTATATACGCATGGTAACATTGCTGAAAATTTCAGCATTCATATTTGTTTGGTTTTAGATACTGGTGTATTTATGCTATGAGGACAGGCTGAGAGAGTTGGGGTTGTTCAGCCTGGAGAAGAGAAGGCTCCAAGGAGACCTTGTAGCAGCCTTCCAGTACCTGAAGGGGGCCTACAGGAAAGCTGGGGAGGGACTCTTGATCGGGGAGTGTAGTGATAGGAGGAGGGGTAACGGCCTCAAACTGAAAGAGGGGAGATTTAGATTGGATATTAGGAAGAAATTCTTTCCTGTGAGGGTGGTGAGGCACTGGAACAGGTTGCCCAGAGAAGCTGTGGCTGCCCCATCCCTGGAGGTGTTCAAGGCCAGGCTGGATGGGGCTTTGAGCAGCCTGGTCTAGTGGGAGGTGTCCCTGCCCATGGCAGGGGGGTTGGAACTAGATGATCTTGAAGGTCCCTTCCAACCCGAACCATTCTGTGATGTAAAGGTTTACCTGGAATGTGAACCTACTGTCAGTTTGGGTTTGGATCTGTGGGGCAGCTGCAGGGTGTTGAGAGCGTTCGGGTGCAGAAGTCGCCATGGCTGTAGTTTGTGCTTGCTTTCCCAAGAGAAGCTGGACAATTGTGCACAGGGCTGCCGGCACACTGGCTGCTACTCTCCTGGAGCCCTGCCACGGTCCTGCTTGTCAGCAGGGCACCACTGGGTTTGCCGTAAGAGGGGAGCAGCTGCCTGGCAGAGCTGCCCAAAGTTGAGGTCCTGCAGTGTAAGGGCATGGGGAGCATTACTTGTTTCCCAGAAGGTCTGAGGCCATAGCAGGATCAGTGCATGCGGGGATACAAACAGAGGAGTGGCGATTTTAAGCCCTCCTTGGCTGCACCAGCCTGTGACTTCGGCTGGTTTCATGAGGCTTTCTGGTCTCTGAGATAACACTGAGATGCTGTCAGCTGAAACCAGCTGTTCCCATGCGGCTCCCCCAACTCATGGCAGCTCTTACTGCAGGACCATGGCCTAGAGAATATGGCTTTTCTTCCAAAGACCAGGTGATGCTGCTTTTCATATGGGCTGTGTTCTTCCTGCATTTCAGTGCTCAGCAGTTGCATCTCATCTACTTTCCTTCCCCTACTTGCTGCAGCTCTTGTAGATTATAATTTGTTGAATTTCCCCTCTCTTTCAATTGCTTCTAGGTATCAGTCGACGCGAGGCTGGAAACTGTCATCGTATTCGTCACTTTGAAAACACTTTTGTGGTCGAAACTGTTATCTGCAAAAAGTCATGAAGCCACTCTCCAGATGTAACCTTCCTTGGCTTTGCTTGCACACACATGCACACACATGCTCTCAGCCCTCTCTTTAGACATGGTAATCTGTCTTACTTTTTTTACTCCCTCCCCTGCTTGTGCAGCTCTAACCTCTTGGGTCCATTGTGGCCTCATGGTGGTTTCTCTTCTCTCCCTACTACCTATTTGAGACGTTTGCTGGGCTTAAATTTACACAGTGGTCAAAGATAACCTGTGAGTAGATGCAGCTACAGGGTGGGATTCTCTTTTGGCAGCAGGTTTGGGGTAGAAGGGATGGCCGAGAAATAGGAGTGTTGGAAATAGGTGCTCTTTTCCTGGCCGGGCGATTTCAGGCTGGTACAGTGCTTTGAGGCTGCCTTGGCACTGGGACAGAAGGTGTTTGTACAAGAGAAGGGTTACCATTTTGATGCTGATGTAGTGACCAGAAATACATAACCAGATGCAATTAGGAAAAGAATAGTTGTGAGGCTACAGACAGGATGATTCAGAAAGCTCAGCAGAGGGATGGCTTCTGCCCAAACCATGCTGTGGTGGTCCCAGCCTGCTGTGTGCTGTCCCCTTGAAGACCGGATTGTCAAACACTGAAACCACCACTATGTGTTGTTCTTATGACTGGCTCTTGGATTCAGCCCTCACCACTTCTCCTCCTGAGTGCATCAGGGTGTCCTGATGGGTGTTTGTGGAGGGCAGGAGGCCAAGGCAAGGGGCAGTGAGGTGGGCTGAGAATGACACGAATGACTCAGCACGTCGCTGCTCCCCAGCCACAAAGCAGAGGGTGAAGTGCAAGGCTGTGTAGCCTTTTCCCTAACACACAGTTGCATCTGCTGTTGTTCCTGGGCAGATCTGCTGTCACTTTGCCCAACTAAATAAAGAGGTGAATCTTTGATGCAAAGTGACAAAGCTCCACTGATGTCCCACCTATAGGATGTCGCTGTGGGTGGAGTCGGGTGGCTTAATCCATCCCCTTGTCTGTCCTGGCCGGCTCTGCTTGCCTGGAAGGATGAGTTATATTCACACAGGTCTTTCTTCCTGAGTTGTTGGGATCCCATCTGTGTGCAGATAGGGTGCCATGCCTCCGTACGAAGTGGTGTCAGCAGCAGAAGTGGTATTTACTGGCAAGTGCAGAAGCAGAATTTTTACGTTTTTTCTTTAACAGAATGTGTATTCTTGTATAACTCCTCTGATGAAAGCTGTTTTGATAGTAATTACTGTAGTCCAGCCATGCATCACATGATCTGCAGGCACCATTGTAGTACAGATATTGATACAAGGCAAGATTCAGCTGATCAATATACTGCAGAGAAATTGTGTGAACAAAACTGCTTTTCTATTGATCATCTGACAGAAGAATTGCAGAGTAATTAAATATTCTTCCCTCTGTTCCATAAATATAGTTAAAACTAATTAGGTTCTTGAAACGCAGACAGTTTTTTGGCTTGAAAGAATGGGGTGAGTTTCAACTTGGCACATTCTTGTTAACTGGTTTCCAGCAAATCTGGACGCGTTCACCATCTGTTGAAATGAGCTTGTTGTTTTAGAAGAGGAAGGATAAAGTAAATGCAAGTACAATCATTAACTCAACAGAACCAAAAAGAAGTGAATATATTTTAGAATAAAACTTTTAAGTAATAATACTGTGAGTTAATTGTGTGAAAAAAAAACAGGATCTCAAAATGGTCATGTAATGCAATAGGAATTAGTATGTCCTTAGAGGTCGAGAATTTATTTTTTTGGTATAAACGTAGTCAACTATAAACATTAAGTTTTAACAGGTAGAGGAGGACACTTTGGTTTTGTTCTGCTTTAAGCTTGATGTAAAATGAAGAATTATGTGTACTTCATGCAGGTTGGTAAGAAAAGTTTCCCACTGCCAGAGGGATATTTGCCTTCCTAGCATTGTGCTTTGCCAACGATAACTTGCTATTAGCCCTTACTTTTCATTGTGGGGTGGATGACAAGAAGGGTCAGAGAATTGGTTTCCTTAGTGGAAGTACTGCAAACTGGTAAATTTAAGCCCCGCGTTTCTCTTCATTTCTAGGAACCTAAGTCTGCACTCAGGTGAGCATACAGACCTTTTTCCCCCTTCCTCCTGATTCTGCATGAATTAACTGGTCATTGAATATGCTAACTGTGCAACCCCGCAGCTGTAAGGACAAACCTTGGTTCTTTAAGGTGAACTAACGTGGTCACTGTTTCATAGGATGAGAATGCAGTTGTCTAGAAAGAAAACATAAGATACTTTGTATATTTTGTCTGGTAGGACTCTTACTTCTTAGGAAAAATCCATGGGATAATAAAGTCTTTTACCTCTGATATGTAACGCGTGTGTGTGTTTGGAATGAAAAGCACATGCCCTCCACGAAGCTGTTGCTTGGGGGAGGCAGCAGCCAGATCACCTTGGAGGGGTCAGCCCGGTGGCATCTTGGAGCTGGGAGGATGCTGTGGTGTGGAGACCCATCCCCATGGTGATGGGAGAGCTGTGTGGGGACATGGCTGAGCCTCCCGGTGTTGGAGCCTGCTTGTGCCTGCAGGCTCTGAGCGGCTTTTCCCCTGTCCCTGTGCCTTCCTGGGAGACCCAAGGGCAGCCCATGGTGGGGAAGTCACTGCCAAACGGAGGTCTGTGAAGCTGCAAGATGCCTCTGCTGTTTGGGTGGCTTGTGGGTGTCTGATCTTCACGCTCAGCCTTGTTTCTCCAGCTGCCTGAGTTCTACGTAGAAATTTGTCTGTTTGCGTGTGGCCTAAGCCTGCAGTTGCCTTCTGGCCAGGTCTGAGGGACAGGCCTTCAGAGGGCTGCCCTCTTCTCCTCACTACATGCAGCGGTGTAGGTCCGTTAGCGTTCTTCCAACCTTTCTCTCGCCCTCTTTGACCCTTCTGGTAGGGAACTGTCAGAATATTGTTCCTGAACTCAACTGTTCCTCTTTCCAAAATTAGTCAATCAGTAAGGAAGTTCTTCTTACACTCTTTTTGCTGCATTTTGCATTTACCTCTTTAGTATCTGGATGCTTTTTTCCATTATTGGGGTTCTGCAGAAGAGATCTGCATCTTGCAATAATTGTGTTTGTCAAAGCTTCTTCTCCTGGGATGGGCCAGCCAGCTCTGCCTGATGGCACTCCTCTTCCACCAGCACTGGAGGGACCAACCCTGCGTCACTCCATGGGGAACCTGACTCCTTTGGACATTCCCACCTTTAGAAGGCTGAAATGCTGATATTAAGAACATGACTGGTGCATTTCAGCATTTCAGTAGATCTACTTACCTTTAAACGTACCCACCTTGAGACTTGTCCAGTGCGAAGAAAATCAGCTTGTATTGTGAAATTTTGCTTTTTCTCTTGAACATTCACTCTTTGCTCGGTTTTTCATTTCTTGAGGTTGTGTTAATCACCCCTTGCTCATAGGAGACTCGAAATAAGTCAGTTCCACTTCCTAATCTCGCTCACGCTCTGGCAGAAGGCTGCTTTATTTGATTGAACGGTCGCACATATAAAAGCTTGGCAATAAAGCCTGCTTTAGGAGGACTGTGTGGCAGAGATGCAGTTGAAACCGTAAGGTATGGGTCACTGTGATAGCAGCTAGCACCTAATATAATTTACCTTTTATTTTTAGTACTTGCATACTGCAGTATGGCTCAGGGGTTGTTATGTAGCTTTGCCAGGCAGTGCTAAGTCAGTCAAAGTTGTGCTTTAACTGTAGGAGCATCCGCTTCCAGACTCCGGTGGATTTAAAAAAAAAATTACTGGAAACCTATTAAAGTAGCAGCTGGGGAGAGGGACCTCAGTGTCTCTTCTAAAACATAAGTAAGCTCTTGATTTGTCACAAGTCTTTTACAGCTACATTCACAGTCCAGCCCCATCCCATGATGTGCAACCCATTGGCATTTCTGCAGACTTGGGACGAGGAATGTTTTGGCTGCGGTGGATCACATAGGCTCCAGCAAGGAGGCTTGAAGGACCTTCTTTTCCCACCAGCGTGATGGGGAGCCCATTTTTGGTGGGGGGAGTGGCTGCATCTTGTTGATGTATTGCACATGCTTCTGGGCAGGTGGTGGGAGGGCTGCTAGGTCCTTTGGGAAGGGGCAACCAAGCACGGGCAGTAGGCACATCTGTCCTCTGCCAGCCTGCTGATGCCATGAGGCAGGGGAAGCTCTGTTCCTGCAGGTATCCCATGCAGCAGCTCTGCTGGGAGTTGGCTCCGCACTGCCAGCATGGATGTGGGGTGGCTGGTCCAGAGGGTGTCCTGGGGGGCTGTGCTGCCCACCTTGGCTTGGTACGGGCAGCAGGAAGCTGCTCTCCACAAATCACCTTTTGGTTTTGGGGATGAAGGGGGATTGTTGGGCCACTTTTGTGGTGTGAAGAATGAAAATACCTGTCAAGTGTTACCCTGTGAAATGGCTCCCTGAAAATTGTGCAGTCCCCGTTTTGTTATGGTTTATAAGACTCAGTTGTCCTTACTGGGAATTGACTACAGCCCATTTAGCTCAACATGAACAGCTCTCTGATGTATTTTGTTGGTGACAAGCTAATGAAAGCCTGTTCTCACTCTTATACACACTTATGTATGTGCCTCAGGATGTACAAGTTGTTCCCCAGTATTTTGCTGCCGTCGTTCTGATTTCCACCCAGGACATTATAAAAGTAAGTATTGCGGATGCTGTCACAGCTTCCCAGAGAAAAAAAAAAACCTATATAATCTACCAAAAATAGCTTTCTAAGTTAGTGTCCCGGGTCTCAGGGAAATGCCAGTTTCTCATCGTTTTGGTAAATACAATTCCTGATGCTGGCATTCATGTCCCAGTGAAATCAATGAGGTCCTGAAGGTCCGTTGGAAAGAATGTTTTCTAGACTAAATGAACAGAAAGCAGAGTTTAAGGGGAGAGAGTCGCTAACAAATATGGGTTGAGCTTTAGTGACTATTTTCATCTGGAAAAAAAAGGCATAAAAAGGTAGGTGGAAGCAGCTAAACTTCCTGATATTGAGCTGAGCATTTGTTTTAATATTTTAGTAACTGTTTCTTGTTTTGAAACAATTTTTATCTAAAAATGCTGAATTAAAATGGTCAAGTAACATGGGAATAAAACAAACGCTGTTCATTTTGTGTAAAAAAAAAAACCAAACCAAACCAACATTTATGTTGACCACAATATCAACAAAACAGTGCTCCTTTTTTTTTGTGTGTGTGTGCGCTGTAAAAAACTGAGATAAAGAACCTAATTTTGGTTCGATCTGAAACTTCTGAAACTTTTTTTTCTGTTTTTTTTTTTTCTTTTAAATTTGCTTCATACCCCAACAGGAAAAGTCCCTTATTTTCTATCCGGTATCCAGCCTTACTGCCAGCAGAGCCCCATACAACTGAAAGGGGAACTGGAGCTTACAGCGATGACTGGACCGTCCAACTTGTCATATGGAAATTAGGAGCCTTTGCTTCCTAGAGAGTAAGGACATCTCTAGAGGATGATTTTGAGTGCTCAGTTTAGGAGTTCCTGCATACATTAGTCTCCTAAATTAGACAATATGAACACCCTGTGTGTCAGATGTTTTCAGTGACTGGTATATTTAAAACAAGACTGACTTCAGGATGGGGCGATACTGGCCGCTGTTTTTCCTGGCTGCTGTGTACCTGGCCCCACGTACGCAGGACATTTCTGCTTCTCTGTGTGAGGACTAGACTTGCTTGCTCTGGAATGCACCTGGTGCTGACTTGCTGCATCTGCAGGTAAGGAGGTAAGTGCTGAGCAGAAATATCAGTTGGGTGTGTCTGTGTGCTGGCTTGTGGCTGCTGCTTTCACAGTCTGTTGTATTAAAGTTTGCCTTGATTTAACTTGGAGCCAACTCCACAGCAGCTTCAGCTAAGTGACCTTCCCCATCAACATAGTCTCCTTTCATATAGTCCTTTTTCCATGGGGTCCTCCCAGCTCCCAGGTGGATCTTGTCGGGCAGAGCTCTCCCCAGCAGGGTGGTGTGGGGCAGTGCCCCATCACAGGGGCTAGTCCCCAAGAGGCATCTCCTGATGGGAGCGATGCACCACAGCCCAGAGCCTCAGCCCCTCCATCACTGGGCTGTGACTAGTGACCTGGTGGAGACAACGAGAGGATACTGTAGAGGTGATAGAACACGCAAGGCAGCCTTGCGACTGGGACTGATTATATACACTTAGACATCTCTTCTGTAGGTAGGTCACGTCAGAGGAAGGGCTGGAGCACTAGGCAGGCAGGAAGAGCACATGGTGCAGGGACTACTTGACAGTTCCCAGCACTTCAACTCCTTCACTCTTGCTAAAACCTTAAAAGAAATGGGTGGGTTGAAGAATAAACAATCAGCTGTTTCCTTAAATTTGCTTGAGAATATTTGCTCTGGGAATATTATTATTCATAGTGAATGTGGAATGTGTTTGTGCCAGCTCTAATTAACCGTTCTCACTAGCACAAAGATGTTCTCCAGTGGAAGCCAGTATGTTATTCTATTCATTTGGATTAATTAATGTGAAAAGGCCAAGTGTGTAATTTCATACTTGAACTTTTAGATCTGTATTTGAATTGAATTGAAATCATGTTATGCAATGATTGAAATATTCTCATGGTCTGACCGGGGAAAGAAGTTTCAAAAAAGAAGACAACTTAATGTTGAAGAAAACCTCTCAGAATTTGTCATCTTTTAAAGAGATTTCTCTAGGATGTCGATCTGTTCCCCCATTTGTTATTCAAGGAGTGACTTGTTCTCAGTGAAGTAACAGTAAAGGCTTTGGATCGGGCCCCAACTTGTTTCTCACGCTTCAGATGGTGATTGTGTGGTGCTAGAGCAACAGTCAGTCCTCGTGAGCGTTCTGCCTTCTCCAGGAATTGTTGCACGTGAAAACGATGAAGCAGCTGTGTGCTGACTTGCTTTGGCACCTTGGCTACATGGGGCTGCTTTCTGAAAACGTCCCTGTGCCAGCAGCATTGTTCTCTACGAAGTCTGCAGGGGTTTTGTGGGGCACAGCCTGCCACTGCCCCCCAGGTACCTTCTCCTGCTAGGGTGGCTGAGTCTGGCGGTACCGAGAGGCCTGGGAAGCGCCTGTGGGTGAGCGGGCAGTGATTGAGCAATGCACATCATTAAGAAATTTGGCAAGCTGGATTTGAGAAATTAAAGAAAATTACAGCTCTGTGTTTTTCAACGTATAGCGGCCTTCGTGGTAATTAAACCAGCAGCACCATGTTAATGGTCTCTGTGGGGAAGTATTGGAAAATACAGACCAGTGGAGTTACCCTTTAGAGCAAGGTTTGGACCTGACGCAGCTGTGGTTTTGGTTTTGAGTGCTGCAAGTAGAAACTTCAGGGCAGCATTTTATATGACTTGTCTGAGTCCAGTTTGGTCTCCAAATGGACCGATCTTTTTGTAGACCGAATATTTGGGAACAGTCTAGTAGACTGGTGTGTTATACAGCTAAACACGAGGTCACTACAAAAATGTCCAAAAAAAAAAAAAAAAGCCCAGAGCGGAGTAAACCATGTGCAGACACCTACATCTACAGGCTGGCTTTAAAATTAGCTGTGACTGGCTTTGCACGGCCACCTGCAGTCCCGGCTCCCGGCGGGGGAAGCAGGGGAGGCTGTGTGGGTTGGCAGCCCCACACTGCCAGCTTGCTGGTGTCGCAGGTTGTGCCGCTGGTTGATTTTGGTTTTGCAATGATTTTAAATAGCTGCGGGGAAGGGGAGTAGGGGGCTCAGTATGGGTGGCTGGATGCTGGATCCAAACTTCAGAAAGCGCTCCCTGTCCGTGGCCTTCAACAGTGCTACTGAAGACTCCCTGCGTTGTAAGGAGCTTTTAATATGTATTTCAAATGCCCCTTTGGATGCGGCACACTATGCGTGCAGCTTACTGGGGGGCTCACGTCCCTTCGGAGGGCACATACTGCAAAGGGCTTGCAGCGTGCTGCCCTCAAGGCTGCCCACTGGGGTCTGAGGTGCTAACACCACCTCCTCCTGAAAAACTAACAGGGCACCCAGTTATTGAGCAATGCTGGGAAAATCCCATGGCACCACGTGCAGCATCTGTTTGCGCACAGGTCCCCGCAGTGTAAATGAGGCAGACACGGAGCAGGAGGGTTCACCTGCTCCTCCCTGGGGCAGTGAATGTGGCTGGGAACTGCAAACAGGTGATTTCCCACTCCACTGCTGGCAGTAACTCTGTTTAAACGTGTTGTGTTTCCCTTTGTGGGAAGGTCATTGCGAAACTCTCCCCTAAGTCAGGAGTCTGGGGCAGGGCGATGCCGTTAGCTCCCGGGACCTGCTTAGATGGCCATGGTAATACGGCAGCGATTTTGGGGCAGACTCTATCATGAGTCTTTTGCCTCTGTCATGCCGGATGGCAACTGTTGGGAACGAGCTCTGAGCCTCATCCAAGGTCCCCATGCCTTGGCTGGCTGTGTGCTCCCTCCCTGGCCCACCAGCCGCAGAGATGGCCCTTAAGTAGGTCTTTCCCTTTATCAGGCGCTTAGTTGTGTTTTGGGGACAAGCTGCATGTTTGAGGGGTCACGGCTGTCAGTCTCGCCTCTGCTTGAGCCCAGGACCTGAGAAGGAAATGAGGGCCAATTAAACACATTCTGTCTCCTGCCCTATTTTGGTCACTTTTCTCCGTTCAGTTGAAGACATCGAGGTCCCCTGCACTGCCAGCAGGGACTCCTCTCTTGGCACAGCAGGCTGGGTTGGTGAGCAATGGAAAAAGAATTGCCTGATAAAAGTGCTTTGAGGAGCATTTTGCAGTATTTGGAAAGGAGTCATTTAAACCTGATGCACTACAGAAATACGGACAGTTTGCAATGTGGTTTGGGCCCCTCTGAAATATGAGGCAGGTTTGCAATGAGTGTTTTGAACCATCTCTGTCTGAGCTTTATAACAGCTTTAAAAAATGGATTCAATTAAGATGTCATGGATATAAATGCTTTCTCTTTCTCCCCACCCCAGTATTTAAGTGTTGGCCTGTGAAATGCATGAGCGAACAACAAACTCACTCAAACTCAGTTGGCTTTATAACAGCAGGTACCGTATATCGAACGGGTGGGTTGAAATGTGAAGCGGGGAGAGGAAGGCATGTCAATTCTGTAATGAGGTTTGCAAAGGAAATGCACTTTGCTTTCATTCAGTGCTTTTGATGAAATTGTTTAATTGCACTAAAAGGTAAATATTTGGTATCAATCTCCTTGACAATTTGACTTCATCCAGCGTAGCTGTTTCTGAAATGCCACCCCTGCCAGAGCAGTGCTTTGTGCTTGCCTGTAGGGACTTGGTGGATCTTTAAATTTTCAGTTCACTTCTTTCCCCAAATTTTTCATTAACAGCAAGCGCTCAACTATTTTTATGCTACAACTGCTGGAACGGGCAGCTCCGTGTGGGGCTGTTTGCAGAAGCTGTAAAATGGATTAATGCCTTCTGATATTCGCACCTTGTGTCCACCAGCTTTGGCCAAAAAGAGTGAATTTTTCGAGCACGGAGAAGGCTCTCCCTGCCTGATGCCTCCCTCTGGGGGCTCGGCGGCTGCCACCATCCCAGCTCCAGTCCCAGGCAGCGTGTGGGGCTGAGGGCTGCTCAGCGCCTGTGCCATAGTGTATGGGGCTGCTTGCATAAATTAGCATGTCATTAGCTCATCAAATAGACCCCTCCTCACTCAACTGGTTTCCTGGCCGTGCTGGCCACAGCACACCTCAGCTGGCCGCCTCACGGTGGTGGCGCTGAGGGAGGGCAGGAGCTGCCAGCTCGGGCCTGCATGCCCCGCGCTTCGATCCTCCTCACGTTTGGTTTTATATCTACTTGTGTTAATGTCCTGGCGCTCACCCAAGCACGAAGTAGGTGGGGGAAGCTTAAACAAATAGCTGGATGTTGAAAACCACATTGTCTCCTCACAGAAACGTGGCCCCATGGGCAGCGTTTTGTCACTGGAGCTGAGCGTTTCTGTGCAGATCCTTCCTCTGTACAGGAAACTTTTAAAAGTAACACTGCTTTTCTGACTGCAACTCTTTCTGAATTTGGCAAGTGGCTGTGAGGAGAAAGAAGTTAAATCATTTGCTGTCCGTATTTAAAAGAAACCCCCAGGGGGCCATGTCGAGGGGCAGTCTGCCCGCAGCTGGGCTTGCCCTCCTCGTCCCCTTGGTCCCTTGTCAGCGGCCATGGCAAAACCAGGATCCCCAACTCATCTCAAATCCCAAATGTGGTGGTGTATTTAGGAAAATATTTGAGGGTGTTGGGGTTTTTTTTGTTTGTTTTTTTTTTTAGCAAAGCAAAGCACCTGTGGCAGAGGGCGGCAGGAGGAGAGAGGGCTGGTGCTGCAGCCTGCTCTCAGGGGACGAGCGGCACCTCGAGGGGTGGCATTTCTTTGTCACTTGTCGTTGCTTTGTCATCTTTAAAAATGTGGTAAAAGAAGTAGCTCACGTGGTCAAACGCTGGGCAGCAGTGAGCCCTTCCCAGTGTGGGTGTTGGAATGTGACTTGCTGTTGCCGTGCTCTGTCAATGGTGTAGTTTGCAAGGGAAAAAAAAAAAAAAAGAAGAAAAAAGCTGTCTTATGTCACCAGGGCTTAACTTGGAAAAAAATGCAAAACTGTTGAGAGAAATACATGCAAAATATATGATTTATTCAAAGACCTATCACTGTATATATCTTTTCTTGGTATTTTCCCTCTGTGGCAGTTTAAGGCTGGAGTTTGCCCCAGAGATGTAGCAGTGGCTTTAAATGCTCCCTGCCTTCTGCTGCAGGCATTGTCGGCCACTGTGCCACCACTTGTAGCTTGCTGTGCCTGCTCAGAGATGCTCCCTCAGCCCTCCATCCTCTCCCACCACCAGCCTTCGCCCGCACTTGTTTGCCTTGGGTCCAGGATGCTGTTGCCAAGATCTTCTAAAGGAGTTTTCACAGCCGGCACCTGCCGCGGGGAGCTGCTGTCATTTGCCACCACTGCATTTTCCTTTCCTTCTTTTCTTTTCTTTTTATTCTTTCTTTCTTAAAATTTCTTTCTCCTTTAAAAGTTTGGTAACAGATGCTGAAAATTGTTCCCATCTAAGGGTGTGAATAGGAGCTAAGTGACAAAAGGAAAGTTAAAGCAAATCGGACACTTGCTTTTGGTTGCATCTACCAACTCCCACCTAAGGATGCAAAAGCAAATCTAAAATCACTCTGAAATGTTGTTTACAGTTAAAAGAGCAGCTGATGCCTCTTGAAAAACCTCCAGCCTAGAAGGATTCTGCTGCTTTGTCTCTGGCTTTTCTTTATTTCTCCTTCATTGTTCTTCCTAACGAGTGCTATTTGCATGAAAACGGGACGTTTTGTTTCTCAAGAGCTGATCTATCCCTATTACTTATTCCTCATTTGGACATTGACCATTGGAGTCTGAGTCTGTCCAGGGAGTGCAATTAAATCGGACCCTCCAGACTCTAATCCTCTGAGATACTGGGCTCATTTCCACAGCAACTGATTGTGATTGTAACTGATTGTTTGTAACTTCAGGGGGATTAAGTACGCCGCAGAAGTTGAGTGAACATGGTTGTAACAGAGAGTGGGGTGCAGCAATACAGAAAATGCAAGTTACGTCGGTGAACTACCTTTCTGACAGGAATGCTTCCCCAGAGTCCTCCAAGGGGCAAATGTAGCTGTTAAAGAGCTGAAAGGTACACGTGCTGTTTCCAGCCATGTTTGAAACCCTACTTCTTCCCCAGGGGCTGTGAATCCTGGAGCCACAGGTGCCTGATCTGCTGCCCCTTTGCTCCGATGGGCCACCAGCAACACAGCTCTGCTCCACGGCTGGTTTGTCACCTGCCATAGGCTTGTGGTGCTGCTTCTTCATCTTACTGCATTTGGGAAACTTGCTTAATGGTACTTTGTGCTGTATTCATTAATACTCAAAATGTCACAAGACTTTTCTAGGTGTCCTTGAACTGACCAGCAAAGTGCTTCCCTCATCTTGGCTCTCTGTCAGGTTGACCTTCAAGCTTTGCTGCTTTGACATTTTGTATTTATCCAAGAAAATAATAATTTGTCCCCTGAACAGTTTTACCAAAACTTTGGTAAGAGTGGCCTATGTGGTTCTGTTTACACAGAACAGAACCGTGTTTAAAGGACGTGTAAACACGCGGGAGGTGGGAGCTGGATTGTAAACCTAATGTGACTATATGAAAGAATGTTGAAAATAAGATTCTTGGATGCATGTAGCGGAGTTCTGGAAAAACAAACACTTCACCTGATGCAAAGAAAATAGTTTTTAGTAGGGCTGCTGTGTTGTGCAAGTTATACCTGATAGACTAAAACTTAGAATGGGTATATTTACCCACAGGATCAGATTTTTGATTGTGAAAGAGTGAGAGAGAGATTTGGGATGTCTTTTAAAGATGTTTTGCGATAGGTGTATGTGGGCATCCCAAGGCAAGTGACACAGGCTGATTTGAGAGAGCAATAACCCATAATAGCGTGAAGTTTAATATTGATGTGAACGGTGTGATTATGTCCAGAAATGAAATCCAGGATAAGACTCACTGATACTGCTTCATTTCTGCCCTGTTGTTCCAAAACAAGGGAACGTATTATTCTTGCCTCTGTATTTTGTGTTGTAAAGGTAGGGGACGTTAAAGGTCTCGGTATTGCTACTGAGTGTATGTAGGGTTAAGTTTTCTCTTGCAATTGTAGCATGGAGTTGGTTACAAATGCAAATGTGTCCAGCCCATTGATTTACCTCCTCCCACTCCTGGTAGCCTAAATGTGTTTTTCTGAGGAATCGTAAGACAAGGTGTGCCAGACTATGGGTAACATCCCATCCTTTCATATGATTTTTGCAATGAGAGAAAGGTAGAGGTGAGAAGGGCCCAGAATAGCCCATCCCTGTTCGATTCAGCAGTGGAGGCTGGGTAGGATATGCCAGGGCACATCAAATGGGAGCAAACAGAGCATTTTATAGCTCAGGCTTTCTCTTATCTTCCCACCATTCATATAAAATGGTCTACATAAACAAAAATATTTATTATTAATATCAAGTTATTTTACTCTGCATGAGGGACACAAATCTGTCTGCAGGGTTTTTACAGCCACACTGACCCTGGTCTGTCAAAAGTTCCATTCCTTTATTTCTGCCCCCTTCCAGCTGCAACATTTTTGAGCCACTGCACTTCCTGTTAGCATGGATGAAATCAGGCTGGTCTCTGCTGTCTGCAACTTCTCGTGCTTTCCTAAGCTCCTCTTTAAACTGAATAAAGCTATTTCAAATAGTGCCCTTCATTGTCTCAGATACGATGGCTGACCGAGTGGGACCAGGTTAGATGCTGGTCGCTGGGAGATGGCTTTACTTGTAGTCACAAAGTTAATACTTAACAGGGAATGGTCGGGATCATGTTGGTGTACTCTGAAGTGTAATCTAAACTGGATTTCCTGGGTTTGTAATGCTTTGGATTAACAATTGCCTGGCAGTGTTCATAACTCTAAACTGCTGATACTTGCTCTCAAGTATAATCCCAGTTTAATGCCTTTTTTGTCTTGGAATAGAGAGAAGGATTAAGAGGAATCTGTGGCATACAGCAGACGTGAGGTTTTACATCCTTTGGTGTCTGCAAATGGCACTGACTCAGCTTTTCTTCCTGGGAAATATTCCTGGTTCCTCATAGGTTTTTGGTTGTATCAGTATCCCACAGCCACCTTTTTATCATATTAGACAGTGTGGTAAATGTCATTCTTATGGAGCGACAGTGTATAAAAATCAGAATAGGAAGAATCAATAAAATAAAATGAAGGATAAACAGAGGAGTTGTAGGTATCCTTTGCCTTTTGCAGTAGCTAAAGACACTAATTCATTAGAGTTGGTTGCTATGGTAGAAGTTTGTCAGTGAGCAAGAAACCAAATGGAAGGAAAAACCTCAGCTTTTGTAGAGAATTCAGTGCCTCCATAAAGCTGAAGACAGAGGCATGTGAAAGGGAAGGAAGGATGAAGACAGGACTAAGGCAAGCTGGAGCACTTGATTGAATTGTAGCTTTGCACTGGCCATTTGCAAATCTAGGAGCAAGCTGCACAGGTCGAGTTTGAGAGTCAGAGTATCCTCCCACCGCAACCGGACACATCAAGGACTCTGTGTGTCTCTGTCACACCATGGTCAGCAATGGAAATATTGTGACACTTAGGACTTTTTTGCTTCTTTGCAAGACTTCCATCTCATACCACCAGTAAATGCAGCAGATGAAAAGAGCACACAAACAGCTTTGCTGTGTGGGGAAATAACTGTGAAGCGAGCTGGGGTGTGATTCTGCATGTGCCTATCTGTAGTACTCCACTCACAGCAAAATTAGCTATTTCACACTTCTTGTCTGTGAGAGTTTTCTCAGAGGGCTAGCATCTAGAGTGCTACAAATTCATCTTTAGCTCACGGTGCTGTCTTTCTGCAGAGAAAACAAAGGACAATTTTAACCCTCTCTAGTGGCAATAGAAATGTTAAAACTACTTTGAGAGGAGTGTATGCATATGAACATTTCTATAAAACTGTGTGCATTTTTCTTGAGACTTGCTTTTCTCAGGTTTTTTTCTCATTATCGCTGACTACAGATATGGCATTGCTCATGGTAAATATTTTCTTCGATTCGTTGTATATCGACGTCTTTCATAAAACCTAAAAGACAATAGTGAAATCTGTAGGGGATACTGCATGCCTGGTACCTGTGCTGATTCTTTATTTCTGGGAGATGGGATCTTTGGCTGGCATTTCTGTGGTTATATGCAAATACCATCAGTGACATTTGCTTTCAAACCCGTTTCCTTCCCAATCCAAACAGATATTTCCTGAGCCTGAAACACAAGCTAATGGCTGTACTACAAGAAAAGAAATTCGGAAAGTAAAGGACAGATGTGCAGGTTTAGTGGATTCCTAAGTTTGAGCTTCACTGCTTTCCCAGGTGAGTGAGTCTGCAGGAAATAAAACATTTGGCTTGTTTAAGTGTGAAATATCAAAGCTGCTGGAACACGTGCCCAGCTTTTTTGTGAAACCTGCAAATAAGTGGAAAGTTACATTTGTGAATATGATACATGCATGAATGTCTGCAAGACAGGTCTCTCGGCAAGAAATCTGGCAGCTTCAGGGTCCATTTTGTGAAAGGCGTCTCAAATGAAATGGGTTGGTTGGCCCAAAGGGTTCCCCGGCAGAGCAGCTTCACCACCTCCCATGACCGGCTATGCATTCAGTGCTGGTTTAAACCCTTTCCCTATCCAAATGCAAAACCAAGTGCAAGTGGAAAAAGTGGTCTATAACAGCTCTCTAGTCTCCATTCTCATTCTTTCAGAATAACAATTTTTAGCTGAGAACTGTATGCGTTAGGAATGAGTCCTCAGTTCTTAGGGGTGAATCATTTTGAAACAAATCCTGAGTTTTGCTTTCTTTTTTTACCTCAGGTGAATCATTACCTGTATTATGGAAAGCCTGTGATGGTTTTAAATTGCAGATTTTCATTTTTTTTTTCCTTTTATTTCTTAGCACTCTGTGTCTTTAATATTCTCTTGGTGCAAACAGAAATCTCTGTAGTCTCACTCGATACCCAGTGTCATGATTTGGATATAAAGCCCTACAAATGAAAAAGCTGTTACATTACTCACCTGAGTGAAGAGAATGGATCAGACGACCCCAGATTTGACCTGGAAAGATGGATATTCAGAGGCCTAAAAGTAATGAGATCCACCAGAAATATAGAATGAAAGTTGTTACTGCGCCCTAATAATTAGTGCTCTCTTAGAGCTGGCAGAGGTACTGTGAGCCGTGTGTAGAGGCAGGGAGCTCAGAGAGTGGTTGGCCGTACCCTGTCTGTGGGGAGGTAGTAGCTTTTCCATACCTCAGCCTGTCTGTTTCTAGAAAAAAATCAGTGGCCAGAAATGCTGGAGAACCTAGGGGAGAGGCTTGGGAGAAGAAATGTCTCAAGTGCTTTTAACTTGTCCTTCGTATAGTTTTAACGATGCTTACTTCAGTCAACATCCCTGCCTGTTCTAAGCAGTGTGTTACTGCTGAGAGAGGTAGTCAAGCCAAAAATTCCTAAATATGGTATTCATCTCGCTACTGTCTACTAGCACGCTAAATGAAATTATAGTGCAAGTTACTTTATGATTTGTGGGACCAAGGACAGCAGGATAGCAAACAAATAAGAACAAGCACACTTAAAAATGCGGGGAAAAAAAAGCTGAGCAACAGGAAGCATAAACGTACAGGTGAGCTTCTGTTCTCAATTATAGCAGTGTAAGCCCTAAGTCATGTCAGTAAAACTAATGGAGCTGCCTCGGGCTATAGAAGTGCAACAAATATATCAGTTTCATATACTTTGGCATTTTCTGCCTCCTGAGGTACTGACAAAATCCCTTTTCCCTATGTTCAGGCATTATCAGGTAAAGTGGAGGCCTTCTTGGCATGACCCACTGCTTTGAAATGTAAAATGAATCTTCTGCATCAACACTATTTTCTTCTCTTATTTGTTAACTCTGCTTCCAAAAGGAATCTGAAATCTCAGTGGTAAAACCTTTGTGTCTATTGAAGTGCAGTTAGTTAAGGGGTGAGTTGTGAACAGGGAGATGATGAGGATTCAGTCCCTGCTGGCAGGAAAGCTGGTCCGGTATTCTGAATTTACTGAGGGAGTCACTCGAAATGGCAATTGACATGGAGAGAGAATTCTTGCTGGAATATCCTGGTGGGTTTTATTTTCATGCACTTGGACATAAGCAGGACACGGCTAGTGTAAATGCACAGCCCTTGCATCCTCAGAAGCATGGTTCATCGGCTGAACAGCAGAAGGACCCTGTAAACACCAGCACACACTTACGTCTATATTGGGTCAGTGTTTCCCTCCTCAGCAACTGAACTTCTGTGGTACAGTCTCGTATAAAGATACAGTGACTTCAAAAAACTTCAGTTTTACAGACTAAAGTCTCCACATGCAAAGACAGTAGCTCAGGGAAGAAATCAATACACAGTTTGTGCATTATCATTCTCAAAAGTGTACAGAGAAAAGATAGTTCAAAGGCTGGGATTAGTATCTCTGCGTAGAAGATACACTGCAAGGATCCAGCTCAACGTGAATACGAAAACTAATTGCTTTGGTTGTCATCATCCTCATCACTCAGGAAACTGGCAGCTGGCACCAGGGTAGTGGTGGGGGCAGAAATGGGGCCCCCAAGAGCTGTGAGCTGCCTCTCTCCAGGCTAGGAGCATGTTGTCATTCAGATTATCTAGATGCCTGTAAGCACTGATAAGAAGTAACTGACTGGCATGTTAGGCTCCTGCTAGTGGATTATTTTTTATTGCCTTGTTTGTTTGGGAAGTAGTAGGTCCAAAAGGTTGCTTTCCCCCTGGGATCCTATGTTGCTGGCTTCTGCTTTAGGGATCGGGGCTGCTCTTATCTTATACCCCAGTTAGGTGGGGGTTGTTCCTTCAGTTATGTGTTTGCCACTACATTGGACCTCAGGCTTTTTATTTCATGCTCTTATTTGTTTTGGCTCTGTTCATGAAACTAGGTTTGTAACCAAGCGGAAAGGAACAGATACGTGAAAAGCCTGTGAGCAGGAGAGGAGCTAGTGAGGAAGCCTGAAACTGGTATAGTCCATTAATCTGAGCTATCCGGGGACTTGAGCTAGTGACAATATTAGTTAGAAGTGCAATGTGGTAGGCACAAGACCTGTTGCTAAAACAAGCATTGGCATGCAGATCTTGCTATACGCCTGTTAACTTCAAGCTGCCTTTGGATTCAGAGTTACAATAATTTCATTTTTTTAAAACAGCATGTGCAAATCTAAACCTGACAAGTGTGCATGTACATGAGCACAAGCATACATGATCAGGGCAGGGGAGGCAACAGAATTTAGTCTGAAGCTTTCTCGGAGTCTCTGTTTCTCAGCAGCCCAAGTCTGTAGTGACTGAAGGCCTGGGGAGGTTTGCAGGTGCAATACGGACAAGGAGGCTGAAAGAAGCTACTGCATAGAATCCTAGAATATGTTGGG